>CM073600.1:19344816-19899816 GCA_037074985.1 Solanum bulbocastanum
AGCGCTATCTGACCAATGTAATGAAAGTGCTATTGCAACCTTCTGTTTCATCAGCTCTTTTCGCCTCACTGGAAGATATAAATCATGTTGAATTCATAATGTTGGAAAACTTTTAATTTACTTGAAACATATTACATCGGTGGGAAAATCATGTTTTGTAACAAAAATTTCAAATTGATCCGAGGTGGGAAAAGCTTGTTTCTAGACAGATCATAGAAAGATAATTCTGAAATTTAAATGACATAAGGCAAACTTTGAAATTGAAAGAGTAGTAGATGGATCATCATACAATAGAATCTACAATAGAGTTTGAAATTGGACTAACACACTTGACACTAATACATCTGCATATGAGATCATGTTCGCCACACGCTGCCTACATACCCCAAAACTAATTCTAAAGGGGGATCAAGCCCACACGTACTTTTTAACAAATCAAATTTTATTTATGGATCTATCTATTGTCACAGTTACACATCAATTCATGCCCAGTTCAAAAGTCATTGGAGAGCCCAAAATCAACAATCTTGGCAGTTACGTCGAATATTGTCAGGTTTGATATCGCAGTTAATAATTCCATTGTTATGAATGCAACTGATCCCTAAAAGAACATTCTTTGTGTGTTTTTCAACTTCAAACTCCGGCAGTGAATTAAAGTTCTGAAAATGATTGGCAAGGCTTCCTCCAGATGCATACTCCAACAATAATGTATAAATGTCGATTTCATCTTCCAAGGAGAGATTAGCTCCAAAATAGCGAATAATGCAAGGAGAGTGTTTGAACATGCCGAGAAATTCCTCCTCCTCTTTCAACGATTGAGAAGCACTATAGTCCCAAAAAGTAAAGGTGACATAAATTTGGACATTGATTCATCATTACTACTTTCGTACTTCAAATCGATCACATAAAATTGGACATACAAATTTAAAGAAAACCTAGATAAATTGATTAGCTAGCAACACCTATATGTTTAAATGAATGTAGATTTGGTTTAGACAGATAATTTTTTTTTATTTAGAGGGGACTGTATGAACTTTTGTAACAAGTGAAAAAGCTTATAATAACAATTTCTTTGTCAAAATTAGCAATTGAACACTAAAGTTGGACAAATAGAATTTATATAAACTATAAGAAACATCAAATAGAAGAATATGAAGCAGGCACAAAACTCCTGATAGTGTTTTAAAAACTGAACCTAGCTAGTTAGTTTTGTCCAATTCTTCAAAGCAGCGTATCTTGTAAATGCGCGTTAGACTGCCAAGATTGTTGGTCCAACAATAATGTAATCTTACTTGCCCTAATTGCATCCGATATATCCTTCAAAGGCTCATGATCTAACAAGGCTTCTGTAAGGTCTGCAACAAAGCTGGATTCTTCTATTTCACAAAGTGTCTCAGATTCTTCTTGTAATGTCTAGTTTAACTCAAAAAATGTATCGCCCGTATCTAACATTTCAGGCACATTATTTTCTGGCATTAAAAATTCTTGAACTTTGGAAAAAGGCGACACAGTTTGCCCCAACAGACCATTCTCTTCACCAGCAGCCTTTTGAGTGATCTGCACTGGATGTTGATTAGATTCTACTATTGCTCATTTAGAAAAATCAAAAGGATGGATCAACAGCTCATTTTTCAGATTCATCAATGCATCGACACCTATACATTCAACCAAAGTATCATATATTTCAGTCATAGTCATATTTGACTTCACATTCACAAAGTTAGGAATCATAGGTTGTTGAATATGAGAAAAAATATTCTCTGGGGGCCTCTTGAATTTGCACCTGAATGTTCCTGATAGCAAAGTTCCCACAACCAGATAGTAGTCTAATAAAGATTGCAATACGGTCCACATTAACACCAAAAGGACAATCTTGTTGTAGGTGTACTGGTTCCTTAGGGAGATAATTTTCTAGCATTGTGTTCCAAATTCCAAACCACTCACTTCACCAGCAACCTCTTCAATTTGCACCTCAACATCATCAACTTCCATTGCTGGATTTTCAAGGACATTGATAGGATGATTGATCATTCCATAGTCCTTATTCCACATACGCGTTATTTCAGGATCATCATTTTCTAATAGCTCTTTGATCTTCTCTTCACCTGACGAAGCCTCTTGAATTTGCACCATTTGTTGGAATATATGTGTCCACCGGTGTTCATAGGACCAGGTTCCTGACAGAATAAAAGTGCAAAAAATAAATTGCTCAAAGTAAATTCGGCACAAGAGTTTTACGTGGAAACCTCCTTGCGCAAGGGAGTAAAACCACGACTAGTCTTACAGGACTTTTCAAACTGTTTTTACTAATCTTCTCAAGCAAAAGTAAAATATAGTTTACAACCACACAAAGATATTAATCTCCTAATCTCCACACTAAGTAATATAACATATTACTTAAATTAGCCTAAGCAATGCATGCATTGCCCACTATACTAACCATCAACGATTAATATACACTTTTACATTAAGACACAAAGTTACCCCTAACTATGTTCGTACAAAGATTCACACAAGTTTTGAAATGTTTCTAACATAAGTGAAATGAATCCTACAAGTTAAGCACAAATACAAACAATAAAGAACAACAACATGTACAGAAAGCACTCCTTCAGTTGATTAGGTCCTTGCTGTATGTGTGGTTGTGCTTGAGTTCTTCCTTGAAGATGGCTTTGTCTTTTTAAGATTGTGAGTTTTTGTTTACGAAATCTTGAGTTTGTGTTTTTGAGAAGAGACTATATAAAATAAACACAAAATCCTTGAGAAGACCTTATTGGCTAAAAGCCTGCTATTTGGAAAATTTGTGCACCTACCATATCAGAGGTGGCAGCTTTTCTGACGGCTGTCTTGTCACCTTTCCATATAAGCAATCTTGCAGGGAGTCCCCTTGCAATGTTCTTTGTGAGTTGTTAAAAGGCTTGCAGGCTATCTTCGTCTTCTGAATGAATGAATTTAATATGTTGTTTGTCATGTTGAAAGTATCAACCATAAAGAGTTATTAACCGTTAGACAAACAACCTCTTGCAGCTGTACACCATGATGTATCTGGACGAGAGCACTCTGCCAGGGACCAGGTCCGTGCATTTCTAAGAATCATGAAAACACCTAGAATATAACATTTTCTCCTTTTTGGATGATGACACACAGATATTCCTCACACTGAGTTTATTCATTCATTTCACTGTTGTCAGTCCCAATAACAAGGATCTGGTTTCGTGTTAGATCTCTAAGTTTGTTAAATCAACAAAACTTAACATCAGCTCCAAAATAGCATTTTCCCCCTTTTTGATGATAACAGACTTATTCACCAATTCCCTCTTTCACCAAGACTCTTCAGGTAACTGGATTGATCCCACGTTTGTCAAATCATCAAAACTTCTCATTATCAACAAAATAGCATTTTCCCCTTTTTTGATGATGAAAAACTTGTTTAACACTTCTTCCCCTTATCATGTCTTCTTCAAGTAGTATTGATTCCCCCTATTGCCATGACTATATCGGCATGACGATAGGGGTCATGCTGATATGGTCTTCAAGTAGCTAGCATTTATGGCTTGACCATGTCTTCTTTAAAGTAGCTATCTTCATTGATCTCATACCTTAACAATTTTCCCCCTTTTGACATCATAAAAAAGGTTAAAGCAGTAAACCAAGTTGACAAAAATACAGTTCAAGCAAATTCATGGCCACTTGAGCAACACTGAGCATGAGTAAAAATGCATAAAGTAATGAGACAAGTCAGTAGAAGCAATACATTTTTCAATCATAAACAAAGGATCAGCAATCAAAGCATTGAACATATTATTACGAATGAGAACCGTGACATTGCCCACTAAGTTTCGATAGAAAACGAGGAGAACTGGCACGAGAGTTTGGGAAGAGATGGGATGACTTAGGAGCAAGGGATTGAAATAATAGAATTAGTAGAGCATATCCCTTAGTCTCTCTTGAAGTTCACATTCTTTGTTGTCCATGCTTCATGTTAACCTTCAAGGTTACCCATTTTTTTTAAATAACCTGGTCCCTCTGATTGTGCTGTTTCAGAAGCTGAGCCTTTAGGCAAACCATTTCAGTATCCCTATTAGCAATAACAACTATCATAGTTTTCAACGCAAGCCTGCGTTTCTCATGACAGAAAGATTGATGAAATCAAACTTACTCAAGGCCTCTGAGATGAATAGATCAATAATTGAGGAACCATTTCATTTATTTTTTCATTTTCATTTTTTTTTTCGACACCCTCCTATTCAGAATTCTTTGAGTTCTCAAAATATCAACTTTTTCCTTTTTGAACATTATCCTTCTCACCTTCTCCTTTTTGCTTGTTGGACCTGGTCCCTCTTCACACTAAAAAAAATTTCATCGAGAAATTCTCCCGTAGGGACAGAGGGTTTACACATTTGAAGTGTTTTTAAGGAAGGAGAAAAGAAGGTTTTGAAAATTTTTGATTTTGGAAGGGGATTGGAAAAGAAATATGGAGTATAAAGGAAGTGAAAGAAAGTGTCATTTCGGTACTCAAATGATGAGACAAGGGTCAGATACCTGAATGACAGACATGTGGCAATTGCAACGGTTCTCATGCATAATTCAAACTGCAATGTTAAAGTGCCAACCTTCGAGAACGGACCGGGTCCTCTCTGTAGTTTGAATGTGATTGCCTAGATCTGTCCTGACATCCCTTTTCCTTTAGCCCTTTGGCCATGTGTGTATACCTACAAATGGTAGGAGACTGAATTTGCTAAAACATACATAGCTGAAAAGCAATGATACCTGCTCCTTTTGCATAGTCATGAGAGAGCTGATTGTTTCAGGCAGGATCCATTTAAGAATATTTTAGCATATCCAACATCAATTTGATTATCTCAGCCAGGTCTTCAAGGGCTTCAAAATGCTACTCAATCCACAAGAGTTGAGCACATCACGCTGGACTTTCTACATTCTCTGCCTCGGTTGTTGAAAGAGTAATTGAATCTTGCCTTTTAGTTCCCCATGAGTAAGAGATCAACCTAGAACATAAGTCATTCATGAGGTACAATTTTTACCAACAGGATATCTAGCATGATCATCATCACCATATTCCTCAGAATCAAAAAGTCTTCTGATGAACATAATAGAACCAGGTCCGTATCTTCTTCGAATGTCTTAGGATTATCTGAGCAACCTTCAATTGAGATTCCGTTGGACAATCTTGGAATCTTGCATAGATCCTAACATTTTGTATCATTTACATCTGAACCAGATCTATCAGCATTGAATATCGAGTTGGTGCCCATCGAAGAATGAATTGTCTAGGCATCCAAAATACAAAACCTTTTCAACAACTTCTCTGAGCTGGTACCAGGTCCCTGTCTTTGCATAACTTCATGATGACATTACCCTTTTTTAATATTGTCCTGACATCAAGTGCTTTAAGCCTTTGGAACAGCTCCTTGATGAACTTTTCTTGACAAACAAGGGTACCTTTGGAAGTTATGTTTGATTGACAGCTCCAAGAAGAAATTTAATTCTTCTATTTTGTTCACCTTCAAAACTCACTATTCATGAGTGCAACAAACTCTTCACACAACACCTCAAAGGTTGCTTCAATGATGATATCATCAATATGCACTTGAATAATCAGTAACTCCCTTCCTTGTGATTTCAAAAAGAGGGTTTTGTCAATTTTACTTCTGTTGAAACCATTATTGAGAGGACCTTGGACAACCTGTCAAATGGTCGGGAAACCAAGTGTCATACTTTGCTTCTTTCAAACTGATCTTGATAAGCTTTTTTACTTTCACCTCCAAAATTCACATTATCAGTTTGAGCTGCATCATCTTTGGTCAACAATGTCTACAGGACTAGGTCCCTCATCAGGTTCATCATCTGCATTAGTTTCCTTGGGTTTGTTCTCAATTTTTCCAGACTCATCAAAAATCGCATGAACATATTTTTTATACACCAGAAAAGGCTTGATGGAGGAGGAATATCCCACAAATACTCTTTCAACATCATTGAGATTAAACTTCTCAATATCATTATTTTGGTCACAAAACATGTAACATTCACCACTTCAGCCTAAAGGTTCTTTGAAAGATTAAAGGCCTGCATATTTCACCTGAAGGATAGTCTGATTTGCTTCTCCTTAACACCATCATCACAGCCTTTGTCAACTGCAAATTTCATTTTTTGCAGATTGCGGACCAGGTCTCTTGACAAAAGTTTGTGCAGCAGAGAAACACTCACATGAGCATGTCCTCTTGTGTCATACCTAAGCATTCTCACCTTGAGCATTAAGGCAAGTGATACTATCACTATGAGTAGTATTCAGATCAGCAATGTACATGTTCTTGCATCTCTTTTCTGTCAAGATAAATCACCCGAGAGAGCAAGTTTGTGACAACACATTTTATGATAAGATTGCAACTTCATTTCATTTATCATAGATTTGTTAAACACTTAAAAAATTATACTTCAACCATTGACATAGTACACATTTTCAACAGAGTGTTTCATAGACTTTGAAGTCTTACCTACACCAAGACTGTACCATTTCTTGCCATTACCAAATGAGGCACCTCCATCTTAAAGTGCCTTGAGAAAGAGGAAATTTTGTAACCTTCTCAGTCATGTGCTCTGAGAATGTACTATTCATAAACAAACACTCATTATTACTGCCTGCTCTCACTTGCATAGAAAATCACTTGTTAGCCTTGGTAACCCATGTGAGATGGAGTACCCAGTAAGTAGATAACAGAGTGATAAGAAAATCTTTTGTCCGATGAGGCAAACTGGTTTTATTCAACTTAGGACCATAAGTAGGAACAACTCCTTTCTTCAATCTATTCCTCTGTTTGGGTTTGATGAACTTCTTTCATATTTTTCCAAAACAGGACAATCTCTCTTAAGATGTCCATCTCGACTACAATATACACAAATCAGATCATTAGCATCAGAAATAGATTTGCGATAAGGATTGTATAGGGGATCTATATTCTCACAGCCCAGCCCTCTTCTACTGTTGCTACATTAACCAATTAGATTTGTAAGGCTCTTAGAGGAATCGATCCATTTGAGGGATTTTTCAAGTTCCTCTTTTACACGGACCAGGTCTCTTTCCAACACAAGATTTCTCTCTAGTGCCAAATTCATCTTCATTTCAGCAATGTGCAGCTTATTTTCAATCTCTAGTTGCAAGCTACTGTCCTCGTTCTTTCCTTTAAAAATAGTAGTAGTCACCCCTTTTATCTTTTCCTTTAGTTCTATATTTTTAGGTTCTAGAACAACCATTTGACTTTCAATATTAGATATTTGGGTAATTAAAGCAATTTTTCCATTTTGAGAGATGTCTAGGGTGTTGTTCACAAGATCCTTCTTAATTGTCAACTTACTTATTAGATTAAGTAATACAACAACCAACTTTCTCAATTTACTGGTAGAAAACATATTCAAGTTTTGCTTGAAATAATATAGGGTTACCTTTGCATCAACATCTTCCTCATCTGACTTTTCCATGAAAGAATCATTAGAGTGCTCAAAATCATCTGAATCACTCAAGGAATCTTCCCATGCAGTGATATCCCTTTTCACTGCCTAGAAAAAGGCTTCTCTTCTACTTATCTTGGGATGGAACTGGTCCCCCTCTTTGTCTTTACCTTCTCCAGTCTTGACATATTCCTTGTGGTCAACTTTATGCACAGAGCAGTCAATAATGGAGTGATCTGGTTGATTACACTTGTAACACATGTCACTAGAGCTTGTAGCACTATTGTGATCTTCTGTCTTCATGAAACCTCCACTTTCTGTCAAGATTTGTTGAAATCTTTGAGTGAAATGTCCCATGTCCTCATTTATTTCAGGGGTTTTACTTTGTGACACTTTGGAAACAAGTGAATCATCAGCAACAATCAGATCTGTCCTCTTGTCTTCACCCTTGAGAAAGAGACCATCCTTTTTTCTGTGCATCTCATAAACTTGAAGATATTCAAATAGTGCATTTAGAGTCGCCTCTTCAGGACCCATTGCCTCATCGACAAACACAAATTCATTTTTCCAAGATCTAGAAAGAATTTCCAGTATCTTAGAGACTTGTTTGCACACCGGACAGGTTCGTCAAGAAACATGAGCTCATTGGTGATGGTAAAGAATCTAGTACATATTTCATGAATAGATTCACCTTCTTTTAAGGTGAAGCTTTCAAATTGAGTAGTAAAGATAGCTAACTTAGATTTCTTTGTTTCCTCAGTATCCTCATATGTTGTTCTCAACCGATCCCAGATTTACTTGGCTGATTCACACGATGAGATCAGATCGTATTCATTCATATTGATGCCACACGTCATAACTTCCTAGCTTTGTGGTTTTTCTGGACTAGTCTTTTGTCAGAGTCATTATACTGTTGTCGAGTTTTGGGAATGACTCTTGTGATCTATCCATTCTTAACATCCATGGTTGGCACATAAGGACCTACACATATGACGTCCCATACTTCAATTTCCTCAGCCATGAGATAGTCTCTCATCCTAATCCTCCAGTGTCTATAGAACTGACCATAAACAATAGGAGGTCTTGTGGGACACAAACTTCTTTGCACGCTCATTGGTGTCGTCTTTTCCTTTAGGAATCTCTCTCATGGTGTTAACTAGATAGAGTGCCCAAGCTCTGATACCAATTGTTGGAATGTATGCGTCCACCAGTGTTCATAGGACCAGGTCCCTGACAGAATAAAAGTGCAGAAAACAAATTGCTCAAAGTAAATTCGAAACAAGAGTTTTACGTGGAAACCTCTTGGTTCAATGAAGTAAAACCACAACCTGTCTTACAGGACTTTTCAAACTATTTTTACTAATCTTCTCAAGCAAAAGTAAAAAACATTTTACAACCACACAAGAGATTAACCTCCTAATCTCCACACTAAGTAATACAGTCTATTACTTAAATGAGCCTAAGCAATGTCTGCATTGCTCACTGTACTATAACTCAATGATTTATATAAACTTTTATAGTAAGACACAAAGTTACCCCTAACCATCTTCTTACAAAGATTCACACAAGTTTTGAAATGTTTCTAACACAAGTGAAACGAATCCAACAAGTTAAGCACAAATACAAACAATCAAGAACAACAATAGGTATGGAAAGCACTCCTTCAGTTGATCAGGTCCTTGTTGTATGTGTTGTTGTGCTTGAGTTCTTCCTTGAAGATGGCTTTGTCCTTTTAAGCTTGTGAGTTTTTGTTTGCCAAATCTTGAGTTTGTGTTATTGAGAAGAGACTATATAAAATAAACACAAACTCCTTGAGATGACCCTATTAGCTGAAAGCCTGCTATTTTGAAAAGTTGTGCACCTACCACATCAGAGGTGGCAGCTTTTTCTGACGGCTGTCTTGTCACCTTTTCATATAAGCAATCTTGCAGGGACCAGGTCCCTTGCAATGTTCTTTGTGAGCTCTTAAAAGGCATGCAGGCTATCTTCGTCTTTTGAATGAATGAATTTAATATGTTGTTTGTCATGCTAAAAGTGTCAACCATAAAGAGTTATTAACCGTTGGAAAAACAACCTCTTCCATTCTAATTGGTTTAGTATGCTGCTGCCTCACCTACCACTGACAGGACAACTTTACAGCTGTACCACATTATGCATCTGATTGGAGAGAACTCTGCCAAGGATCGAGTCCTTACATTTGTAAGCCACTAAAATAGACAATCTCGTCTACTCTTCCTATTGGTGCAATACAATGCATATTTCACCTACCAACTTACAAGACAGCTTTGCAGCTGTACACCATGATGAATCTGGACGAGAGCACTCTACCAAGGACCAAGTCCCTGCATTTTTTAGGATCATCAAAACACATAGAATATAACATCATTGGTTCAACAATATAGATAGAAGTGACTGCCTTATTTTCCTGATCCATCCGCGGCAAAACAGAATTTACCCTTGAAATCACCTTTGTATCCATCTTCTGTTCATTAGAAAAATCCAAAACAGTTGTACTCACATTACTACTTTGAGAACAATTAGTAGAATTTTTTTCGACCTTCGTTTTTATAGCACAAATACAATAATCTCTAAAATTAGAGTTTTTGAACTTTCTAAGAATAGCTTCACAAAAAATACATATTCCTTTATGAGCCACTTGCCATCATCAGGACAACATATCTTAGTAATATAATAGAGACTCTTCTTGTGTCCCATATTCAAAGGCTTGCTCTGTTTACTCCTCACCCATTTCCCTTTATCTTGTTGTTTCCAAGTCCCTAGATTTTTACCCATAACTCTGCAAAATCTATGGTAGTTTTATTTTTCTTATGCCTTGGCGAAATAAAGTATCGAAAAATATTAGTATCCCCATCGTCTTTTCCTCCGCAATGACGCCCATAGCCATAAATTATCCATGGTTCTTGTTTGTAAGCATCACACTCCGTAATAAAACCATTGTCACAAAACTTTTTCAGCGATAAACCTAAGAAGGAATGTGAATAACTCTGAATCTCTTGGATGAAATCGATACCCTTCTTCTTCAAACTCCATCACTCTTGAATGAATTAAACTAATTATATGAGTTGTGACTATTTAGAAAAAAAATTTACTAAGTTAAACGAAATGGGAACAATTTAGGAATCCCATAATTATAACTAGCTTCAATCCCTTTGCCTTGCTAGAAAACCCAATTGGTAATGACTTGGGAAAACTATATTTAGTAACTTACCAGGTTTTTTCAACAATAAAATAATATTTAGAAACTTAGGTTTCATTTTTGTTTTTTTTTTCAACTTACAATTTTCAACATTAAAACAATATTTAGAAACCTAATTCATAAGAAATTAGGGAAATAAAATCTTTTCAAACTTACCATATTTGATAATAAAACAATGCATAGAAACTTACAATTTATTTAATTTCTTTTTAACTTACAATTTTCAACAATATGGCAACCATATTTAGAAACTTGGGATTTTCAATAGTAAAGAAATTTTTAGAAACTTACGTTTTTTTTTTTTACTTACAATTTTCAACAATAAAAGAGTTAATTGAATAAAAAGACCCTCAATTTTTTTTTAAAATAGTTTAAATGTTTAATTTTGCATAGTTCAAAGGAATTTTTAACCCGTTTTAATAGTTTAAATAATTTATTAGTTCATATTCTAGTAACACCACGAAAATTTCTAACTTAAGATCCGAACCATTCTTCATTTGCATATAAGGTTGAATGGGGTGATTCTTAAATTGTTCTTAGGTGTTAAAGTCAATCTTTAGTGTGGGAATGAATTTAACTAGATATGAATTAAGGTCACAAAAATCCCCTAGCACAAAGTTGAGTTGTAAGTTCCCTTATTGATTAAGTTTTTGTATAAGTTTCTACTTAGGTACTTAAAATGATTATATCTCTCAGCACATAATGAATTAGATGGCCAATGACCTATCAAATTAAAAATCTATGAGTCCTCTTTCCAACACTATCAAGTTTGCCTCATTTAGAGTTTAGAGTATAAATATACGATTATTTTACCAGAGACTACCACAACATAATTTTCTGAGTCAATGACCTACGAATCCCTTCTACGAGTCATAGAAAGAGCTACAATATGTACTATTGACTCATAGAAAAAGTACCAGGGGTTAAATTTTGGGGTTTGATTCCTACAGACCCATCTACGGGTCATAGGAACCTCTACAAGCTGTAGTTTGAACCCGGAGAATGAACTTTTCAGCCTTAAAATTTCAATATGAATTTCAAAGATAGGATCAACGGTATGTAGTTCAAACCAAGAATCATAGTTGGCCTCGTGGAAGGTTTTTGACAGTTTTTAAGTGGCGTTTCTTTTGTCCTTTCAAAATTTTCCTAAGCCCAAACCATGATGTTTTAACTTCAATTAAGGGAATATATTCTACCAAGTACTTAGATTTCTTTTATTTTATGCTATTAATTCCCCCAACTCAAAGAAAACCGCAAAGAAGACAAAAACTAGGGTTTCAAGGCTTCCAATCAAGTTCTTCTTCAAACTTATTCAAGAATTTTGTTCTTCTAGGTATATAAGGCTATTCATGATGATGGACTGAGTTCGTCCTCACGCCCTACATCTCAAATCAGTTTAATCTAAGGTTATACCCTTAGTTTCAAGAATTCTTGATATAAGTTAAGTTATTGATTCTGAGTTCTAAATTCTTGCTATGAGTTAAGTTATTGATCGTGAGTTCTAAATTCTTGATTGTGAGTTGTGCTATAATATGCATTGAGATCTTTGAGTTGTTATTCATGTTTATATTCCCACATGAACCCTAATTTTTGAGTTTTGATCAAGAGTCTTTTGAAAAAGTATTTCTCCATACATTGATTTTTAAATGCTAAAAGTGAGTTCAAAAGCAAGTTAAAGTACAAATATTTTTTGCTTGAGAAGATTTTAAGTGAATTAAATGATTCCCAAATGCATCATTACTTTTATAAAAAATTTTAAATGTCTTATATATGTTTCCACAAAATTTTATTTATAATTTATTTATGCAAGATAAAAATTGAAAGACGAGACCATTTATCTTATTGGTTTCATTTATATGAGTGCCTATCACAAGTTTTGGTGGGACTAGGAATGTCATTGTCTCTTCCTTCTAGGACAAATGGTGAATGTTGAAGCTTTATTTACAGCAAATTCAATGATCGAAAGTTCTATAATGTTAGTCGTTCTAACTATTTTTCGTTTTGAATGATTGTCGTCTTTTTTCCCTCTTTTGAATGAATAGTTTTTAATTTTTTGTGTATGGTTAGTAACTGAATAATCGAACCAAGCCGAACCAAAATCGATAACGACCAAACCGATAAATGTATATTGTATTTGATTTGGCTTGGTTTTGATGATTTAAAAATCGATTAAATTGGTGTGGTTTTAGTTTTAACCAATGGCCATCCCAAACTGACCCGTGAACACCCCTAGCTGCGGTGATTACCCACTCATGTCAGTTACATATGCATCAGATACATATGCATGTTATATATATACATGCTAGGATATTCTTAATTGGACTAGAAATAGCCAGTTAGGTAGTTTTGTTAGTGTTTAGGAGAAACAAATATAGAATCATTATTTAAAGCTAATTAACATAAACTCATTGTTATTTGTAAAATCATGAAATAAATTAGATAAATCACTTGTGGCTATTGATCCTTTTTTACTTGCTTTTTATCTAGATTAGTTTATATTTTCTCAAAAAATCAAACATTATCAAGTGTTAGGCTTAGAGTATAGTTGATGATGATTGCTTACTTGCTTAATCACCCATATATTGTTCTTTCTGAAATTCGATCTCAACTGATAGTTAGATAAACTATATTGCGTACGATTGAATAAACTTGATTATTTGAGGAGTAGACTTGGACATTATCAATTATGAGAGCTATAACAAGAAAACGGGAAAGTTATTAGAAGAATACCTCTTTGCATTAAATATCAAGAAAACACAAAGTTTGATCATAACAAAGAAATACACAAAGTTTGATCATAACAAAGAAATCTCTTCAAATAGAAGAATACAAGAAGCTGCAATGCATTAGATAGAATAATTTGAAAGCTAATTCCTAAGTGTATAGTGCAAATATTGCAAAGTTATTTGAAAGTTAATTCTTAACTAGTTGTTAGCTTGTACTATCGACTAAGGTAGTTTCAATTCTATTAGGGCTTCCATAAGTTGGATTCTTCTTCAACACTGTATTTTAGCCAATGTATCCATTGATTCAAGATCATTAGCACGATTTTGCACCTCCACCCCGCACAACCTTAAAATCACCCACCCCGCATAGCCTTAAACTCCCCCACCCATCCGCCCACCCCATTGGTATCCGTACAAAAAAGGATATAGATCCCATCTGTAACAGTTAAAAATATGTTTGCACGAAATACTTTACTTCGATTTTGTTATATAGGTATTTTGATGATCCTCACAAATGCAAGGACTCGGTACAGCTGTAAAGCTATCTTTACAGTTGTCTTGTCAGGTTTGTTGGTGAAATATGCAGCGTACTACACCAATAGGAAGGGCGGACAAAGTTGTTTGTTTAGTGGTCAAAACCCTTGTTGGTAATTGATATATACAACAATAAACAAACAACATTATTCATTCAAAAAGAGAGGGAGCTAGCAAGTTTTTTTCAAGAACTCAAGAATGAAAGAACACAACAAGGGACTTGGTCCCGGAAAGACTGTGTACGTGAAAAGGAAGAAAAGACAGCTGTCAAAAAGCTGTCAACTCTAATGTGGTTGGTGCACAACTTTTCAGAATAGCAGGCCAATGGCCTCATCCCAAGGGTTTGTGTCCATTTGGATAATAGTCTCTTCATAAAACACAAACCCAAGTTCTGGCAAACAAAGTTGTGAATTTCTGAAAATTCATAAGCTTAAAAAGAAAAGGTCATCTTCAAGGAAGAACACTGCTCATGCTCAACAATGGGACCTGATAGAGTGCTGAAATATCTTTGTTGTATTTTGAGCTTTGTGTCTTATGTGTTTAAATTGTAAATCTGTTCCTAAGCTATAAATGAATTAGATCATTGTTCGTTTTAAGTGAAAAGTCTAAATCAGTTAGAGTTGATTGATTTAGTGGGCAACATTGTTGTTGCTTAGTTGAAGTCTAAATCATCTAGAGTTAGGTGGTTTAGTGGGCAACATTGTTGCTGCTTAGTTGAAGTCTAAATCATCTAGAGTTAGGTGGTTTAGTGGGCAACATTGTTGTTGCTTCGTTGAAGTCTAATCATCTAGAGTTAGGTGGCTTAGTGGGCAACATAATTGTTGCTTAGTTGAAGACAAAATCATCTAGAGTCGGGTGGTTTAGTGGGCAATAGAGTTATTGGTTAGTTCTTTCTTTGTAGTAGAGTTTCTACATTGAGGGGTAAGGGATTTGTAGGTAAATTCCTAGGTTACAAGAGTCTATAATCTGAATCATTGCTCCATTTGAGTGAAATGGATCTTGGGTTGAAATCCTGTAAGTGCAGGTCGTGGTTTTCACTGCCCTTTAGCAAGGGGGTTTGCACATAAAATCTTTGTGTCTGATTTACTTTGAGCTCTTATTTTTGGCACTTTTATTTCAGTTACTGTTCTTGTTAAGTCAAGGGACCTGGTCCGTTGGTTGATAGTGGACGCACATATTCCAATAATTGGTACCAAAACCTAGGCTCTCTAACTGGTTAACACCTAAAGAGAATCATATGGAAGAATGGCTGGTCCACTAAACCTGAAGGAAGGAAAATCATAAACAAGTCAGGGTGCTGACAATGGATGCCTTGATTGGAAATCTTCAAATTCACATAAATCATGAAATGGGAAAGAAGGAAATAAAAATGGACAAGTCACTAGATCTCATAGTGACTTCTGGCGATACTTCTGAAGATGATGAAGACATGACATATCTCACTAGAAGATTTCAAAAATTGGTGAGGAAAAATGGAGGCTTTAGGAAGACAGTGAACTCCAACAGGGCTACTAATCCAAGTGATGTATGCCACAAGTATTGAAAACTAGGGCATTTCATCAAAGATGTCCCCATGCATAAACTTAAATACAAAGACTATGTCAAGGTTGGAGGAGAAAAAGAGAAGAGAAAGGACCTGGTTCTTGATAAGAGTGGAAGAAAACCAGTTGCGTAATATGTTGTGAAGAAAGCCTTTATAGTCTGGGGAGACACCTCAAGTGACTCAGAAGAGTCTGAACATCCTAAAGATGCCTCCATGATTGCAGTGAAAAATGATGATGTTATCTTTGATGAAACGTTTGCCTTTATTGAAAAATATGATGATGAAGAAGCTAGAAAAGAGGTAACTCTTTCTGACTTTAAAAAGAACTTGCATGTTTATTTTGTTAAACGATTGAGAAACCTAGTGGTTGTCTTGATTGACTCAATCACTGAGTTGACCACTAAAAAGGATGTCATGAATAACAGTGTGGATATGTTTCATGATGAAAAAGTAGCCTTGGTCTCTCAAATTTCCGTAATGGAAGAACGAATGATGGTTTTGGAATCTGAAAATCTAGAACTCAGGGAGAAATTAAGCAATAATTGCGCTAAAGGGAAGAGTGAAGCTAGTAGTCTACAACTCAAGCTAGAAAGTATCTTGAATACTTCTGAAATTAAACTGGCTATGGCAGTGGAGATAAATGATCAGTTAGAAAGGGACTTGGTCAGCCTTAAAGAAGAACTGAAAAAATCTCTTAAATGGACTACTTCCTCAAAGTTGCTCATTAATCTTATGAGCCAAGACTAAAATGATAGAAGGGGTTTAGGAAGATTGAACCTAAGTCGTCCTTATAATCACCATATAAAGTATATGTCAAGGTCTGACAATCTTTTGTACCTCCATTGCGAGTGAAATGATCATATGAAGATGGAGTGTCCAACTTAGAAGAGAACTCAAGAAAGTTCTTCAAACTATTCCAAATAAAGAAACAGGCAGAAGAAGGGATCTGGTGTTGCTTCTGGTCTTAAGTTGAAGAAAATTAGTATGCCTCATTAGACAAATAATTCTCTTATCACTCCTTTTTCTGCTTACTGGGAACTCCGACTAAAGTGGATTCCCAAGGCTAACAAGTGATTTGGTATGCAAGTGAGAGGAAGTAGATGCAGCTAGTGTTGGTTCATGGATAGTGAATGCTCAAAGCACATTACTAGGAAAACTAAAAACTTTCTCTCTTTCTCTCTCTCAAGGCACTTCAAGGTGGCGGTGTCTCTTTTGATGATGACAAGAACGAGTTTATTCTTGGTGTAGGCATGTTTGCAAAGTCTATGGAACACACCATTGAGGATGTGTACTATATCAATTGTTGAAGTACAATCTTTCGAGTGTTACACAGATTTGTGATGAACAAAATGAAGTTAAGTTCTTATAAGATAAATGTGTGTCACAAATTTGGTCTCTCGGGTGATGATCTTGACAGAAAAAAGATGCAAAAACATGTATATTGCTGACCTGAACATTGCTCGTATTAAAAGTCTCGCTTGCCTTAGTGCTCAAGGTGAGAATAATGATCAATGACTCTGGAGACTTGGCCATGTAAAGTCTTCTCTACTGAACAAACTTTTGTCAAGGGACCAGGTACATGGTCTGCCCAAAATTAAATTTGCGGATGACAAAGTTTTTTATGCTTATGTTCAAGATAAACAGATCAGACTATCCTTCAAGTGAAATAAGAAAGCTTTTAATCTTCCAAAGAACTTTCAGGCCGAAGTGGTGAATACTACATGTTTTGTGACCAAAATGATGATGTTGAGAAGTTTGATCTCACTGATGTTGAAAGAGTATTTGTGGGATATTCTTCCTTAGGTAAGCTTATCGGGTGTATAAAAACAAAAATTGTGCATTGAAGAAAGTGTTCATGTGTAGGGATACGGTGCCCGGAAGAGTGCTCTCGTCTAGATTCAAAGTGGTGTACAACTGTAAAGCTATCTTTACAATTGTCTTGTCAGGTTGGTTGGTTAAATGTGCAGCGTACTTCACCAATAGAAAGGGTGGATGAAATTGTTTGTTTCACTGGTCAAAACCCTTGTTGGTAATTGATATACAAAACAATAAACAAACAACATTATTCATTCAAAAAAAAAGAGTTAGCAAGTCTTTTTCAAGAACTCTAGCATCAAAGAACACAATAAGGGACCTGGTCCCAGAAAGACTGCGTACGTGAAAAGGACAAAAAGACAGCTATCAAAAAGCTGCCAACTCTAATCTGGTTGGTGCACAACTTTTTAGAACAGCAGGCTTTCAGCCAATGGCCTTGTCCCAAGGATTTGAGTCCGTTTTGATAATAGTCTCTTCTCAAAACACAAACCCAAGTTTTGGCAAACAAAGTTGTGAATTTCTGAAAATTCATAAGCTCAATAGAAAAGGCCATCTTCAAGGAAGAACACTGCTCATGCTCAATAAAGGGACCTGATAGAGTGCTAATGCGTCTTTGTTGTATTTTGTGCTTTGTTTCTTATGTGCTTAAATTGTAAATATATTCCTAAGTTATAAAGGGATCAAATCTTTGTTCATTTCATGAAAAAAGTCTAAATCAATTAGAGTTGATTGATTTAGTGGGCAACATTGTTGTTGCTTAGTTGAAGTCTAAATCATCTAGAGTTATGTGGTTTAGTGGGAAACATTGTTGTTGCTTAGTTGAAGTCTAAATCATCTAGAGTTAGGTGGTTCAGTGGGCAACATTGTTGTTGCTTAGTTGAGGTCTAAATCATCTAGAGTTAGATGGTTTAGTAGGCAACATACTTGTTGCTTAGTTGAAGTCTAAATCATCTAGAGTCGGGTGGTTTAGTGAGCAATAGAGTTATTGCTTAGTTCTTTTTTTGTAGTAGAGTTGCTACATTGAGGGGGAAGGGATTTAGGGGTAAATTCGTAGGTTACAGGAGTCTGTAATTTAATCAATGCTCTGTTTTAGTGAAATGGAGTTTGGGTTGAAATCCTGTGAGTATATGTCGTGGTTTTCAACACCCTTGAGCAAGGGGGTTTCCACATAAACTTTTTATGCCTGATTTACTTTACGCTATTTATTTTCTGCACTTTTATTTCAATTTCTGTTCATGCTGAGTCAAGGGACCTGGTCCGTTGACTGATAGTGGATGCATACATTCCAACAGATTACATAGCAAAGTAAAAAGTCTTATTTTGCTCTTGATCTCTACCGGAGCTCCAACCTGAGCGTAATTTTTCATCCATAGTCAAAAATTGAGGGCTAGATTTGGACATGCTTTTCCTCAAAGAATTTTATATGTGTAGAACGAATATTTAGAGTCCATAATATTCACGTTGGATCTACGTTAATGGTGAAGGCATACCATTATTTTTAAATTGGTGACAAAAGAGAGGGAGCAAATATGGTAAACCACAACATATCAGTCATATTAATAAGGAAACCATAGATTTCTAACCTAGCAATTCAATCATAATAAGAAACTCAACTTTTCAACACAAATATAACAACTCGCCTTTCTTTATAAAGAATGTTGATCAACTATACAATTTTTTTTATTAAACTAATAATGGGCTACACGTGAGATCATCTTCTTCAAACGTTTCCTACATACCCTAAAAGAAATCCTATAGAGGGATCAAGCCCATATATACTTCTCTATATATGTACAAATTGATTTTTATTGTGCATCTATCTATTGTCAGTATCCAGTATCATTCCTCAAGTTTTATTCTCTACTTCCTTCAGATCTGGGAATTGCCTCACGATTAATGATTGTCGATCTTGAATGTTATCTTTTGTATAGTTTTGTGTAGAAAGGGCTTTGGATCTAGACATTACCTCGATAATTTATGATTGCCGATCTTGAATGCTATCTTTTGGATTGGTTTGTGTAGAATAAACATTGAATCACTTTTCTTCTTCCTTGGGTTGGCTACTTTGGATGAATTCAACAAAAAAGTATGGCTCAACAGCATGTTCGCAGTCCAACGCATGATGGGATTATTCACAAGATATTTTTCCAGAAAATCTTGATCCTCATTTGACAACTTCGAATTCTAAAACTTTGGTTCTGCAAACTCAATTTTGTTCAACACATCATCACCATCTACGTCTTCCCACTGTGGTGTCCTCGTAATTAGCTTATAGAAAGTGTAGCCAAGAGCTCAAATATCAACTTGTTGGGTATACTCAGTGTTAATCACGGATTATGGTGCCATATACTTTTCTGTTCCCCTTAAAAGTCCCTGTTTTTGGTTCATGCCATGTTCCAATGTCACAGAAAGCCAAAAATCAGCGATCTTGGCAGTTTTGTCCCTGCCCACAAGGAGAATATTGTCAGGCTTGATGTCCTAGTGAATAATTCCATTGTTGTGAATACAACTGAGCCCTAAATGAACATTTTTCATATGTTTCCTAACTTCAACTTACGGCAGTGAATTGCAATTTCAAAGACGATCGGCAAGGCTTCCTCCAGAAGCATACTCGAGCAATAAGTTGTAAAGATTGACGTTATCTTCAAAAGAGATATTAGCTCTGAAATAGTGAATAATGTAAGGAGAATTATTGAGCATTCGGAGGATTTCAAATTCTTCTTTCAACGATTGAGAATCACTCAAGTTGCAAGATTTGAGGGCAATGAGAGAGGAAAGAGTAACACCACGAAATAGTGCATTGGACGTAGAAGCTAATGAGACGGCACCAAAACTACCTTGTCCAAGAGTTGTGACTCTCTTCCACAATAATTCCGCCATTGGGTGTGCAATGTGCTAGTAGTATACTATAGTAATGAGAGTAATTTATAGATTTGGATTAAACCTTTATTTTCCATTCCCTTTCTTTTACCAAAATGGATTCTCACAGTTTCTTAAACGATTAAAATCCTCACACCGCCAGCAAAAAAAAATGATTACATCAATTTGGATCAATTATTTTTCCTATTTTTTTACCTTCTAGTGCAGGTCTCATAGACTTTTAATTCCTACTAGTCCTTGACACGCGTGTTTCATGTGTGTTCCCTGCTAAGTAGTGTGAAGTTATTGAAACGGTATATATAAATACATTCAAACACCTGTGTTGCACCATATGTATCCCCCATGCTAATGAGTACACATACTTTTTTGTTAGTAAACAAAACTTCTATTTCTGTCACTATTATTTGTAGGTTTTTTCATGTTTTAAGAGAGTCGAATTCAAATACATTACTTAAGCTTATTATGAAGTGTGTTTCATTCCTCAAGTTTTCTTCCTCTTATTTCATGGACTAGTCCTAGGAACGTGCGTTGCACATTTGTCCCCTAATTGGCATTAGAAAAGTTAATTTATATAATCATAGTGGAGCCTACATAAATTCATCGCTAAGTTTAAAGCTAAGTCCTTTTTTATGTAAGTTTGACATAAGAATATATATAGCATGAAAATCTTGCGTTAGATGTTGGAGGCTTGATATTTTCAATACTTCATAAAAAAATAAACCTTTTATTATATCAGAAGAATTAATATATTTTAATTACTAAATGTAATTTTTTTAATAATCCAAAAATAAATTGGCTATAAAAAAGATACGTATAAAGAAAAATATTACAAAATGTCTAGGTGGTGTAACATCAAATTTATAGAAAAAATTACAAGTACAAACAAAAAAGAAAGAAAAGTAAACAAAGACATGGCATCCATAATAAAAGACATCACATTAAAATATATAGACAAAAATATCATCATATTTATTGAATTACATTTTGTTAAAAGTCGACTTGCTATAGACAAAATATTTCATATGTATAAAAAACTGAAATCATAAAAAAAAAAAAAAAAAAAAACAGAAAAGATAGCATGAATATGTTAAAAATACATATACACTATATTTATTAAATTATATATTAAAGGATCTGTATATAAAGAATTAATGTAATGACTGGGTTCCGTCATTATACAAAAGCCAACGGGGAAAAATTTGGGGACAAAAAACTTTTTCGTAGTACCTTGAGATTTCCTAACGTAGTCTAGATTTGGACAAAATAGGATTCATTAAGGTCTAGGGAAATCTGGTAGCAATTGGGTGGTTTAAATATGATTTTGATTACATGAGTTGATAGCTAACACGTTAAGGAAAACGTATGACTTTACGGAATTGGATTCGGGTGAGTAGAACTCTCAAAACTGATCTTGGCTTGAGCGGGTAGTTTTTGAGTGTCGTTGGTTGAAAGTGTGTTGTGAAATGGGATCTTGGAATTACTAAAATAGCTCACTGTTTCGTGTAAGGCTCTTTGGTGGTGATTTTGGTCACTAGGGCGGGGCCGCTGTAATGGGGAGAGGACCGCTGTGGCAGGCCAGACGCAACTTAAAGTTGTAAATAAACCCCAAAAATGTTTTATTCTGCAATTTTTGAATTTGAGAGCTAAGGAACAAACCCAGGTCTTTTCTTGATGATTATTCACCATTCTTGAGGCTAAAGGTAATATTTTAACTTCTCGAATCCATTTTTCGTTCCGTAGAACATAATCTAATGGGTAATTACCAATGGGGAGGGTTTTTGATCTACAATCTATGGTGGAACAACCCTAATTTGGGTACTTGGGATCATGGGTATGATCTAAGGTTGATAGAATTGTTGGTAATATGGGTAATTAGTGATTGTTTATTGATTCCCGTGTTTTAATTGTTGTTTGTAGACCAAGAACAAGCGGAACGAATCTAGAAAGGGAAGAATCAATTTTCTTAGTATTTCCAGCTTGTTCAAGGTAGGTGATGGTTGTGATTCTATGATTGTGTGATGTATGTTTGTCTTGCTTCATTATGATATATGTATGTAGGTGGATGTTGCATTATTGATCACACTTGTTGTAAATGAGGATATATGCTTGATGAATGCCATTGAATCATGACTTGATTGTATGATTATGAGAATGTACTTGTGATTGTGATTGTGACTTGTTGAATGGATCGGGTGTTGTGTTCCAACACACTAACTTGGATCGGTTGCCATGTTTTGACATAATTATAGGATCGGTTGCCACGTTTTGACATAAACATGGGATCGGGTACCACGATTCGATATGCTAACTATTTGAGTTATGGTTCCATGAGAGGACCAATGACTTGTCATAATTGTTTATCTTGAGAAATTTGAAGTTGTTCGTTGTTTGTAAATGTTGATAATACTGTATATGTTCAATATATGCATATGATTATTGTTGTATTGATTTATGTATGTTACACTTAGTGAGATAGCCGTGTGATCCTACCAGTACACTGTGGTTGTGTACTGATACTGCACTTGCTCTTTCTTTGTTGAGTACATGGCATCTTCAAGCGGCTAATGATGGACCTCGCTCAGAAGATCAATGATCGTCGTTCGAATTCAAGGATGAGTCAGTTCTTCCCGGTTGCCATGAGTTCTCTTTTTGTCTATGTCCACATTTCAGACTTAGACTTTCTAGTTAGTTAATTTGTTCATTAGTTTGGGGAGATATCCCTTCTTGTTTAGACTTTTGGTTCATTGTTAGATGTTTTGGTACATTGACTTTCAGGTTTTAGGTGTATTTTTCCACATTGTTTAGTTGTTAGATCTTTTGGAAGTGTATGTTAACTTCAGTCTCTAGCTATTTAACTTACTTCTGTGCCTTAAATGCTTTAGTTTTGGTTGAGTTGCTTAGTTTGGGTTGTAGTAGTGGTTCTCCCATCGGAGGGTTAGTGTGGGTGTCAATCATGACGGTCTGGGTCGTGACAAAGTTGATATTAGAGCCTAGGTTCGTTGATCTCAATGTACCAAAATGAGTCTAGTAGATTCTTGTGGAATGGTGCAGAGACGTCTGTACTTTTCTTCGAGACGCTGTTGGACTTTAGGAAATCTCTCTGTTTTATCTTGTGTCCTTTCGTGCTATAACTTGATTCCAATTGTTATTTGTCGATTCGAATTGGTATCTAACCTCTTTCACTCTTCTGTCCACAGATGGTTAACACTAGATTCAACGGCGTCAGACCCGTAGCGCCCGTCAATGCTCGAACTGAGGAATTTACAACGAGAGGTCGCGGTCAAGGTAGGGGTAGAGGAAGAGCTAGGGGTAGAAGCTATGTAAGAGTAGCGTATGCTGGGGATGGAGCTCCTGTTGAGAATGCTCCTAGGAATAAGAACCCTCCTACACTTTATGAAGAGCTAGAGGAGAATGTTGATGTTGAGAATGTTGAGGATGTGGAACAAGAGGAAGAGGTGCAGGCTGAGACTACATATATTCCTCTTTTAGACCCAGTGTTAACTCAGTAGATCATGTCATTCTTGAAAGGATTGGTTGGTCCTGGAGTGCTTCCCTTTTTTCAAGAAACTTAGGCTCCTACCTATCCCCCTATTGCTAACACTGCCCCCAAGGTGGGTGGAACTGGAGGTAATGATGCTTTCTTCCGTCCTTTGTTGGGTCCTATTATGATTGGTAACGAGCATGAAATGTTGACAAAGTTTTTGAAGCTAAAGCCTCCTATATTTCTTAATTATGAGAGTGAGGATGCTTATGAGTTTATTTTGGATTGTTATGAGAGACTTCATAAGTTGGGAATTGTTCATCAACATGGGGTTGAGTTTGTGAATTTTTAGCTTCAAGGTGAGGCTAAGTAGTTGTGGAGAGCTTAGGTGGAATACAGATCTTCAACTTTACCCCCACTCTCTTGGACTCAGTTTCATGTTCTGTTCTTAGAGAAATATGTGCCTAGGACTTTGAGGGACCGCAAATAGGATGAGTTAATGGCTTTGGAGCAAGGTGGTATGTGTGTGGTTGCTTATGAGACCAAGTTCCATGCCTTGTCAACATATGCTACTCAATTGGTGACTACTGAGGAGGAGAGAATCCAGTTATTTATTAGGGGACTAAATTATGAGTTGCAGGTATTATCTGTTCATATGACCTCTACAGAGAGGAGCTTTAATGAGGTAACAGACTTTTTAAGAAAGTGGAGGGGGTGAGGCAAGACGGTCAGGCTAAGGCATTGGCTAAATGGGCCAAGAACTCGGGTAACTTTCAAGGTTCTTACTCTAGGGGGTCCGGAAGGCCAACGCTTGCAACCAAGCCAATTTAGTCCGTTATGTTTGCCTCTACAGGTAATTACTCAGGAACTCCACCTCATAATTTGATTTAGTATAGCTAGGGAGTTGCGCCTTCAACAGGCAACAGGTAATCTTTTGATCGTACTTGCTATAACTGTGAAGAACTTGGGCATATAAGGAGAGATTTTCCCCATCCGCGTATGATGGAGTCCACGCAATAGCAAACTAAAACAGTGGTACCCGCGGGAAATGGTAATAATGGTCGAGGGCATTCATAAGGTGGGCAATGAGGTAATCAGCGAGGCTGTGGGGGAAGGGGAAATGGTAATACAGGAGGAGGTAACATGCAACTAGGTAGGGAAGTCGCTCGATATGATGATAGAGCTTATTGTTACACCTTTTTGGGCAAGAATGAGGCAGAGGCGTCTGACACAATGATCACATGTGCAATTCTTATCTGTGGTCGGATGACTAATGTGTTATTTGATCCAGGTTCTACTTATTCTTATGCATCCGTGCGATTTGCCTCAGAATTCGCTATGATTTGTGATTTACTTGATGCCCCCATCCATGTTTCTGCCCCAGTTGGAGAGTCTGTCATAGTAACCCATGTCTATACTACTTTCCCTATTTTGTTTATAGGTTTTCAGACTTGGGCTGATTTGGTGATTTTGGATATGACTGACTTTGATATTATCTTAGGCATGACTTGGTTGTCCCCCTATTATGTTGTACTGAATTGTAATACTAAGTCTGTAACTTTAGAAATTCAGGAAAGGGAATATTAGAGTGGAAAGGGGTGTACAAGCCTAAGCAAGCTAAGATCATATCCTCCATTCGAGCAAGGAAACTGGTAGGGTAGGGTTGTTTAGCTTATTTGTCTTATATTCAGGATGTGGAGGTTAAGTCTCCATCAATTGAGTCTATTCCTGTGGTGTTAGAATTTAGAGAAGTGTTTCCTATCGATTTGCCTAGTATGCCTCTGGATAGAGATATAGACTTGTGCATTGATTTGGAGCCTGGTATGCGCCCCATTTCTATTCCTCCATATCATGCGGCCTCGACAGAATTAAGAGAACTTAAGGCTCAAATCCAAAAGCTTCTTTATAAAGGATTTATTCATCCTAGTGCTTCCCCATATGGTGCTCTAATTTTGTTTGTTAAGAAAAAAGATGGTAATATGAGAATGTGTATAGACTATCGCCAATTGAATAGGGTTACTATTGGAAAAAGTACCCTTTACCTCGAATAGATGATCTTTTTAACCAATTGCAAGATGCACCAGTCTTCTCTAAAATTGATCTAAGGTCAGGTTACCATTAATTGAAAATTAGGCCTAAGGATGTGTCCAAAACGGCATTTAGAACTCCCTATGGGCACTATGAGTTCCTGGTTATGTCTTTTGGGTTGACTAATGCACCTGCAACTTTTATGAGTTTAATGAATGGTGTGTTCAAGTCATTTCTTGATTCATTCTTCATAGTCTTCATTGATGATATTTTGGTCTATTTGAAAAGTGAGGAAGAGCATGCCAACCATCTTCGTATTGTTCTGGGTGTTCCTAGGAAACAAAAGTTGTATGCTAAATTTTCTAAATGTGAATTATGGTTGACTTCGGTTGCATTTTTGGGGCATGTAGTTTCAAAAGAAAGGGTAATGGTAGATCCTCAATAGATTGAGGCGGTTAAGAATTGGATTCGGCCTAGCTCTATGACGGAAGTTAGAAGTTTTATGGGGCTCGCTAGCTATTATCATGGATTTGTGAAGAACTTTGCTTCTATTGCCACTCACTTGAATAATTTGACCAAAAAGGAGATACCATTTGAATGGACTGAAAAATGTGAAGAGAGCTTCCAAAAGCTCAAGACTCTCTTAACCACCACACATATTCTAGCACTACTAGTTGATGGTAAGAATTTTATTATTTATTGTGATGCTTCACATTTTGGTTTGGGTGTTGTGTTGATACAAGATAAGAATGTTATAGCTTATGCATCGCGTCAATTAAAGTTGCATGAGAGGAATTATCCAACATATGATTTGGAGTTGGCAACGGTAGTATTTGCTCTTAAGATCTTGCGGCATTACCTCTATGGTGTTAAGTGTGAGGTGTTTACTGATCATCGTAGTTTGCAGCATGTATTCACTCAAAAGGATTTGAATTTGATACAGCGAAGATGGATAGAGTTACTCAAAGATTATGATGTCACAATCCAATACCATCCAGGTAAGGCGAATGTAGTGGTAGACGCTTTGAGTCGAAAAGCAGTGAGTATGGATAGTCTAGATTGCTTGAGTGTAACTAAGCGATCTTTGTCTAAGGAAATTCAGACCTTGGAGGCTAAGTTCATGCAGCTCGGCATTTCAGAAAGAGGTGGGGTATTAGCTAGCATTGTGGTAAGGGCCACATTAACTGAGGAGATCAAGGCCAAGCAATTTGAGGAGTATGAAAATTTGATTGAACTTAAGAAGAAGATTGTGATTGGTAAGGCATAAGAGACCACTCTTGATGAGGAGTGTGTGCTCAATTTTAAAGGAAGAGTCTGCATTCCTAGAGTTGATGACTTGATTCAGAAATTATTGGCAAATCTCATGGTTCGCGATATTTTATTCATCCGGGTGTGACGAAGATGTACCTATACTTGAAGCGAATTTATTGGTGGCCTGGCATGAACAAGGATATAGTGGAGTTTGTGGCTAAGTGTCAAAATTTCCAACAAGTGAAGTATGAACATCAAAGGCCTGCTGGTTTGCTTCAAAGAATGCCAATTCCAGAATGGAAGTGGGAAAGGATAGTCAGGGATTTTGTGGTTGGTCTTCCCAAGACTTTGGGGAAGTTTGATTCTATTCGGGTAGTGGTTGATAGATTGACTAATTCAACCTATTTTATTCCGGTAAGAATAGATTATAATGCTGAACAATTGGCTAAAGTTTATGTGAAAGAGATAGTAAGGTTGCATGGAGTGCCCCTTTCTATCATCTCAGACCGTGATATCCAATTCACATCCAAGTTTTGGAGGAAATTACATGATGAATTGGGCACACAACTCACTTTTAGTACATCCTTTCATCCACAGATAGACGGGGGGTCAGAGAGGACTATTCAAGTGTTAGAAGACATGTTGAGGGGCATGTGTGATTGATTTTGAAGGGCATTGGGATAAGTTCCTACTGTTGTGTGAATTCTCCTATAATAATAGTTATCACTCCAGCATAGATATGGCACCATTTGAGGCACTCTATTGGAGGGGATGTAGATCACCTATAGGATGGTTTGAGGCTAGAGATGTGAAACCACTAGGGGTTGATTTGCTGAGAGATGTTAAAGATAAGGTGAGGAGTATTCAAGCTAAGCTTCTAGCAGCCCAGAGTAGTCATAAGAAGTATGTGGACCATAAGATAAGAGACATGATGTTTCAAATCGGTGAAACTGTTCTTCTTAAGGTATCACCATGAAAGGGGTGATGAGATTTGGCAAGAAAGGCAAGCTAAGTCCGCGATACATTGGTCCCTTTGAGGTTCTTGAATATGTAGGGCCGGTGTCTTATAGATTGTCTCAACCTCCTAATATATCAGGAGTTCATCCGATATTTCATGTGTCCATGTTGAAGAGATATCATGGTGATGGAGATTACATCATTAAGTGAGACTCAATTGTGTTAAACAAGGACTTAAAATATGAAGAGGAACCGATTGTGATTATTGATCGTGATGTGTGTAAGCTGAGGACCAAAGAGATCAAGTCCGTAAAATTTCAATGGAAGCATCGTCAAGTTAAGGAAGCTACTTGGGAAACCGAGAGGGACAGGCAAGACAAGTATCCCCAATTGTTCGTCCATTAAGTTACTACTTCTTTTTTTCCTTAGCCTATATTTCCTAAGTTTTTCACTCGAGTATGAGCAATGGTTATATTGGTATCTATTGTAACAAACCGGTTCCATCATTATAGTTGGGGCCAAAAAACTTTTTTGTAGTAACTTGGGATTTCCCAACCTAGTCCAGATTTGGACGAAATCGGAGTCAGTAAGGTGTAGGAAAATCTAGTAGCAATTGGGTGGTTTAAATATTATTTTGATTACATGAGTTGATAGCTAATGCATTAAGGAACTCGTACAACTTTACGAAATTGAATTTGGGTGAAAGTAGAACTCCCGAAACTGATCTTGGCATGAGCGGATAGTTTCTGAGTGTCGTTGGTTGAAGGTGTGTTGTGAAATGGGGTCTTGGAATTATTAAAATAGCTCACTATTTCGTGCAAGCCGCTTTGGCGATGATTTTGGTGGCCAGGGCGGGGCAGCTGTAGGACTAGTGTGGCGGGCCAGACGTGACTTAAAATCGTAAATAAATCTCAAAAATATTTTATTCTGCAATTTTTGAATTTGAGAGCTAAGGAACGAACCCAGGTCTTTTCTTGATGGTTTTCCAACATTTTTGAGGCTAAAGGTAAGATTTTAAGTCCCCGAATATATTTTTTGATCCGTAGAACGTAATCTAATGGGTAATTATAGATGGGGGGTTATTTAGAATCTATGGTGGAAAAAACCCTAATTTGGTAGTTAAGATCATGTGTATGATCTAGGGTTGATATAATTGTTGGTAATTCGGGTAATTAGTGATCATTTATTGATTCTCATATTATAATTGTTGTTTGTAGACCAAGAACAAGCGGAACAAATCTGGAAAAGGGAAGAATCAAGTTTCTTAGGGTTTCAAGCTTGTTTTGAGGTAGGTGATGATTGTGATTCTATGATTGTGTGATGTATGTTTGTCCTGCTTCATTATGATACATGTATGTAGGTGGATGTTGCATTATTGATCACACTTGTTGTAAATGAGGATATATGATTGATGAATGCCATTGAATCATGGCTTGATTATATGATTATGAGAATATACTTGTAATTGTAATTGTGGCTTATTGAATGGACAGGGTGTTGCATTCTGACACACTAACTTGGATCGGTTGCCACGTTCTGACATAAATATGGGATCTGGTACCACATTTCAATATGCTAACTGTTTTGGTTTGGATTCCATGAGAGGACCAAGGACTTGTCATAATTGTGTATCATGAGAAATCTGAAGTTGTTCATTGTTCGTAAATGTTGATAATATTGTATATGTTCGATATATGCATGTGATTATTATTGTATTGATTTATATATGTTACACTTAGTGGGACAGCCGTGTGATCCTACAAGTACACTGTGGTTGTGTACTGATATTGCACTTGCTATTTCTTTGTTGAGTATAGGGCATCTTCAAGTGTCAATGAAGCAGCTATTGAGAGACCTCGCTTAGAAGATCAGTGATTGTCGTTCGAATTCAAGGGTGGACCAGTTCTTCCAGGCCTTGAGTTCTCTTTATGTCTATGTCCACATTTTGGACTTAGACTTTCTAGTTAGTTAATTAGTTTATTAGTTTGGAGAGGTATCCCTTCTTTTTTAGACTTTTGGTTCATTGTTAGGTGTTTTGGTACATTGACTTTTAGGTTCTAGGTGTATTTTTCCGCATTGTTTAGTTGTTAGATCTTTTGGAAGTTTATGGGAACTTCAGTCTTTAGCTATTTAACTTGTTTCCGTAACTTAAATGCTTTAGTTTTGGTTTAGTTGATTGGTTTGAGCTGTAGTAGTGGTTCTCCCAAAGGAGGGCTAGTTTGGGTGCCAATCACCGACGGTCTGGGTCGTGACAATTAAATATGAATTCTAATACAATAAAATTCAATGTAACATTTAGTCATCTTTTTTACTTTACATTATTGTTTATTTTATTTTTACTTTTGCATCAATTTTTGTATCTCTTTGTAATAGTTAAGTACATGCATTTTCTAAACATTTGAGATTACATAGAAAAAGGAAAAAGTACATGCATGTTGTTTTAAAAAGATAAATGATTATCCAACAACAAAGGAGACAAAACTATTAATGTTTATCAAAGACTTACTCTTTTACGAGTCTAGTTGTGAAAATATTCTATGAGACTTAACATGCTTACCCTCAAAAAAATTAATTATAAATATAAATTGGGATTAGCTTTATCATATTTATATCCTAAAGATAGAAGAAAGGAAGAATACAAAAATATAGTAATCAATTATGAAGTTGTATTTAAAAACTCAAAAAGATGGAGATATGAAAAATAAAAATTCACTTACAACTTCATATTGAAGAATATTCATCTTGTTATTATGATAATTTACATATTTCTCAACAAAAAAATGTATGCGCATGAAATTTTAAACAACACTAATAAATAAATCAATAAGAAATCTTATAATTACAAATTGGTAATGAAAATTTTACAACTGATGTAGACAAACCTAATGTAGAATGCAAGATGATCACAAACTTGAATGAAAGAAGGGAATATAAATAATGTTGTGTGAGTGTCTTTGATAGACTCTTCATTACTCCCACTTATCTTATAAATTAAAATTGAAGGTTATTAGACTCTTCATTACCCACATTTAATTAGTACATGAATATATGATTGCATTAAGATCTTGTTTGATACATGAATTTAAATATAACTATTACTTAATATTTAATTTATTTTAGGGGTAAGATAAGGGAAAAATGGTGATCCAACCTTGAGGTTAGGAGCTTCTCACTTATAATAATACTAGTTTCTGGACACATGCAATGCATGTGTGTCTCATGCAATATTTTATAAATTCGTTAGGACGATTAAAATTCAATGAAAGCATGCATGTAATGAGTATTAAAATGCAACAATCTCAAATAAATGTTATGATAATAATTTTTTTTATAGAAAATTAAATTAAAGAAGACTTATAGATAAATATAAAAACAAATAAACATAGAAGAAAAAAATAACATACACATCCTTCTTAAGACTTTAATCATAACATTATATAAATGAAAAAAGAAGTACAAATCGGTACATAATTTTTCAAGTTTTTGTCGACACCGTGTCTCATATCCAATCAAAATTCTAAAACCTTCTCCATCGAGTCAAACTAAAGCATGAATCAATTAGAAAAATCACTTTATTTTCATAAAGTGATATATTATCAAACTACGGTAGATATATCATATACTTTAGATGTTGATGGCTTCACTACTTTAGCTATAAAATGAAAAGGATAATTTTGAATGTGAGTTTGATGAAACAAAAAAGATGAATTTATATAGTTAAAAATAGAGGAATACCAAAAGACATCTTAAAGTTTTAAATTAAATATTTGAAGGTTTCAAAGGGCCAAAATAGATAAAAGAGAACAACTTTAAGAATATTAAATATATGCAATTAACCTCCATTAAAATCTGGAAGATTAAACAATCCTCATTTGAACACATTAACTCTCCATTTACTCAATGTAATAATTGATTATCACTAATATTTAAACATGTAATTAACTAAATATTTATAATATTTTAATTTAGTGTAGAGGGAAAATGGTATTTAAACCTTGAACTTTTTTTGTTTCCACTTTTTGTAATATATGATATGATCTTAATTTGTTACTACAACTCATAGTGATTCATGTAACTATTGCAATTTCTTTTTGCTATTTTGGTGACTTTTTTTTTTTAACTCTATTAAAAAAATCATCAAGGATGATTGAAAATTGATCTTTTCTTTTGTCCCTTTCTATAGGCTTCTTCATATAATTTTTCGGAAAATTGTGAGTGGGTTGTGCTATATCTGATAGCACACAACAACAACAAATACGTGATAACTAATATAGAACCAATGGTGAAGTTTGTTTAAAGAACCAAACAAATTGCTCTCTTATTTGTCACAGTTAGTATATTATTCTGATTGTTTTATTTTAGGTACAAACATTTTGTATGCCATTGCACACTTTCTAAAATGTTAGTGTAGAGACAATTAGTTTAAAATTATATTTAAGAATTTTTTTCTTAAAATTATTATGATTAAAAAATTCATGTACAAGTATGTTAGATCCTTCTAGTGAAGTTCATGTTTTTTTAGTTCATGGCTATTTTTTATTCTTCTCATACATGAATTATTTTTTCACTTCTTTGACTCAATAATTTGAGTTTTGAATATCACCCTTAAAAATTTATTTATCATTATTGACATTTCCAATCAACATGATGAACCCAAACCTCTTAATTCCTTCAGAAACAAGGCAGAGACATCATAAATAGTTTTTAGTAGTCTTAGAAACTTAACCAAACATGCAATAATGTTAAGTAAATTATGATCAAATAAAATATACCAATTTTTTTCAAGCAGATACATAAGTGAAAGGAATGGCAGATTCTTCAATGGCTTTCTTCAAATCCCCACCATTTCACCATCAAATGTGACTCTACTTGGATCCATTGCATTTTCCATTTTTGCTGGATCCGTTCCAAACTCAGATGGAAAAAATTTATGTACATTTTATATGTCTATGAGAAAGCATATCAAAATTCTTTGATTTGATAGAGTGATCGGATAGGCCAGGGACTCCAAAGCTAGTACTCTCAAGCGCTAGAGAGCATAGTGTGAAACTCATGTTTTATAACACAAATTTTAAATAAATTCAAGATGGGAAATAGATCACAGAAAGATAATTCTGAAATTTAAATGACATATGAAAAACTTTGAAATTGAAAGTGTAGCAGATGGATCATCATACAAATGAATCTGCAATAGAGTTTGCAGTAATTTGAAATTGAACTACAACACTTAACACTAATAGAGAACATAAACGAGAGGTGTGCATTCATTTTACTGTGGCAAAATATAGATAACAACTCCCCTTTCTTCATAAAGAATGTTGATCAACTATACAACTTTTTTAAAAAAATAAACTAAAAAAGGGGATGCACATGATTATTACTTTCATATGCTTCTTCTTGGCCAGCCACTTATTTCTATATTACTATGCCTTTGAAGGATGTTTTCAAATTTGAGTAGAGCTGCAAAATATGATACAACAACACCATGTTTTGATCAATTTTTTGAGTTTCATGAACAACTTGTGCAAAAATGATACCTCAGAACTCCAAATGCTGAACCAGAGAATGGAGGCACCCCTATTTTAAATGAAATGGTGTAAATTCACTGAAAATGTCACGAGACAAGTGAATCGAAGAGGAGATCGAGCTATGCACTTAATAAAATCATTGCAAGTCTTACCTGAAAGGAGCAATCAAAAGTCAATTCTCGAAAAGCATTTGAGATCATCACCAAGAGTCTTCCTGACCATACAAATATATTTTTTTATGAAGCAAACCGATATAATTATGAACTGTAAAAGAAAAAATATAAAAATCTGCAACAAAGGTAAATAGTTAGAGAAGAACCAATGTTTCATTTCTATAGCAAAAGCTATAGAAATATGCATATTTCAGGATCTTTTGATATAAACACCTGGCGTGGATTAGTTTTTAACATCCTCTTACTATCATCTTCTGTTTAATTCAATCAAACACTCACAACTTATGTGTATATTTCAGGATCTTTTTTTTTTACCCTGAACAGTGAGGATTTTAAGTTAACTTACCTTCATTTTTCTTTGATTTTTTTTTCGTTCTAAGCAGATGCGGATCTATAGGTGGCGGTGGGGTGCCACGGCACCCAGTGACCTCGGTGAAAATTTTGTTTGTATATGTATATATGTATAGGATATATTATAAATAGTATACTTGCCACCCATAAAACAAGTTGATGGCATGGTGCCACTGGTGGCGAGTTGTGTCTTTTGCACCAGGTATGCAGGATCGATTCCTAATGGGTATGTTTTGAATATACTACACATTTTTCTTTTGCAAATAGAATCCCCACAAGGATTCGAACCCGCAACGTTACTCCAGTTAAAAAATTCAATTTCCATTAGGCTATGGATACAACATGATGAAATATGGTTTACTTAATTAGATAAATAGTACATGTTAACATGTTGTAAAACTTCATTTTTATTTTGTTGACTTTTTTTTCTTTTTTATTTTAAACATAAAATATTACTCTTTCCAATTTGATTTATGTGATATACTTTCTTTTTAAGATTATTTCAAAAGAATATCACTTTTCTATTATTAGAAACAATTTTAATTGGTATTTCTCTTCCTACCCTTATGAAAAAATGTATAGTCATATAAATGACTATGATTTGTTTTCAATCTTCTCCTCAATAAATTTATTTTCTTTTTGTTAAAATATTTTAATCTGACACCAAGTTTCTTTTATTCTTTGTTCTATTATCTAAATCATTTGAATGCATATGAAAAAAGAAAAAGTTTAGATTATGATAATTTAAATCATATCGAGAATTTTAAAATTATAAAATAAAATGCATGTTGCATTAAAGGCCGACATGAAGTCGTACTAAAATCTCATATGATTTCGTTGGTCTTTTAAGATTTATATTGTTGTGAGTAAAAATATCAACATAAGACTTGATTTTTTGGTACTGGAATTATGCATGTGAAACAAATTCAACCACTTTATTTAAGTATGTTATATAGAGCTTGAACTATTAATAAATGTAAATAACTAAGTCAATTATTGAGTGTATTTAAAATATGAAAATTCATCAAGTGCAATTATAGAAGATATCATTGGGTTTTTTTTTTTTTTTTTTTTGGGTCAAGTTGTCATAATTTTTTTATTTTTTTCGATTCATTTATCTTTATAAATTGAAAAGATGAATAACCGAATAATAGTCCCAAGTTACTATTTACAAGAGCAAAATAAAATAAATATTTGATCGATTTAATGAACACATCTATTTAAAGGCGATATGGCACCCACAACCTTCAAATCCTGAATAAGATAGCTAGTTCTGTCATGCAACAACGAAAATTTTATTATGTATGAGGAACAACTAATACTAATTGTATGAGGAGATTATTTTATTGATATTATATTTTGATGCGTAGGGCCATGCTTTAATTTCCTTGTTAGCCTTTGTTTCTCTTCATTACATTTCTCTTTCCTCCTTTTTCTCATTTTTTGTTTTCTCTAGATCTAATTTGAAACAAATTAAATTACTCCCTCAGTTTATATAATGAAAATAATTTATCTTTTTACTTATTTATTTTTACAAAAAATATTTTTAAAAATTTATAATTATTATCATTTAATAAATGCATAAGATATTAATAATAAAATTTTAAATTCCAAAATATAATTAATAAAACTAAAATTTTAAAATAAATCTCTAATATAAATACAATTGAATATAAAATGAAAAACTTATTATTATATTACACATTAAATACTTAGATGTTATCGACATAGAAAGCATGATTATGATCATTATTATTATTATTATTATTATTATTATTATTATTATTATTATTATTATTATTATTATTATTATTATTAGGCATTTGACTGTAGAATTCATATATATATTTTTATTGTATTTGAAATATATGGAGTTAGAGTTGAAAATAGAGTTATGCTTTATTCTTGTAAAAAATTATTCAAAATAATGTTCATGTTATACTTATATAAAATTTCAAAAGTGAAAAATGAGGTGAAAAACATATTATACCAACATATTTTCAAATTTAAAATATACCTTTAGAAAGAAAAGGTTGTGTTTCAAATTTTCATGGTCAAAAATTTATTTTCAAATAAAGTGAAAATTATTTTTATAAATAAATAAATAAGTTTTTATGTTTAAATGGGTCCTAAAAGTAGAAGTTACAAAGACATGAAATATAAAGGCAAAAAAAATTTAAAGTACAATAAATGAAAAATGGGAGGAAAAGAAATAAAAATAATTTTAGTGGTCAATTTTAATGAGATAAGTGACCATTCATAGAATTAACTTGAATTTATTTATGCTCACAACTTTAATTATATAATAATAAAAATTATAATTTGAAAAATATTTTATGTTTAAACAAATAAGTAAAAATAATAAGTATTTTCATCCGAACAAACTAAGGGAGCAATTAAATTTATTTCCAAATAAAATTTAAATTAAAAACAAAAAAAAAAAAAAAGCAAAAACTGAGGGGAAATGAGGAAAGAGAAACTAAAGATCAAGAAGGAAAATAAAACACGGGTCCCATAAAGCAGAATGTAATATCAACAAAATAATCCCCACATACAATTAGTATTAGTTGTGCCTCACAGACAATATTTTTTTTTAAAATAGTTCCTATATTGACATATGGTTGTGTATATATAGATAAACATATATTTAGTGTATATAAAATATATATTAGACTAACATATTATATTTGAAAACATTTGTTTCATAATTATTTTTTTAACGCAAATATAAGTTCTATATGTAAACACATTAGTCAATACATAAGACCTATCATATTTACAAAAATAATAAGTGATAAATAGGTAAGAACATAAAGTCAATAATGTACAAATTTTATAATGTGGTAAGGGAAATACGTGGGACGCACGTTCCCAGAGACTAGTAAAAGAAAAAATTACTTAAAATGTTGGATTTATCTTTGATTTTCATGTCGTGTCTTGATATGAGTTAGGCATTGTATTTATGCATTATTGATGCATTTGTGCTAGTTATACACCTAACAACATGTTCTATCTATGTATCTATTGAATTTCATGATCAAATATAACGTGTTAAAGACCGAGTTATTTCCTCATATGTGATCTTGTGGAGTTGAGTTGTGAAGGATTGAAGTTTGAAATATGATATATTAATGTGGATCACGTAAGTCTGAGATTGAAATATGAATGAGGATCGTTTGGGTCCAATTTGATATATAACGATTATTGAGTCGGACAACTATGATGATATATGAGGACCATTTCATGAAATCATTGATATGAACAATTACGCGTATGCATTTTTAATAAAATACTTTTTGTGGGGTATATTTTCCTTAATACCAAATACACCCTAACTTTTCCTCATAATGAAGTTTTGGCTTTGACTTCTTAATCATATAAATCAACAATTATGGACAAACATGTAGAAAACATAAACTCCTCATATTTAGAGCTAAAATGCCAAAATATGAGTCATCTTTTATTTTATTTTTTTGAGACCCACTGACGGAATTGCCCCAAGTTTATTATGTTTTCACTTTATTTATATTTTTTCAATATTTCAAAAATAGTTTTTTATTGTATTTTTTCACTTTTAACAAATAAAGAAGAACAATTATATTTTTCTATGTCTTAATTTCAACATTAATTCTTCGTTGACCAAATTATTTTTCAAAATCTGATACTCCGCTAAATATTAATTAATTGAAATAATATGGTAAAATAATTATGTCTGAATATTTCAAATTCATATGTAACAGGTAAACGTAAGTAGAAAATAATAGCAAAACATACGAATTGAGTGTCTGAATAGGACCGTTTGGGACCTTTTCTCTTTGTTTATTGGTGTACCGCCGTGGAACTCAAATGACCACTCATTCTCCGATGCAAAAGGAACCAAACAACATTCATCAGCCCAACATGGTAAAACAACTAACGTTTGTATTTTTCCATAGCTAATGTTTATGCTATTCTGCAGTCGTTTTTATTTTTACAGAGTTTTTTTCTCTAAAAATGTCTGAAAGAATTGTTCTGCATTTTTTTATTTGGGGGGGGGGGGGGGGTGTTGTATGACTTGAATCAGTGTTGCTAAAACTTTACTTTTGTGTAGCATTTTTAAAAAATGTCTTTTCTAGTCTTGAGTTGAAATTAAAGGATATCTGGCAAAAATGTGTATTATAAAAAAATTGATAATTGTCATTTCATCAAATTGAATTAATCGCAAAATATCCTTATTGTTCAAATTGATAGATTTTAGCTAATTAAAATGCTTAAATATGTGTATAAAGTAATTTAGATTAATACTCTATTGAATAGCTGTTTAAAAAGGTTGGATAAAAATCAATACTTAGAAAATGTTGCTTCATAAGCAAAAGTGCCTCAATAATAAATAGGGTTCAACACGCCAATGGAATGAGCAGCGTGCCTAGCGAGGATCAGTGCCGTCCTGAGAGTCCATACATGCATAAAAAAAAGATGCAGTACTTGACAAAAGAAAAGTACTAATTTTTTTACTCTATACTTGCTGCGTATTAGGATATTGTGTTGCTCTTTCAATACTAAGGATGTATGCTTTAATCCAAAGTCAACTTATTGATTTGTTAACATCAATGCATCTTACACTATGGTTGTGTTTTTTTAATTTTTTGTTTCTTCTGCAAAGATAAAGATTATATAATCATATTGCTTCAGATGGACAATAGTCTGAAGATATTTATTTTGTGCATCAAGATTTATGCTTTAAATACAACAGGTTGTGTTTGTTGCTCTAAAACCCCCCTTTTCTGTCCAAAAGAAGATATCAAGGATAATACTTGAAATGTACCGAATATGTGTCTGTTGCAAAAGTGGATTTATTACATATGTAAGCATGTGAGCTAATGAAAAAGGGGATGAAAACATGATTTTGCTTATTATGATTTACCTTTGTGTAATTGATGACATTTTGTTTCCTCATTCTTCATTCTATTCATATGGTAATGTAGGCTCTGAATTTCTTGGCTTTTCTTATGAACTTGCAGAAAAAAATTTGTGAAATTTGCGGTGATTTAGGTATTCAAGAAGCAATTATTACCTGCTATCAGTGTAAGAATGTTGATGTGCACCAGTAAGTTTTCTTTCTCTTTTAACATGAAAAGGCAGTCAGGTGAGGTGAAAGTCATGACTCTCTGATTCGTACTTGCTTCTTCACCTCGTGCATAGATTACCAACTTTGTCCCCTTTTTATTATTTTAAATAGAAATGAAAAGTGGAATAGAACTAAAAGACTAAATTGAAGTGATATTACCTCTCAGGGAGAGTAAGGACTTCCTCGAGTTGTCTAATCTTTCTGGCAAGTTTCACAACTGTCGGATGCTAATAGAATTGGATATTGGGTTCCACCTAGAGTTTACATTAATTTTTTTGTTTAGGTTTCAAAAGATAATTTATTTATAAAGGCTTAAATAGCCATAGGTTGTATATTGCTAGCTCCTGCTATAAGCATCTGATTAGTAGTAGCATTTATATGTTGGTTTTCAGTTCCTGCTACAGGCATACGGGTAGAACTAGTTCTAATGCAAATATTAGTATAATCTATTCTTTCATGAACATGTTGTGTTATTTAATTCTTTTAAATATTTTGTGTATCTTTTATGCATACATAGTCTTCTTCTTGTTCTAAAAAAATAGTTTTTTTCTTCCTTTAAGATATTGCGTTATGGGCTATTGGAAAGATGCACTAGTGGATTGGTGTTGTGAAGAATGTGATATTCGCAAGGGGGTAATGTTTTCACAGCATGGACTAGAAAATGAGTACTCTAAGGGATCCAAGTTACATGCCTCTACAAAGATTTGTCAAAGTACTATGCAACCAAAGAAACATAGCAAGTTTCCTCGGAGGCAACATATTAACTGGGAAAAAGAGGTACGGACCGGGAAAACAAGATATCTACCTATTGAAGAAGCACTTGGTATATCATCAGGTATCAAGAAATATGGATCTTCGCCGATAAATATTGTCTCCTCAAGAGTTGCGTCAACCAAATCTCAAAAATTTAGCAAGCCTAAAGGTTAAGTGTGCACCACCATATTTTGTATTCATTTATTTGGTTTGATTTGTCCTCTTCTTATACATCTATTCTTCAGAGATTTCATTTTCTTCATATACTCTAATTAATTTTTTTTTCAATAATGTTGATATTATCTTTCAAAATGATTTCTGTTACAATGTCAATATTTGTTAAGCTTTCTTAGAAAAATTAATTTACTTCTATACTTCTATTCAATTTGATGTAGCCTATTTTTTAGGCTACCATTCTTGAGCATATGACTCCCGATGTTCTGAACGAGAGTCGAATGATGAATTAACCTATGACATACCCTTGTGATCCTGCTCTAGTTCCTTCTTGGAAATAAGTACCCTTCAATTAAGGCATATTAATTACTAACATAGGTTAACACATGATAAACTAAGCTCCAAAAATTTTCAAATTCAGCTCATCACTGTTTTTGCATGCTACCTTTTTGGATGACTCATCATTGCTAGGTTGCCCATAAAATTAATGGTTACCTAGGGACACTATTAGTATCACTAAAAAATGAATAGGGCATTGTAGATTATATGCCTAACTATGGAAAAGAGTTTTGCTCATACATAGTTGCGAGTCATGACATAATGATACTCTGAATAGATAATGTTTAGTGAGATGGTTGTAAATTTGATTTCTATTATGTATAAATTCCTTGACGACTTGAATTTGCTGCCACTCTATGTCATTATATTATGGAATATGGACCATCTCATTTTTTTAGGTATGGGAAACAAGAAATTGTTGTTGAGTAGGTTTATGTGAACCATACATTGTTTGTTTTCTATTTTTTTTCAGTTATGTAACTTAATAAGATTTAGAGTCCAAAACAACCTTTAGCTTTTTGTGAAACTTTCTCTTTATGTTTTTGTGTCTTAGAAATTACTTCATGGGTTTTTGTTTCGTGTAGAAGGGGCTTTTGATCTGGCAATTGCCTCAAGAATTTATGATTACCGATCTTGAATGTTATCTTCTGGATTGGTTTGTGTAGAATAGACATTGAATCACTTTTCTTCTTCCTTGTGTGGGCTACTTTGGTTGAATTCTACAGAAAAGTATGGTTCAACAGCGTGTCTGCAGTCCAACGCGTGATGGAATTTTTCACAAGACATTTTTCAAGAAAATCTTGAGCCTTATTTGACAACTTCGAATTCTGAAACTTTGGTTCCTCAAACTCGATTTTGTTCAACACATCATCAACATCTGCGTCTTCCCACCGTGGTGTCCCCGTAATCAGCTCATAGACAGGTTTACCCTCATCTTCTCCAACATTAGTGGCAGGTTTACCCACCAACTGCCATATCTATATATATATATATATATATATATATATATATATATATATATATATATATATATATATATATGTGGGGGTGGGCTGTAGCAATCTGTTTGATGATTAACCCAGATGTGCAAAGTTGATCCAAAAACACACATCATAAACGAAATAGCTAACAACATGAAGAAATATAGCTAATGAAAAAGTAAAAAATGAGCTAAACTTAAAACCACAATAATCATTGACCAAGTTATTTAAGCTGAGATTTGATTTGCAAATAATATTTCACTCGATTAACCTCACAGAGCTTGAAATTTGTAGGTTAAACTCACAGAGCTTGAAATTTGAAGATTAACCTCTATTTTAGGTAGATTGGCAAGCAAATCTTCTAGATCTGTAGTACTCTACTTCGAAAAACTGCTCAGAGAGAAGCATGAGAGTCGCTTGGGAGCTTTGAGATGAGCTTAGAGTCAGCCGTGAAAATTCTTCCACCGATTGAAGCTTTGAGATGGAAAATCCAATTGTTTTCAACTTAGCTTTGGAGATGAAACAACAGTGAATCTTCTTCCACTGCATGTGAGTTTTGGAGAGAAGCTTGTGGGTTAGAGTGAAGCAAAATGAAATTTTAATTGGTCTTATGATTACTTACCAATTTCTAAAGTTGTAAATGAACTTTTAATTGATTTTATAATCCAAATAATTATAAGTGTAAAAGAATCCAACAATCTAAAAGATAATTGGTCTAATCATTCTTAAATCTCCAATTATTTCCCAAGATAATAAAATGCCTAGCTAAATCCCCAAAAATAATTTTTTAGACGACCTGAAATTTTCCTACAAATTAAAAATGGAATTTTAAATTTTCTTATTGGTCCACGTACCTAGGGATTTATTTAGGGTAATTGTTCATGCGGATATGTTTCCATAGGGAATATTGCAGGAACTCATTTTGTGCAAAATAAGACTAATTTTACCTGCGAAATTTGTTGGCAATATATGTTTCGCAGATAATATTTTTTAATATTGAGGAATTTAAGATTTTTGCAAGAAAATATGCAAGTATTACTTGCGACAATGTACCCCAGGTAATATCCCCATGTAATTTGCACATTTTTAGTAGTTGCAGCCAAGAGCCCAAATATCAACTTGTGGGCTACAACGAAGTTTCTTGTTATTTTTTAGTTTATGGGTATTTTTTATTCTTCTAACACATGAATTATTTTTTCACTTCTTTGATTCAACAAATAATTTGAATTTTGAATATCTCCCCTAAAAATTTATTTGCTTATCATTATTTGAGGTTCTTATTCTTATTTCATTTTAGTGTGAAAATATAAGAAACAAAAAGAAAGAATTGTAAAATAAAGGTGACATAAATTTGGACATTGATTCCTCATTACTACATTCGTAATTCAAATCGATCACATAAAATTGGACATAAATTTTAAAAAAACCTAGATACATTGCTCAACTAGAAATACCTACATGTTTGAATGAATGTAGATTTAATTTAGACAGAGCAAAAATTTCATTTGAGGAATGTATGAACTTTGGTAACAAGTGATAAAGCTTATAATAACATTTTCTTTGTCAAAATTAGCAATTGAACACTAAAGTTGGACAAATAGAATTTACATAGACTATAAGAAACATCAAACAGAAAACTAAGAAGCAGGCACAAAACTCTTGACCGTGTTTCAAAAACTTAACCTAGGTAGTTAGTTTTTGTAACAAAGAGATTACTAATGAACAATAACAATAGTTCTCAAAGACACCTTTGTATTGATAAACTGAACCAACTACAATTTCTGTAAACAACAACAATATTTGATAAAACATATTTAAGGAAATTTGAATTACAAGAAGAAATAACTAGTGATAGATAGATAAAAGAAATGGGATAAGAAGATAGAGTGAAGAAGAAGATGAGAAGCTAGAGAGATAGAGATGAGATAACAAAAAGATCCATCATGATTTTTCTTGCCCCATTATGCCCAGTACTTAATCTGTTTATACATTTTGTTGCAGTAAACTCTATCCTTTGTCATGTGACCTCCCACTCTTCCAAAAGTAATCGCCAAGTCTTTTAGGAGGAATTACTCTTCTAGAGCTCTTACGTGGCATATCCATATGATTATTCTCCGTGGCTGCCTCCATGTCATCCCGGTCAGCAACTTGACTCCTCTTGTTCATAACAATACTCCCTCCCTAAAAAACAATCTTGTCCTCGAGGTTGGGGTTAGGTTGATCTGCTAAGGATGTTGTGTCTGTGAGCTGCAATGGAGTGACTTCTTGAACTGGTTCTCCAACACATCATTTCAAGGCAGAAACATGGAACACAGAATGAATTTTAGCAGCCTCGGGAAGATCCAATTTGTAAGCCTCGACACCTACATGCTTCAGAATTTTGTAAAGACCAAAGTAGCCTCGCCCCAACTTATGATCGCGTTGCAAACACAGAGTAGACTGCTTGTAAGGTTTAAGCTTCACAAAAACCCAGTCCCCTACATCATATGTAATCTTGGTGTGAGATTTATCTGCAAAAGCCTTCATGCGATTTTGAGCTTTTGCCAGATTATGCTTGAGCAGTTGTAACACTTTGTCCCTTTGCAGCAAGGACTCTACTAACTCAGTGGATGTACTTCCTAATATATATCGTGCAATAGTAGGAGGCTCACGCCCATACAAAGCCTGAAAGGAGTCATTCCCGTGGAATTTTGGTACAAAGTATTGTACCAGAACTCTGCCCAAGGCAACATGGAAACTCAAGTAGCAGGAACATCAGCAACATAACATCTTAGGTACTGCTCAACACATTTGTTGAGTGCCTCAGATTGGCCATCCGTTTGAGGGTGATAAGTTGTACTCATAGCCAACGTGGACCCTTGCAAACGATGAATCTCCTACCAAAAAAAGTGAAGAAAGCGAGGATCTCGATCGGTTACAATAGTTCGAGGGATTTCGTGTAACCTGATAACCTAAATCACAAATGCTTCAGCTACCGTATAAGTAGAGAAAGTGGATGGTAAGGGTATAAAATGCCCATATTTGGTGAGACGATCCACCACGGTCATGATGGTAGACTTGCCTTTGGAAGTAGGAAGGCAAGTGATAAAATCCATGGCAATATCCTCAAAGACTTGGCCTGGTATTGGCAAAGGCTGAAGTAAATCTGTCGGGTACAAGTAAGAGTCTTTCATCTGTTGGCAAATGTGGCAAGTTGCGACAAAAGACTGGACATCCTTGTGCATATGCTTCCAAAAGAAGTTGGAGGCCAATCGATGGTAAGTCCGAGCAACCCCAGCATGACCCCTAATAGAAGTGGTATGAAGCTCAAACATCAACTTATGGCGCAAAGGTGAATCAATAGGAATTACTATCCAACCTTTGTAAAATAATTTCCCCTCCTTATACTAGTAATCAACAAAGTCGTCATCTGATCTTTATTTCGCTTGTTGTATTGCTGGCAACTCCGAGTGATTCGCATTTAGTTGTCTCAATTTTTGTTCCAGTTCAAGTGACATAATAGAGATGGTTATATAGGCTGCCTCAAAGTTACGAGAAAGTGCATCTGCAACAGTATTTTGTTTCCCAGGCCTATAGACTATCTGGAAATCTAACCCCACTAACTTGGTAAGCCATTTTTGTTGCTCAGGAGTTTGAATAGTCTGATTCGTGAGGCTCTTCAATGATTGTTTATCAGTAAAAATTGTGAACTTTTTCCCCAACAAGTATTGCCTCCATTTACTCACGGCTAGAGTTATTCCAAACATTTCTCGATGGTAAGTGGACGCCTTTTGCATTCGGGCACTCAATTGTTGACTGGAGTATATGATTGGATGGCCCTTTTGAGAAAGTATAGCACCAATGCCTTGCCCCGACGCATCAGTCTCAACTTGAAATTCTTGGCTAAAGTCAGGCAGATATAAGATAGGAGTAGAAACCAGTTTGTCCATAAGAGTGCCAAAGGCTTGTTGCTTTGCCTCTGTCCACTGATAAGAGTCTTGTCGTAACAAGTTATACAACAGCCCTGCTATAGCTGCAAAGTGGTGAATAAAACGTCGATAATACCCAGCGAATCCAAGGAAAATGCGTACCTCTTTTACTATTTTAGGAGGGTGCCATTGTTGTATCACCTCAATTTTATCTAGATTCACTGCCAAGCCTTGCGTCGAAACAATGTGGCCCAAGTAATCAACTGATTACTGCCCAAACAAACACTTAGAGCGCTTTAGCCCCTAATTGATGTTGTCGTAGTAATTGTAAGATAGTCTCCAGATGCTCCAAATGCGTGTTCCAAAAAGGGTTGTAGACCAAGATATCGTCAAAAAATACGAGAAGAAAGCGACGTAAGTGCAGCCTGAAAATCTCATTTATTGTTGCCTGGATGGTTGAAGGAGCATTAGTTAATCCAAACGGCATTACTAAGAACTCATAGTGACCATCATGAGTTTTAAAGGCAGTTTTAGACACATCCTCAAGCGTCACACGAATCTGGTGGTAACCTGAGAGTAGATCAAGCTTAGAAAAATAAAGAGCCACATGGAATTCGTCAAATAATTCACCAATAGTTGGGATTGGGAACAAATCCTTTACTGTGATTGAATTGAGTGCTCGATAGTCAACATAAAAACCACCAAGTACCATCTTTCTTTCTAACCAGCAACATTGGCGATAAGAATGGGCTGGTGCTAGCCCGTATCACCCTTTCTTTAAGCATATCTGAAACCATTTGCTCCATGACATGTTTCTGAAAATAAGGATACCTATAGGGTTTAATATTCACCGATTGTGCCCCATAGTTCAGATGCATAGCATGATCTTGGATACAAGAAGGTGGCAATCCCGATGGCTTTTGAAATACATCAGCATATAGTTCTAACAAAGTTGCTAGTTCCACAGTAGGCTGCTCGTAACAAAGTTATATCCAGTAACTATGTCCAGAAAAAAAAAAGGATGCAGTGGCTTCCGTAGCTGCCATTCTTCTTAACCTATGTAGTTGTATGGGTTGCACATCAGTCGGAGATACACCCTGCCATACTACTTTGTTTCCTCCTAAATTGAATTTTGAAGTTCTCGTCTCATAGTTAGTGAGTACTGGACCTAGTTTTGCCAACCAAGATACCCCGAGAACAAGGTCGGCTCCATGTAGTGACAAAATATATAGGTCTTCAATGAGCGTAGTTCCCTGAATTAACACCGTGACGCCTCTGGCCACTCTTTCACAACAGAGGCGCTGGCCACTCCCCACAACCACATTGAAGTTGGAGATGGTTTCAATGGACAATTGCAGGAAGCGTGCAACTCGTTCCTGAATGAAATTATGGTTACATCCTCCATCCACCAAGATCTGAATCGAAGTCCCATTCACTTGCCCCGTAAATTAAAGTGTAGAAGGTGAATTTCCTCCGATTAGTGCATTTTAGGAAATAACGAAGTATTCCTGTAACTCTAAGCATTGCAAATCCTCAGCCAAAATATCATTTGTAACAAAAGGGTCTGGCAATAGAGGGTCCATAGTTGTCCCATCTGTAAGGAATAGAAGATGGGGTGGGGTTTTACCTCTATGGCCTATAGTATACTTCTCATAGTAATTACAAAGACCATGCTCTTGACGGCTTTGGATCTCAGCGTATGTTAAAAACTTGAGTGGTGGCCTATTCTGCGTTGGGGTCGATAAAGAAGCAAGAACAATGGACTTAGAGGATGGATCGTGAAATGTTTTGGTGCTAGGGTTTGGAAGCAAGGGTGGAATTCTATTAGCAAAGGCGGGTCAGACCTGCCCCTTTTCCGCCTGGATCCTCTTCTTATATATGTGGGCCAAATCAAGAGCTTCTTCAAAACTTTTAGGTATATGAGCAAGTACTGAACCCTTAATATCCTTTCTTTGCCCAAAGATGAACAGACGAACCATCAGCCCCTCCGAGATATTATTGGTTTGGTTTGCCATTGCCTCAAAACGTCCCTGGAACTCCGTTAACATGGTTTTTTGATGGTGCTTCGCCAATCTTCCCTCTGCTGACTGAGCCCTTTTGGTTGAAAATGAATCTTCACTTTTTCAATGAAATGGTCCCATCTGAGTAGTTTTTTGTTACGAAACAACCATCGGTACCAATTAAAGGCTTCTCCATCAAGGTAAAAAGATGCTAAGGTCAATCTTTGAGACGCTGCAATGCCGTAGAAATCAAAGTAATTTTCGGCCTAAAATTGCCATGCTTCTGGGTTTTCACTACCAAAATGATCCAGCTCAATTGAAGCTAGTTTATGATGAAGGGTTGGTACCGTTGGAGCATTTATGAACGGATCTAGTTGAGGAGCACCCATCGGAACTATTTTCCCCACCATCTCTTGGAAGAAGCCTCGCATGTCAGCGAGATCCTTGGTGAATGAATCCTTTAATTCTTTCATTGATTCTACAATTAGAGCCTTGAGTTGTTGGTCCTGCATTAAAGACCTCTAGATGAAAGAACCAATATAACAAAGAGATTACTAATGAAGAATAACGATAGTTCTCAAAGACACCTTTGTATTAATAAACTGAACAAACTACAACTTCTGTAAACAACAACAATACTTGATAAACTATATTTAAGGAAATTTGAAATACAAGAAGAAATAACTAGTGATAAATAGATAAAAGAAATGGGGTGAGAAGATAGAATGAAGAAGGGAGCAAAACCACTACCTGTCACACAGGACTTTTAAATTGTTTTCACTAATCTTCTCAAGCAAAAGCGAAACACAGTTTACACCACAACAATGAGATTAACCTCCTAATTCACACTAATTAATACAACTATTAGCTAAACGAGCGTAAGTAATGCATGCATTTCCCACTATACTAACCCTCAACGATTAATATAGACTTTTACAATAAGACACAGAGTTACCCCTAGCTATGTTCTTACAAAGATTCACACAAGTTTTGAAATGTTTCTAACACAAGTGAAACGACAAGTTAAGCACAAATAAAAACAATCAAGAACAACAGCAAGTACGGAAAGCACTCCTTTAGTTGATCAGGTGCTTGTTATATGTGTTCTTGTGCTTGAGTTCTTCCTTGAAGATGGCCTTCTCTTTTTAAGCTTATGATTTTTTGTTTGTTAAATCTTAAGTGTGTGTTTTATGGAAGAGACTATATCAAAAAGACACAAACTCCTTGGGATCACTCATTGGCTAAGAGCCTACTTCTCCGAATAGACGTGCACCTACCATATCAGAGGTGGCAGTTTTTATGACAACTATCTTGTCGTCCTTTAACATATGCAGTCTTGCAGGGACCAGATCCCTTGCAAACTTTTCTTAGTGAGTTCTTGAGAAGACTTGTTGGCTCTCTTTCCTTTTGAATGAATGGTTTAATTAATTGTTTGTCATGTTGATTAAATCAACCATAAAGAGTTATTGACCGTTGGACAAACAACCTTGTCCATTCTGATAGGTGTAGTATGCTGACGCCTTACCAACCTTTGACAAGACAGCTTTACAACTGTACACCATTATAAATATGGATGAGAGAACTCTACCAGGGACTGGGTCCCTGCATTTGTGAGCCATAGAAATAGATAGTATTGTTTGTTGTTCCTATCGGTGTAGTACGCTGCACTTTTCGCCTACCACTTGACATGACATCTTTACAGATGTACCCCATTTGAATCTGGACGAGAGCACTCTGCCAGGGACTAGGTCCCTACATTTGTGAGGATTATCAAAACATCTAGAATATAACATTTTCCCCCTTTTCGATGTTGACACACAAATATTCCTCACACTGAGTTTATTCATTCATTTCACTATCATCAGTCCCAATAACAAGGGTCTGGCTCCTTGTTAGATCCCTAAGTTTGTTAAATCATCAAAAGTTAATATCAGCTCCAAATTTCTCCCTTTTTGATGATAACAAACTTATTCATCCTATCAACAAGAACTCTTCAGGTAACTGGAGTTTTATCATCCCTGAAGTTTGTCGAATCCTAAAACATCAAAAAAGCTTTTCCCTTTTTTGATGATGACAAACTTGTTAAACTACCTTCCCCTATTGGTATGACCATGTCCTTATTCAAGTAGCTAGCATTGATTCAGCCTATCGCCATGACCATGTCTTCTTCAAGTAGCTAACCAATTTGATATCATACCTTAAGATTCCCCCTATCGGCATGACCATGTCTTTGTAAAGTACTTAACATCATTGATCTCATACCTTAACAATTATATTGATCTCATACCTTAACAATAGTATTTTTCCCCCTTTTGAAATCATAAAAAAGGGTTAAAGCAGTAAATCAAGTTGACAAAAATGCAGTTAAAGCAAATTCATGGCCACTTGGGCAACACTGAGCATGAGTAAAAAATGCACAAAGTAATGAGACCAGTCAGTAGAAACAAGACATTTTCATCCATAAATACAAGATCAACCATCAAAGCATTGCAAATATGATTACGAATGAAAACCAGAACAATGCCCACTCCATTTCGATAAGAAAAGAGGAATGAGGACTGAAATAAAAAGTTAGGAAGAGAAGGGATGACTTAGATGCAAGGGATTGAAAGAATAGAATTAGTAGAGCATAGCCCTTTGCATGGTATTTTCAGAAGCTTCTTTTGAAGATCACATTCTTTGCTGCCCAGCCTAAATGTTGAACCTTTAGGGCTGCCAGTTTCTTTTTTCAACCTGGTCCCTCTGATTCTGCTGTTTCAGAAGCTGAGCCTTAAGGCAAACCATTTCGATATCCTTGTTAGCAATAGCAACTATCATAACTTCCAACGCAAGCCAGAGTTTCTCATGACAAAAAGATTAGTAGAATCAAACTTACTCAAGGCCTCTGAGATGAATAAATCAATAACTGAGGAACTATTTCATTTTTTTTTTTCAATTTTTTTTAGATCAGATGCCCTCCCATTCAAAAAACTTTGAGTTCTCAAAATATCAACCTCTTCCCTTTTGAACATTATCTTTCCACCTTCTTCTTTTTGCTTGTTGGACCGGTCCCTCTTCACACTTACAAACATCTTCATCAAAATATTCTCCAGTAAGAGTAAAAAGGGTTTAACCATTTGAAGTGTTTTTGAGAGAGGAGAAAATAGGGTTTTAAAAATTTCTAATTTTAGAAGGGGATTTGAAAAGAAATATAGAGTATAAAGAAAGTGAAATGGTGTATTATGTGGAAGAAAGAATCATTTTGGTATTCAAAAGATGGACAATGGCTAATGCCTAAATGACAGGAATGTGGCAATTGCAATGATTCTTTGTTAAGAGATCTAACCTTCAAGAATGGCCCGGGTCCCTCTCTGTAGTTTGAATGTGATTGCCTAGATCTGTCCTGACCTCTATTTTCCTTCAGCCCTTTTTCCATGTGTGTATACCTACAGAAGGTATGAGACTGAATTTGCTAAAACATATATAACTGAAAAGGAAGGATACCTACTCTTTTCGAATAGTCATGAGAGAGTTGATTGCTTCAGGCATTATCCATTCAAGAAGGTTTCATCATTCCCAACACCAGTTTGATTATCTTAGCCCAGTCTTCTAAGAGCTTTAAGATGCTTCTTGATCCACAAGACTTGAGCCCATCAAGTTGCACTTGCTACATTATTTGCCTCAGTTGTTGAAAGAGCAATTGAATCTTACCTTTTAGTTCCCCATGAGTGAGAAATCTACCTATAACATAAGCCAATCCTGAGGTACTCTTTCTATCAACTTGATATCCAGCATAATCAACATCACATATTCCTCCAAATCAAAAGTCTCTTGATGGACAGAATAGAAACAGGTCTCTATTTTCTTCAAGTATCTTCAGATTCTCTTAGCAGCCCTCAAATGTGATTTCTTTGTACAAGAATGGATTTTTTGAACCAGGTTCATCAGCATCCAGCTTCAAGTTAGTTCCCATGAGAGTATGATTTCTCTAGGCATCCATAACATGAAACTTTTTTAACAGCTTCTCTAAACTGGTACCAGGTCGCTGTCTTTGATCAGGCATCAATTACCCTGAACGTTGTGCTGTCTTCTTCCCTGTAGCTAAGTTCCTATGAGTGTGTACAATTGGTCCTTACTTAGGGCTTTTGTGAAGATGCCATCCACTTGATCTTCCATTTTGCAAAACTTCATGATGAAATTGCCCCTCTTTAACATTGTCTTGACTTCAAGTATGTTAAGCCGTATGATCAGCTTATTGATGTACTTTTCTTGACACCCGAGGGTACCTTTAGAGGTTTGCTTGGTCTATAGCTCCAAGAAGAAATTTAATTCGTCCATTATGCTCACTTCAAAATCACTATTCATGAGTGCAACAAACTTTTCACACAACACCTCAAAGGTTGCTTTTTTGAAGCCATTGTTGAAGAGGAATTTGGACAACCTATCAGCTTGTTGGGGAACCGAGTGTCATACAAACTGAGCTTGATCAGCTTCTTCATTCTCACTTTTAGAATTCTCATTATCAGTTTGAACTGTATCATCTTTGTTCAGTATTGTCTACCGGACTAGGTTCCTCATCAAGTTTATTATCTGCATCAGTTTCCTTGGGACTGCTGGATTCATGAAGAGGATATTCTTCAACAAGCTCACTCTTTAGACCATCTCTATGAATATGAAGCACCTCTTCCATCTCAGAATATTCTTTATTTTGCAACTTACTTCTCAATTCTTCCAAGCTCATAAAAAATCGCATGAACATCTTTTTCAATGCACACATTTTTATACACCGGACAAGCCTTGCTGGAGGAGGAATATCCCACAAATACTCTTTCAAATATCATTGAGAAAACTTCTCAATATCATCATTTTGGTCATAGAATATAACATTCATCACTTCAGCTCGAAGGTTCTTTGAAAGATTAAAAGCCTGCATATTTCACCTAAAAGGTGGTCTGATATGCTTCTGTTTAACACCATTGTCACAACCTTTGTCATCTACGAATTTCATTTTGTGCAGACTGCGGACCAGGTCCCTTGACACAAGTTTGTGCGGCAGAGCAGCACTCACATGAGCACGTCTATGGTGTCATACCACATCATTCTCAGCTTGAGCACTAAGGCAAGTGAGACTGTCACTATGTGCAGCATTCAGATCATCAATATACATGTTCTTGCATCTATTTTCTGCCAAGATCATCACCCAAGAGAGCAAGTTTGTGATAACACATTTTCTGATAAGATTACAACTTCATTTCATTCATCACAGATCTGTGAAACACTTGAAAGATTGTACTTCAACTATTGACATACTACACAACTTCAAAAAAAAGTGTTCCATAGACTTTCAATTCCTACCTACACCAAGAATGTACAATTTCTTGCCATTTCCAAAAGAGACACCTCCACCTTGAAGTGCCTTCAGAGAGGAAGTTTTGCTACCTTCTCAATCATGTGCTTTGAGCATCTACTATTTATAAACCAACACTGACTGATGTTGCCTCCTCTCACTTGCATAGCAAATCACTTGTTAGCCTTGGGAACCCATTTGAGATGGAATTCCCTGTAAGCAGATAGCAGAGTGATGAGAAAATATTTGTCCAGTGAGGCGGACTCATTTTCTTCAACTTGGGACCATAAGCAGGACTAGGTCCCTTTTTCGATCTATTCCTCTGTTTGGAATAGTTTGATGAACTTCTTCCATATTTTTTCAAAATTGAACAATCTTTCTTAAGATGTCCATCTAGTCCACAATGCACACAAAACAAGTTATCAGCATTAGAAACAATTTTGTTGTGAGGATTGTATGGGGAATCTATCTTCTCGCCACATAGTCCTCTTCTACTATTGTTGCCTAGACCAATTAGATTTGTAGGAATCTTAGAGGAATTGGTCCATTTGAGGGATTTTTCGAGTTCCTCTTTGACACGGACCAGGTCCCTCTCCAGCACAAGATTTCTCTTTAGAGCCAATTTCATCGTCCTTTCAGCAGTGTGCCACATATTTTCAACCCCCATTTGCAAGTTGTTGGCCTTGTTATTTCCTTTAAAAACTATAGTACTCTCCCCTTTTATCTTTTTCTTCAGTTGTAAATTTTTAGCTTCTAGAACAACCATTTGATTTTCAATATCAGATATTTGGGAAACTAAAGAAATTTTTCCATCTTAAGAGATGTCTAGGTTATTGTTCACAAGATCCTTCTTAGTTGTCAGCTCCCTTATCAAATAAAGTAATACAACAACTAGCTTCTTTAATTTACTAGTAGAAAAAGTATTCAAGTTTTTCTTGAAATATGATAGAGTTACTTTTCATCAGCATCTTCCTCATCTGACTTTGCCATGAAAGCATCATCTGAGTGTTCAGAATCATCTGAATCACTTGAGGAATTTTCCCATATCGCCTAGAAAGAATCTTCTCTTTTGCTTATCTTGGGACGGACCTGGTCCCCCTCTTTGTCTTTACCGTCTCCAGGCTTGACATATTCCTTCTGGTCAGCATTATGCATAGGACAGTCTCTAATGGAGTGACTTGGTTGATCACACTTGTAACACACGTCACTAGAGCTTGTAGCACTGTCATGATTTTCTTTCTTCATGAAACCTCCACGTTCTGTCAATAATTTTTGAAAACTTTGAGTGAAATATCCCATGTTCTCATTTATTTCATGGGTTTCACTTTGTGACACCTTGGAAGCAAGTGATTCATCTCTTTTAGCATCTTTCTTCTGATCAACCTCATCTATCAGATCTGTCTTCTTGTCTTTGCCCTTGAGAGTGAGATCCTCTTTTTTTTTGTGCATCTCATGAACTTAAAGATGTTCAAATAGTGCATTTAGAGTCGCCTCTTCAATATCCTTTGTATCATCGACAAACACAATTCATTTATCCAAGATCTGGAAAGAATTTCCAGTATCTTAGAGTCTTTCTTGCACACAGGGACATGTTCTTCAAGGAACATGAGCTCATTAGAGAATTTGGTACGCATTTCATGAATAGATTCACCTTCTTTTATAGTGAAGCTTTCAAACTGAGTAGTAAAGAGATCTAGCTTAGATTTCTTTGTTTCCTCAGTATCCTCATACGTTGTTCTCAATCGATCCCAGATTTCCTTGGCTAATTCATACGATGAGATCAGATCGTATTCATTTATACTAATGCCATGAGTAGCTTCCTAGCTTTGTGGTTTTTCCCGACTAATCTTCTATCACAATCATTATCTTGTTGTCAAGTTTTGCAAATGACTCTTGTGACCTCTCCATCTTTAACCTCCATAGTTGGAACACAAGGACCTTCACAAATGATGTCCTATACTTCAATTTCCTCAACCATGAGATAATCTCTCATCTTAATCCTCTAGTGTCTATAGAACTGACCATCAAAAAGAGGAGGTCTTGTGGGGGAAGGACTTCTTTAAACGCTCACTGGTGTCACCATTTTCTTCAGGAATCTCTCTCTTGGTGTTGACCAGAATGAGAGCCCAAGCTTTGATACCAATTGTTCGAATGTATGCGTCTACTAGTGATCACAGGACCAAGTCCCTCGACAGAATTACAGTGTAGCAAAATAAATAGAACAATGTAAAACAGGCACAAGAGTTTGATGTGGAAACCTCCTTTCTCAAGAGAGTAAAACCACAAACAATCACACAAGATTTTAAAACTGTTTTCACTAATCTTCTCAAGCAAAAGTGAAACACAATTTACACCACAATAATGAGATTAACCTCCTAATTTCACACTAAGTAATACAACTTTTACTTAAACGAGCCTAAGCAATGCCTGTATTGCACACTATACTAACCCTCAACGATTAATATAGACTCTTACAGTAAGACAGTAAGTTATCCCTAACTATGTTCTTACAAAGATACACACAAATTTTGAAACATTTCTAACACAAGTGAAACGAATCCTACAAGTTAAGCACAAATACAAACAACCAAGAACAACAGCAAGTACGAAAAGCACTCTTTCAGTTAATCAGGTCCTTGCTGTATGTGTTCTTGTGCTTGAGTTCTTCGTTGAAGATGGACTTCTCTTTTTAAGCTTATGAGTTTTTGTTTGCCAAATCTTAAGTTTGTGTTTTGTGGAAAAGACTATATCAAAAAACCACAAACTCCTTGGGACCACCCATTGTCTGAGAGCCAGTTTCTCTGGAAAGACGTGCACCTACAACATCAGAGGTGGCACCTTTTATGACAGCTATCTTGTCGTCCTTTCACATACGCAGTCTTGTAGGGATCAGGTCCCTTGCAAACTTTTCTTAGTGAGTTCTTGAGAAGACTTGCTAGATCTCTCTCCTTTTAAATAAATGATTTAATTTGTTGTTTCTTATGTTGATTAAATCAACCATAAAAAGTTATTGACCGTTGCACAAACAACCTCGTCCATTCTGATTGGTGTAATATGTTGACGCCTTACCATCCTCTAATAGGACAACTTTATAATTGTACACCATTATAAATATGGATGAGAGAATTGTGCCAGGGACCGGGTCCCTGCATTTGTGAGCCATAGAAATAGACAATCTCGTCCGCTCTTTCTATTGGTGCAGTACACTGAACTTTTCACCTACCATCTGGGATGACAAATTTACAATTTGTCAAAACACCTAGAATATAACATTTTTCCCCTTTTTGATGATGACCTACAAATATTCCCCACACTGAGTTTATTCATTTATTTCACTATCTCAGTCCCAATAACAACAATCTAGTTCCTTGTTAGATCCCTAATTTTGTTAAATCATTAAAACTTAATATCAGTTACAAACTAGTAGACCGCCTTATATTCCCGATCCATCCGTGGCACAACAAAATTTACTCCAGAAATCACCTTTGTATTGACCTTCTATTCATCAGAAAAATCCATAACAGTTGTACTCACATTACTACTTCGAGAAAAATTAGCAAAATTTTTTCGACCTTCGTTTTTATAGCACAAATACAATAATCTCTAAAATTAGAGTTTTTGAACTTTCTAAGAATAGCTTCACAAAAAACATATTCTTTTGAAGGCTTGCTCTGTTTACTCCTAACCCATTTCCCCTTATCTTGATATTTCCAAGTCCCTAGATTTTTACCCACAACTCTGTAAAATCTATCAATAGTTTTCTTTTTCTTTTGCCTCGGTGTAATAAAGTATCAAAAAATATTAGTATCCCCATCGTCTTCTCCTCCATAATGACGCCCATAGCCATAAGTTACCCATGGTTCTTGTTTGTAAACATCACACTCCGTAATAAAACCATTGTCACACAAATCTTTTTTAGCGATAAACCTAAGAAGGAATGTGACTAAGTCTGAATCTCTTGGATGAAATCGATACCCTTCTTCTTCAAACTACATCACTCTTGAATGAATTAAACTAATTTTAGTAATTTTATGAGTTGTGACTATTTTGAAACAAAAAGTATAAAATTGAATGCAATGGGGACAATTTAGGAATCCCATATTTATAACTAGCTTCAATCCCCTTGCCTTGCTGGGAAGCCCAATTGGTAATAACTTGGGAAAACTATATTTAGTAACTTACCAGTTTTTTTCAACAATAAAATAATATTTATAAACTTACGGTTTTTTTTTAAAAAAAATAATCAACTTACAATTTTTAACATTAAAACAATAGTTTGCAACCCAATTAGTAAGAAATTAGGAAAATAAAATATTTTCAAACTTGCCATTTTCGACAATAAAACAATATATAGAAACTTACAAAAAAAAATTAATTTTTTTAACTTAAAATTTTAAACAATATGGCAACCATATTTAGAAACTTGGGATTTTCAATACTAAAGCAATTTTTAGAAACTTATGTTTTTTTTTCCTTACGATTTTCAACAATAAAACAATGTATTCTATTTATTCATTTATGGGAGTAATCTTTTGTATTTTTATAAACAAAATAGTTTAAATGAAAAAGGATGAAAAATATCCTTGAAACTATATGAGATTGAATAAAAAAACCCTCAGTTTTAAAACAAAATAATTTAAATGTTAAATTTTGCATAGTTCCAAGGAATTTTAACCCTTTTTCATAGTTTAAATAAGTTATCACTTTTTTTTAAAAAAATAAGACACCCTCTTACTCAGAATAATGTGAGTTCTCAGAATATCAACTTCTCCCTTTTTGAGCATCATCTTTTCCATTTCTTCCTTTTGCTTAGTGGACCTGGTCCCTCTTTACACTTAAAAACATCTTCATCAGAAAATTCTTTAGTAAAAACAAAGGGTTTAGCCATTTGAAGTGTTTTTGAGAGAGGAGAAAAGAGGGTTTTAAAATATTCAGATTTTGGAAAGGGATTTGAAAATAAATATGGAGTATAAAGGAAGTGAAAGGGTGTATTATGTGAAAGAAAGAGTTAATTTGATATTCAAAATATGGGACAACGGTCAAAGACCTGAATGACAGATATGTGGAAATTGCAATAATTCTCATGTATAATTCAAACTGCAATGTTAAGAGTGCTAACCTTCGAGATCGGACCTGCTCCCTCTCTGTAGTTTGAATGTAATTGCCTAGATTTTTCCTGACTTCCCTTTTCCTTTAGTCCTTTTGCCATATGTGTATACCTACAAAAGGTATGAGACTGAATTTTCTAAAAAATACAAAACTAAAAAACAAGGATACCTGCTCCCTTTTCATAGTCATGATAGAGTTGATTGCTTCAGGAAGGATCCATTTAAAAATGTTTCGGCATTCCAAACTTTAGTTTGATTATCTTGGACAGGTCTTCTAAGAGCTTCAAGTGGTTGCTTGATCCACAAGACTTGAGCACGTCAAGTTGCACCTGCTACATACTCTGTCTCAGTTGAAAGAGCAACTGAATCTTGCCGTTTAGTTCTCCATGAGTGAGAGATCAGCCTAGAACATAATCCATTCATGAGGTACTCTTTCTATTATTGGGATATCCAGCATTATCAATATCTCCTTGTTCCTCCAAGTCAAAAAGTCTCTTGATGGACAAAATAGAATCGGGTCCCCTGTCATCTTCAAATATCTCAAGATTTTCTTAGCAGCCTTCAAATGTGATTTCTTTGTACAAGAATGGAATCTCTGAACTAGGTTCATCAGCATCCAAATTCAAGTTAGTGCCCATGGAAGTATGAATTGTCTAGGCATCCATAATATGAAACCTTTTCAGCAACTTCTCTGAGTTGGTACCAGGTCCCTTACTTTTTTGAAACCATGTTGAACAGGAACTTGGACAACCTATCAGCTTCAGAATTCACATTATTAGTTTGAACTACATCATCTTTGTTTGGCATTGTCTAGCGAACCGAGTCCCTTATCAGGTTCATCATCTCCATCAGCTTCCTTGGGATTGCTGGATTTATGAAGAAGATATTCATCAACAAGTTCACTGTTTAGGCCATCTCTCTGAATCTGAAACATCTCTTCCATCTTAGAATCTTCTTTGTTTTGCGACATACTTCTCAATTCTATCAAACTCATCAAAAAATGTCATGAACATCTTTTTTAATGTACACATTTTTATACACCAGATAACCCTTACTGGAGGAAGAGTATTCCACACATACTCTTTCAACTTCATTGAGATTACACTTCTCAATATCATTATTTTGGTCACAAAACATGTAGTACTCACTACTTCAGCCCGTTGATTCTTTGAAAGATTAAAAGCCTGCTTATTCCACCTGAAGGATGGTCTGATCTACTTATTTTTAGCACAAGCATCACAAACTTTGTCATCTGCAAATTTTATTTTGAGTAGATTAAGGACTGGGTCCTGTGACACAAGTTTGTGCAGTAGAGAAGCACTCACATGAGCACGTTTCTTGTGTCATACCTCAGTACTCTCACCTTGAGCACTAAGGCAACTGAGACTATCACTACGAGCAGTATTCAAATCAGGAATATACATGTTCTTGCATATCTTTTCTGTCAAGATCATCATACGAGAGAGCCGATTTGTGACAACACATTTGTTTGATAAGAACTTGACTCTATTTTGTTCATCACAGATTTGTGAAACACTTGAAAGGTTTTACTTCAACCCATTGACATAGTACACAACTTCAAACGAGTGTTCCATAAACTTTCAAGTCCTCCCTATACCAAGGATGTACCATTTCTTGTCATTGTGAAAAGACACACCTTAACCTTGAAGAGCCTTGAGAGAAAGGAAGTTTTATAGCCTTCTCAGTCATGTGCTTTTATCATCCACTATTCATAAACTAACACTGACTGATGTTTCCTACTCTCATTTGTATAAAAAATCACTTGTTATGCTTGGGAACCCATTTGAGATGGAGTCCCCAGTAAGCAGATAACGGAGTGATAAGAGAATCATTTGTCCAGTGAGGCAGACTGATTTTCTTTAACTTAGGACCATAAGCAAGACCCAGTCCCTTCTTCAGTCTATTTTTCTATTTGGAATAGTTTGACGAACTTCCTTTATATTTTTTCAAAATAGGAAAATCTCTCTTAAGATGCCCATCTCGACCATAATGCACACACAACAGATCATCAGCATCGGAAATAGATTTTTTGTGAGGATTGTATAAGGAATATATCTTCCCACAACCAGCCCTCTTCTACTGTTGTTGCCCTGACCAATTAGATTAGTAAGTATCTTAGAGGAATTGGTCTATTTGAGGGGTTTTCAAGTATCTTTTTTACAGGGACCAAGTCCCTCTCCAAATCAAGATTTATTTCTAAAACCAATTCCATCTTCATTTATGCAGTGTGTAGCTTATTTTCAAGCCTCAGCTGCAAGCTTCTTGCTTCATTCTTTCCATTAAAAACTGTATTAGTTACCCCTTTGATCCTTTCCTTTAGTTCTAGATTTTTGGCTTCTAGAACAACCATTTAATTTTCAATATCAGATATTTGGGAAACTAAAGCAATTTTTCCATCTTCAGAGATGTCTAGACTATTGTTCACGAGATAATTCTCAGTTGTTATCTCACTTAACAAATCAAGTAGTACAACAACTAGCTTTCTCAATTTACTGGTAGAAAAAGTATTCAAGTTTTGCTTGAAGTATAATAGGGTTACCTTTTCATCAACATCCTCCTCATCTACCTTTGCCATGAAAGCATCATTAGAGTGTTCAAAATCACTTAAGGAATTTCCGATGCAGCCATATCCTTCTTCACTGCCTGGAAAAACGCTTATCTTCTACTTGGCTTGTCACGGACATGGTCCCCTTTTTTGTCTTTACTTTCTCCAGACTTGACATATTCTCCGTGGTCAGCTTTGTCCATTGAGCTGCCTCTAATGGAGTGACCTGGTTGATCACACTTGTACCCCATGTTACTAGAGCCTGTAGCACAATTGTGATTTTCTTTCTTCATGAAACTTCCATGTTCTGTCAAGATTTGTTGAAATTCTTGAGTGAGATGGCCCATATTCTTATTTTTTCAGGGGTTTCACTTTGTGAAACTTAGTGATTCATCAGCAACAGTCAGATCTGTCCTTTTGTCTTCACCCTTGAGAAAGAGACCCTACCTTTTTCCATGTATCTCATGAACTTGAAGATTCTCAAATAGTGCATACAACGTCAATACTCCAGGTTCCTTTGTCTCATTGCCAACCACAAAGTCATTTGTCCAAGATCTAGGATGAATTTGTAGTATCTTAGACAGTTGCTTACAGACAGGGACTAGTTCTTCAACGAACATAAGCTCATCTGTAATGGTGGAGAATCTGGTACGCATTTCATGAATGGATTCACCTTCTTTTATGGTGAAACTTTCAAACTGAGTAGAAAGAGATCTAGCTTAGATTTCCTTATTTCCTCAATGCCCTCATAAGTTGTTTTCAAAAGAATGCAGATTTCCTTGGCCCATTCACAAGATGAGATCCGATCATATTTATTCACTCTAATGCCATACATTAGTAACTTCCTAGATTTCTATTTTTTCTTGACTAATCTTCTATCACAGTCATCGTATTATTGTTGAATTTTGGGAATGAATCTTGTGACCTCTCCATCCTTAACCACCATAGTTAGTGCATAAGGTTCTTCACAAATGACACTTCATACCTCAATGTCCTCTGCCATAAGATAGTCACTCATTCAAATCTTCCAGTGTCTAGTGTTAACCAGATAGAGAGCCCAAGCTCTAATACCAATTGATGGAATGTATGCGTCCACCAGTATTCAAAGAAACAAGTCACCGACAGAATAAACGTGCAGAAAATAAATAGCACAACGTAAAAACATGCACAAGAGTTTTACGTGGAAACCTCCTTGCTCAAGGGAGTAAAACCACAACCTGTCACACAGGATTTTCAAACTGTTTTTACTAATCTTCTCAAGAAAAAGTAAAACACAGTTTACAACCCCACTGAGAATAGCATCGTAACATGAACACTAACTAATACAACCTATTACTTAATGAGCCAAAGCAACGCATCTATTGCCCACTATACTAACCCTCACTAATTAAACCGTAAGACACAAAGTTAACTCTAACAATGTTCTTACAAAGTATCAAACAAAGATTTGAAACGTTTCTAACAGGAGTGAAACGAATCCTACAAGTTTAGCTCAACACAAACATTCAAGAATAGCAGCAGGTACGGAAAACACTTCTTTAGTTGATCAGATCCTTGCTGGATGTGTTTTGTGCTTGAGTTCTTTCTTGAAGATGGATTTGTCTTTTTAAGCTTGAGAGCTTTTTGTTTGCCAAATCTTAAGTTTGTGTTTTGGAGAAGAGACTATATGGAAAGAACACAACTCTTTGGGACCGCCCATTAGGTGAGAGCTTACTATTAAGAAAAGTTGTGCACCTACCACTTCAGAGGTGGCAGCTTTTTTGACAAGCTCTCTTGTAACCTTTCCATATACGTAATCTTGAAGGGACCAGGTCCCTGGCAATGTTCTTTGTGAGTTTTGAAAGGCTTGTTGGCTCTCTTCCTCTTTTGAATGAATGAATTTAATATGTTGTTTGTCATATTAAAAATATCAACCATAAAGAGTTGTTAACCATTGGACAAAAAACCTCGTCCATTCTTATTGGTTCAGTATGTTGGCGCCTCACGAACCACTAACACGAAAGCTTTACAGGTATACCCCATTATGCATCTGATGGAGAGAACTCTGCGAGGGATCGAGTCCCTGCATTTGTGAGCCACTGTACAAACAATCTCGTCTGCTCTTCCTATTAGTGTAGTGCACTGCACTTTTAACCTACCACCTGACATGACAACTTTACAGTTGTACCCTATTTAGAATCTAGACGAGAGCATTCTACAGGGACGGGGTCCTTGTATTTGTGAGGATCATCAAAACACCTAGAATATAACATATTCTCCCTTTCTGATGATGATACACAAACATTCCTCACACTGAGTTTATTCATTCATTTCCTTGTCATCAGTCCCAATAACAATCTGGTTCCTTGTTAGATCTCTTAGTTTGTCAAATTATCAAAAATTAACATCAACTTCAAAATTACATTTTCCCCTTTTTGATGATAACAGACTTATTTGCCTTCTTCCCCCTTTCACCAGTTCCCCCTATCAAAAGACTTTTCATCATCCTCGAAGATTATCAAACCATCAAAACATCAAAATAGCATTTCCCCCCTTTTTGATGATGAAAAACTTATTCAACTTCTTCCCCCTATCGACATGGCAATGTCCCCTTCAAGTAGCTAGCAATTCCCCCTATCGGCATGACCATGTCTGCTTCAAGTAGCTAGCATTATTGATCTCATACCTAAATAATTATATTCCCCCTTTTGACATTATGAAAAGGGTTAAAGAAGTAAACCAAGTTGACAAAAATGTAGTTCAAGCAAATTCATGGCAACTTGGGCAACATTGAGCATGAGTAAAAATGCATAAAGTAATGAGACAAGTTAGTAGAAACAAGGAATTTTTCATTCATATATAAAATATCATCAATCAAAGCATTGCACATAGTATTATGAATGAGAACCAAGGCAATGCCACTGAATTTTGATAGAAAACGAGAAGGACTGACACGGGAGTTTAGGAAGAGAGTGGATGGCTTGGGAGCAAGGGATTAAAAGAATAGAAGTAGTAGATCATATCCCTTAGCATGGTTTTTCAGAATCCTCTCTTAAAGTTCAGCATGCTTTGCTGCTCAGGCTTCATGGTGAACCATCAAGGCTGCCAGTTTTTTTTCAAACTGGTCCCTCTAATAGTGTTCCTTCAGAAGCTGAGCCCTTAGGCAAACCATTTCAGTATCCCTAATACCAAGATCAACTGTCATAGCTTCCAACACTTGCCTAAGTTTTTCATAGCAGAGAGATTGGTAAAATCAAACTTACTCAAGACCTCTGAGATGAATAGATCAATAATTAAGGAACCCAAAAGAAAATTTCATTTCAATTTTTTTTAAATCAGACACCCTCTTATTCAGAATACTTTCGGTTCTCAGAATATCATTTTCTCCCATTTTGAACATAATATTTTCTACTTCTTCTTTTTGCTTGGTGGACCTGGTCCCTCTTCACACTTAAAAACATATTCATCAGAAAATTCTCCAGCAAGAACAAAGGGCTTAACCATTTGAAGTGTTTTTGAGAGAGGAGAAAAGAGGGTTTTAAAAATTTCAGATTTTGGAAAGGGATTTGAAAAGAAATATGGAGTATAAAGGAAGTGAAAGGGTGTATTATGTGAAAGAAAGTGTCATTTTAGTATTCTAAAGATGGCACAACGGTCAGATACCTAAATGACTGACATGTGGCAATTGCAATGGTTCTCATGCATAATTCAAACTGCAATGTTAAGAGTGCTAACCTTCGAGATCGGACCGGGTCCCTCTCTATAGTTTGAATGTAATTGCGTAGATTTGCCATGACTTCCCTTTTCCTTCAGCCTTTTTATCATGTGTGTATACCTACAAAAGGTATGAGACTGAATTTTCTAAAACATACATAACTTAAACAAGGATACTTGCTCCCTTTGCATAGTCATGAGAGAGTTAATTGCTTCAGACAGGATCCATTTAAAAATGCTTCAACATTTTAAACTTTAGTTTGATTATCTTGGACATGTTTTCTAAGAGATTCAAGCTGCTGCTTGATCCACAAGAGTTGAGCACATCAAATTGCACGTGCTCCATACTCTACCTCAATTATTGAAAGAGCAACTGAATCTTTGCTTTTAGTTCCCCATGAGTGAGAGATCGGCCTAGAACATAAGCCATTCATGAGGTACTCTTTCTATCAACTAGATATCCAACATGATCAGCATCACTTTGTTCCTCCAAGGCAAAAAGTCTCCTGATGGGCAAAATAGAATCGGGTCCCATGTCTTCTTCAAATGTCTCAAGATTTTCGTAGCAGCCTTCAAATGTGATTCCTTTGTAAAAGAATTGAATGTCTGAACTAGGTTCATCAACATCCAGCTTCAAGTTAGTACCCATGAAAGTATGAATTGTCTAGGCATCCATAATATGAAACCTTTTCAGCAACTTCTCTGAGCTGGTACCAAGTCCCTTTTTCTTTTCAAACCATGTTGAACAGGAACTTGGACAACCTGTCAGCTTAAGAATTCACATTATCAGTTTGAACTGCATCATCTTTGTTCAACATTGTCTAGCGGACCGTGTCCCTAATAAGTTTCATTATCTGCATCAACTTCCTTGGGATAGCTGGATTCATGAAGAGGATATTCACTATCAAGCTCACTATTTAGACCATCTATCTGAATCTGAAATGTATCTTCCATCTTAGAATCTTCTTTGTTTTGCAAATTACTTCTCAATTAATCCAGACTCATCAAAAAATCTCATGAACATCTTTTTCAATGCACACATTTTTAAACACCGGATAAGCCTTGCTGGAGGAAGAGTATCCCCCTAATACTCTTTCAACATCATTGAGATTACACTTCTCTATCTCATTTTGTTGGTTATAAAACATGTAGTATTCACCACTTCAGCCTGAAGATTCTTTGAAAGATTAAGAGCTTGCTTATTCCACCTAAAGTATGGTCTGATCTGCTTCTTTTAGCATAAGCATCACAAACTTTGTCATCTGTAAATTTTATTTTGACCAAATCGAGGATCGGGCCCGTGACATAAGTTTGTGTAGTAGAGAAACACTCACATAAGCACCTTTCTAGTGTCATACCTCAGTATTCTCACCTTGAGCACTAAGGAAAGTGAGACTGTCACTATGAGCAATATTCAGATCAGCAATATACTTGTTCTTGCACATCTTTTCTATCAAGATCATCACACGAGAGAACAGGTTTTTGTAGATTATGATGGTGTTTTACGACGTTAGCATTAAAAAAAATTACGACACTATTATTAAAAGAATAACAAAACATTTGTCTGATAAGAACTTGACTCCATTTTGTTCATTATAGATCTATGAAACACTTGAAAGGTTGTACTTCAACCCATTGACATAGTACACAACTTCAAATGAGTGTTCCACAGACTTACAAGTTCTGCCTACACCAAGGATGTACCATTGATTGTCATTTCAAAAAGAGACACCTCTACCTTGAACTACGTTGAGAGAGGGGAAGTTTTTTAGCCTTCTCAATCATGTGCTTTGAGCATCCACTATTCATATATCAACACTGACTGATGCGGCCTCTTCTCACTTGCATAGTAAATCACTTGTTAGGCTTAGGAACCCATTTGAGACGGACTCCCCAGTAACAGAGTGATAAGATAATCTTTTGTCCAGTGAGGAAGACTAACTTTCTTCAACTTAGGACCATAAGCAGGATTGGGTCCCTTCTTAAGTCTATTCCTCTGTTTGGAATGGTTTGACGAACTTTCTTCATATTTTTTCAAAACAGGACAATTTCTCTTAGATGCCCCCTCAACCACAATGCACACAGAACAAATCATCAACATCGGAAACATATTTGTTGTGAGGATTGTATGGGGTATCTATCTTCTCATAGCCCAACCCTCTTTTACTGTTGTTGCCTTGACCTATTAGATTTGTAAGTACCTTAGAGGAATTGGTTCATTTGAGGGTTTTCTCAAGTTCCTCTTTTACACGGACTAGGTCTCTCTCCAGCTGCAAGCTTCTAGCTTTGTTTATTCCTTTAAAAACTGTATTAGTCACCCCTCTCATCTTTTCCGTCAGTTCTAGATTTTTAGCTTCTAGAATAACCATTTGATTTTCAATATCAGATATTTGGGCAACTAAATTAATTTTTCCATCTTCAGAGATGTTTAGACTATTGTTCAAGAGATCATTCTCAGTTGTTAGGTCATTTATCAAATCAAGTAGTACAACAACTATCTTTTTTGATTTACTAGTAGAAAAAGTATTCAAGTTTTGCTTGAAGTATGATAGGGTTACTTTTTCACCAGCATTCTACTCATTTGACTTTGCCATGAAAGCATCATTAGAGTGCTCAGAATCACTTAAGGAATTTCCTATGCATCCATATACTTCTTCACTGCCTGGAAAAAGGCTTATCTTCTACTTGGCTTGTCACGGATATGGTCCCCTTCTTTGTCTTTACTTTCTCTAGACTTAACATATTCTCCATGATTAGCTTTGTTCATTGAGCTGCCTCTAATGGAGTGACCTAGTTGATCACACTTGTACCCCATATTACTAGAGCTTGTAGCACAGTAGTGATTTTCTTTCTTCATGAAATTTCCACGTTCTGTCATGATTTGTTGAAATTCTTGAGTGAGATGGTCCATATTCTTAGTTTTTTAGGGGTTTCACTTTGTGACACTTTGGAAGTAAGTGATTCATCAGCAAAAGTTAGATTTGTCCTCTTGTCTTCACCCTTGAGAAAGAGACCCTACCTTTTTCCATGTATCTCATGAACTTGAAGATTCTCAAATAGTGCATACAACGTCAATACTCTAGGTTCCCTTGTCTTATTACTAACCACAAAGTCATTAGTCCAAGATCTAGGAAGAATTTCCAGTATCTTAGCAGTTGCTTACACACAGGAGCTGGTTCTTCAACGAACATAAGCTCATCTGTAATGGTGGAGAATCTGGTATGCATTTCACGAATGGATTCACCTTTTTTTATGGTGAAACTTTCAAACTTAGTAGCAAAGAGATCTAGCTTAGATTTCCTTATTTCCTCAGTGCCCTCATAAGTTGTTTTCAACAAATCCCAGATTTCCTTGGCCGATTCACAAGATGAGATCAGATCGTATTCATTCACTCCAATGCCACACATCAGTAGCTTCCTTGCTTTGTGATTTTTCTGGACTAATTTTTGTCAGATTCATTGAATTGTTGTCGAATTTTGGGAATGACTCTTGTGACCTCTTCCTCCTTAACCTCCATAGTTGGCACATAAGGACCTTCACAAATGACACTTCATACCTCAATTTCCTCTTCTATGAGATAGTCACTCATTCTAATCTACCAGTGTCCATAGCACTAACCATCAAAAAGAGGTGGTGTTGTAAGGGACTGACTTTTTTGGTGGTTCAGTGGTGTTGTCATTCCTTGTAGAAACCTCTCTCTTGGTGTTAACAAGATAGAGATTCCAAGCTCTAATACCAACTGTTGAATTGTATACGTCCACCAGTGTTCACAGGACCAGGTCCCCGACAGAATAAAATGTGCAGAAAATAAATAACACAACATAAAAATAGGCATAAGAATTTTACGTGGAAACCTTCTTGCTCAAGGGAATAAAACCACGAACTGTCACATAAGATTTCAAACTATTTTTACTAATCTTCTCAAGCAAAATTAAAACACAGTTTACAACCACACACTGAGATTAACCTCCTAATATCAACACTATGTAATACGACCTATTACTTAACGAGCCAAAGAAATGCATCGATTGCCCACTATATTAACCCTAACTGATTAATATAGACTTTAACAGTAAGACACAAAGTTAACTTTAACAATGTTCTTACAAAGACTCAAACAAAGATTTGAAACATTTCTAACAAGAGTAAAACGAATCCTACAAGTTTAGCTCAACACAAACATTCAAGAACAGCAACAAGTATGGAAAGAACTTCAACAGTTGATCAGGTCCTTGTTGTATGTGTTCTTGTGCTTGAGTTCTTCCTTGAAGACGCTTTGTCTTTTTAAGCTTGTGAGTTTTTTGTTAGCCAAATCTTAATTTTGTGTTTTGGAGAAGAGACTATATGTAAAAGGACACAACTCTTTGGGACCGCCCTTTGGCTGAGAGCTTGTTGTTCAAAAAATCTGTTCACCTACCATATCAGAGGTGGCAACTTTTATGATAGGTGTTCTCGTCACCTTTTCATCAGAATCTTGCAGGGACTAGGTCTTTTGCAATGTTCTTGAAAAGTTTGCTGGCTCTCTTCCTCTTTTGAATGAATGAATTTAATATGTTTTTGTCATGTCAAAAATATAAAACATAAAGAGTTATTAACCATTGGACAAACAACCTCGTCCATTCTAGTTGGTTCAATACGCTGGCGCCTCACCAACCACTAACTGGACAGCTTTACAACTATATCCCATTATGCATCTGATGGAGAGAACTCTACTAGGGACTAGGTCCCTGCATTTGTGAGCCACTGAAATAGAAAACCTCATCCACTCTTCCTATTGGTGCAGTACACTGCAATTTTCACCCCCATTTTGAATATGGACGAGATCCCTCTGCAGGGACCAGGTCCCGTATTTGTGAGGATCATCAAAACACCTAGAATATAACATTTCCCCTTTTTTTGATGATGTCACACAAATATTCCTCACACTGAGTTTATTTATTCATTTCACTGTTGTCGGTCCCAATAACAAGGATCTGTTTCCTTGTTAGATCTCTAAGTTTGTTAAATCATAAAAACATAACAGCAGCTTCAAAATAACATTTTCCCCCTTTTTGATGATAACAAACTTATTTACCTTCTTTCCCCTTTTAGCAGTTCCCCCTATAAACAGACTTTTCATCATCCCCAAAGTTTGTCAAATCATCAAAACATCAAAATAGCACGCCTCATTTCTAGGTTGGAGTAAAATTACATGATTATTTTACCAAAGACTACCACAATATAGTTTTTTGAGTTAGTGACCTACAAATCCCTTCTACGAGTCGTAGAAAGAGCTACAATAAGTACTATTGACTCGTGGAAAAAGTACTAGGGGTCAAATTTTGGGGTCTGATTCCTACAGACCCATCTACGGGTTGTAGGAACCTCTACGAGCCATAGTTTGAACCCGTAGAATGAACTTTTCGACCATAAAATTTCAATATGAATTTCAAAGATAGGATCAACGGTACGTAGTTCAAACTATGAATCATAGTTGTCCCCATGGAACCTTTTTGACAATTTTTTAAGTGAGGTTTCTTTGGTCCTTTCCCACTTTTCCTAAGACCAAGCCATGATTATTAACTTCAATTAGGGGAATATATTCTACCAAGTACTAATATTTCTTTTATTTTATGCTCTCAATTCCCCCAACTCAAAGCAAACCACAAAGAAGACAAAAGCTAGGGTTTCAAGGCTTCCAATCAAGTTCTTCTTCAAACTTCTTCAATAACTTTGTTCTTCTAGGTATATAAGGCTATTCATGATGATCGACTAAGTTCTTCCTCATGCCCTACATCTCAATTCAGTTAGTAAAGTTTAATCTAAGGTTATACCTTTAGTTTCGAGAATTCTTGATATGAATTGAGTTATTGATTTTGAGTTCTAAATTCTTGATATGAGTTAAGTTATTGATTGTGAGTTCTAAATTCTTGATTATGAGTTGTGCTATATTATGCATTGAGATCTTTGAGTTGTTATTCATGTTTATATTCCCACATGAACCCTAATTTTTGAGTTTTGATCAAGAGTCTTTTGAAAAGGTATTTCTCCATACATTGATTTTTAAATGCTAAAAGTGAGTTCAAGAGAAAGTTAAAGTACAAATTTCTTTTTTCTTGAGTAGAGTATAAGGGAATTAAATGATTGCAGATGTATCATTACTTTTATAAACAATTTTAAATGTCTTATGTATGTTTTCAACAAATTTTATTTATAATTTATTTATGCAAGAAAAAAACGTCAAAGACGAGACCATTTATCTTATTGGTTTCATTTATATGAGTGTCTATCACAAGATTTGGAGGGACTAGGAACGTCACTATGTCTTCCTTCTAGTAAAAATGGTGAATGTTGAAGCTTTATTTATAGCAAATTCAATGATCGAAAGTTCTATAATGTTAGTCATTCTAACTATTTTTCGTTTTGAATGATTGTTGTCTTTTTTTCCTCTTTTGAATGAATAGTTTTTAAATTTTTGTGTATGGTTAATAAGCGAATAATCTAACCAAACCGAACCAAAATTGATAACTACCAAACTGATAAATGTATACTGTATTTTATTTGGTTTGGTTTTGATGATTTAAAAATTGATTAAATTGGTGTGGTTTTAGTTTTAACCAACGACTATCCCAAACTAACCCATAAACACCCCTAGCTATGGTGATTACTCACTCATATTAGTTACATATGTATCAGATACATATGCATGTGATATACATGTTATATCAATGTTATATACATGCTAGGATGTTCTTAATTAGACTAGAAATAGCCAGTTAGGTAGTTTTGTTAGTGTCTACGAGGAACTAATATAGAATCATTATTCCAAGCTAATTAACATAAACTCACTATTATTTGTAAAATAATGAAATAAATTAGATAAATTACTTGTGGCAATTGCTCATTTTTTACTTTCTTTCTAGCTAGATTTGTTTATATTTTCTCAAAAAATCAAACTTTATCAAGTGTTAGGCTTAGAGTATAGTTGATGATGATTGCTTACTTGCTTAATCACCTATATATTTCTCTTTGCGAAATTCTATCTCAACTCATAGTTAGATAAACTATATTGCGTACGACTGAATAAACTTGATTATTTGAGGAGTAGACTTGGACATTATCAATTATGAGAGGTATAACAAGAAAACGTGAAAGCTATTAGAAGAATACCTCTTTGGATTAAATATCAAGAAAACACAAAGTTTGATCATAACAAAGAAATCTCTTTGAATAGAAGAATACAAGAGGTTGCAATGCATTAGATAGAATAATTTGAAAGCTAATTCCTAAGTGTATAGTCCAAATATTGCACAGTTATTTGAAAGTTAATTCCTAACTAACTATTAGCTCGTACTATCAACTAAGGTAGTTCCAATTCTATCACGGCTTCCACAAGTTGGATTCTTTTTCAACACTGTATTTCAACCAACATATCCATTGATTCAAGATCATTAGCACGACATCCACCTCCACCCCGCACAACCTTAAAACCACTTGCCCTGCATAGCCTTAAACTCCCCCCTCCCCAACATTCGCCCACCCGATTGCCATACCTACAAAAAAAGGATATAGATCCTATCTGTAACAATTAAAAATGTTCTTGCAGAAGTACCTTACTTTGGTTCTATTATATTCTAGGTGTTTTGATGATCTTCACAAATGCAGGGACCCGATCCCTAGAAGAGTGCTCTCGTCTAGATTCAAAGTGGTATCAGCTGTAAAACTATCTTTACAGCTGTCTTGTCAGGTTGGTTGGTGAAATGTGCAGCGTACTTCATGAATAGGAAGGGCGGACGAAGTTGTTTGTTTCAGTGGTCAAAACCCTTGTTGGTAATTGATATATACAACATTAAACAAACAACATTATTCATTAAAAAAAAAAGAGCTAGTAAGTCTTTTTCAAGAACTTAAGCATCAAAGAACACAACAAGGGACCTGGTCCTGGAAAGATTGCGTACATGAAAAGGATTAAAAGACAGCTGACAAAAAGCTACCAACTCTGATGTGGTTGGTGCACACCTTTTCAGAATAGCAAGCTCTCAGCCAATGGCCTCATCCCAAGGGATTGTGTCCATTTTTATAATAGTCTCTACTTGAAACACAAACCCAAGTTTTGGAAAACAAAATTGTGAATTTCTAAAACTTCATAAGCTCAAAAAGAAAAGGCCATCTTCAAGGAAGAACATTGTTCATGCTCAACAAAGGGACCTGATATAGTGTTGAAGCGTCTTTGTTGTATTTTGTGCTCTGTGTCTTATGTGCTTAAATTGTAAATCTATTCCTGTTATAAATGAATTTCATCTTTGTTCGTTTCAAGAGAAAAGTCTAAATCAATTAGAGTTGATTGATTTAGTGGGCAACATTGTTGTTGCGAAGTTGATATCTAAATCATCTAGAGTTAGGTGGTTTAGTGGGTAACATTGTTGTTTCTTAGTTAAAGTCTAAATCATCTAGAGTTAGGTGGTTTAGTGGGCAACAGAGTTGTTGCTTAGGTAAAGTCTAAATCATCTAAAGTCAGGTGGTTTAGTGGGCAATAGAGTTATTGCTTAGTTCTTTCTTTGTAGTAGAGTTGCTACATTGAGGGGGAAGGGATTTACAGGTAAATTCCTAGGTTACAAGAGTCTATAATCTGAATCATTGCTCTGTTTGAGTGAAATGTTGTTTAGGTTGAAATCATGTGTTTACAAGTTGTGATTTTAACTGCCCTTGAGCAAGGGGGGTTTCCACGTAAAATCCTTGTGACTGATTTACTTTGAGCTATTTATTTTCCGCACTTTTATTTCAGTTACTATTCTTCTTGAGTCAAAAGACCTAGTCTGTTGATCGATAGTAGATGCATACATTCCAACAGTTGGTATCTAAGTCTGGGCTCTCTAGCTGGTTTACACCTAAAGAGTACCATGTGGAAGAATGGTTGCTCCAGTAAACCTGAAGTAAGGACAATCATAAACAAGTTAGGATTTTGCTCAGAATTGTTCCAAAGTCTTGGTCCAGTAAGGTTGATGATATCACTAAAGTAAAGGACTTGAAAGTGTTGAAAATGGACGCCTTGATTGGAAATCTTCAAACTCATGATAGGAATAGAAATCAAGATATGGGAAAGAAGGAAATAAAGAGGGACAAGTCAATAGCTCTCAAAGTGACTTCTGAAGATCATGAAGACATGACATATCTTACTAGAAGATTTCAAAAATAGGTGAGGAGACCTGGAGGCTTTAGGAAGACAGAGAACTCCAAAAGGGTTGATAATGCAAGTGATGTATGCCACAAATGTGGAAAACTAGGGCATTTCATCAAAGATTGCCCCATGCATAAACTTGAATACAAAGACTATGTCAAGGTTAGAGGAGAAAGGATAAGATAAGGGACCTGATTCCTGATAAGAGCGGAAGAAAACTAGGTGCGTACTATGTTGTTTCAAAAGCCCTTGCAGTCTAGGGAGACACTTTATGTCTCAGAAGAATTTGAACATCCTAAAGATACCTCCATGTTTGCAGTGAAAGATGATGATGTTATCTTTGAGGAAATGTTTGCCTTTATGGCAAAATCTAATGGTGAAGAAGCTAAAAAGAGGTAACTATTTTTAACTTTAAACAGAACTTGCATGTTTATTCGGTTAAACGATTAAGAAACCTAGCGGCTGTCTTGATTGACTCAATCATTGAGTTGACCCATGAAAAGGATGTCATGAATAACCATCTAAATATCTTTCATAATTAAAAGGTAGCCTTGGTCTCTCAAATGTCCATAGTGGAAGAACGAATGATGGTTCTGGAATATGAAAATTTAGAACTTAGGGAGAAATTAAGTGATTATTGTGCTAGAGGGAAAAGTGAAGCTAGTAGTCTACAACTCGAGCTAGAAAATAGCTTGAATACTTCTGAAATGAAACTAGCTATGGCACTGGAGAGAAATGATCAGTTAGAAAGGGACCTGACCTGCCTCAAAGAATAACTAAAAAAATCTCTTAAATGGACCACTTCCTCGAAATTGCTTGTCAATCGTACGAGCCTAGGCCAAAATGATGGGAGGGGTTTAGGAAGCTTGAACCTAAGTCCTCCTTATAATTCCCATAGCAAGTATGTGTCAGTGTCTGACAATCTTTTGTGCCTCCATTGCAGGTGAAATAGTCATATGAAGGAGTGTCCAACTAGGAGGAGAACTCAAGAAAGTTCTTCAAACTATTCCAAATAGAGAAACAGGCAGAAGAAAAGACATGGTCTTGCTTCTAGTCCTAAGTTGAAGAAAATCAGTCTGCCTCACCGGACAAATAATTCTCTTATCACTCTTTTATCTGCTTACTAGGAACTCCGACTAAAGTGGGTTCCCAAGGCTAAAAAGTGATTTGGTATACAGGTGAGAGGAAGTAGACGCAACCAGTGTTGGTTCATGGATAGTGAATTCTCAAAGCATGTGATTGGGAAAACTAAAAACTTCCTCTCTCTCAAGGCACTTCAAGGTGGAGGTGTCTCTTTTGACGATGGCAAAAACAAGTTTATTCTTGGTGTAGGCATGTTTGCAAAGTCTGTGGAACACACCATTGAGGATGTGTACTATGTCAATTGTTGAAGTACAATCTTTCGAGTGTTACACAGATTTGTGATGAACGAAATGAAGTTAAGTTCTTATAAGATAAATGTGTGTCACAAATTTGGTCTCTCGAGTGATGATCTTGAAAGAAAAAAAGAAGCAAGAACATGTATATTGCTGACCTGTACACTGTTCGTAGTAAAAGTCTAACTTGCCTTAGTGCTTAAGGTGAGAATATTGATCAATGACTCAGGAGACTTGGCCATATGAGGGCCTCTCTACTGAATAAACTTGTGTCAAGGGACCAGGTATGTGGTGTGCCCAAAATAAAATTTACAGATGACAAACTTTGTGATGCTTGTTTTCAAGAGAAACAGATCAGACCATCCTTTAAGTGGAATAAGAGGGCTTTTAATCTTCCAAAGAACTTTCAGGCCGAAGTGGTGAATACTACATGTTTTGTGACCAAAATGATGATGTTGAGAGGTTTGATCTGAATGATGTTGAAAGAGTATTTGTGGGATATTCTTCCTCCATTAAGGCTTATCGGGTGTATAAAAACAAAAATTGTGCATTGAAGAAAGTGTTCATGTGATTTTTGATAAGTCTGGAAGAACTAAGAAGTTGCAAAACAAACAAGATTTTGAGATGGAAGAGTTGCTTCAGATTAAGAGAGATGGTAAAAATAGTGAGCTTGTTGAAGAATATTATCTTTACGAATCCAGAAATCCCAAAGAAGCTAATGCAGATAAGGAACCTGATAAGGGACCTGGTCCGGTAGATAAATACTGAAAAAAGATGATGAAGTTCAAACTGATAATGCAGATTCTGAAGGTCAGTAGAAAGAAGCTAATTAAAGCATTCGTTTGAAAGAAGCAAAGCATGACACTTATTTCCCCAACAAGCTGATTTGTTATCCGAGTTACTCTTCAACAATGTCTTCAAAAGAGAGTTTTCCATACTCATGGGTAGTGTGTTCTAAATGAGCATGATGGAGATTTCTTCTTAGAGCTACAAATCAATCAAACCTCTAAAACGACCCTCGTTTGTCAAGAAAAGTACATCAAGGAGCTTCTCAAAAGGCTTAAAATACTTAAAGTCAAGATAATGTTAAAAGGAGGTCATGTTATCATGAAGTTTTTCAAAAGGAAGATCAAGTGGCTGACATCTTTACCAAAGTCCCAAGCAAGGAACATTTTGTCAAGAACAGGTATACACTCATAATGACTTAGTTAAAGGAAAGAAGATAGCACAATGTGATCAGGGCAATTAATGTTTGAACAAAGAGAGGGATATGGTACAAAGAGAGGGATATGGCTCCAGCTATGAAAACCTACTGAAGAAGCTTCATATTATGGATGTCAAGACAATTGATACACTCATGGGCACTAACTTAAATTAGGATTCTGATGGACCTAGTTCAGAGATTCCATACTTGTCGAAAGGAATCACATTTGAAGGCTACTAAGAGAATCTTGAGACAGTTGAATAAGACAGGGGACTTGGTTCTATTTTTTCCATCAGGAGACTTTTTGATTTGGAGGAATATGTGATGTTGATTATATTGGGTATCATGTTGATCGAAAGAGCACCTCAGGAAGGGCTTATTTTTTGAGCTCATCTCTCATTTCATGTGGAACTAAAAAGGCAAGATTTTGTTGCTCTTTCAACAACTGAGGCAAGGTATGTAGAAGATGCAGGTTGGTATGCTCAACTCATATGGATCAAAAAGCAGCTTGAGTTTTTAGACTGGTTACTCATACTATCCCTCTCTTATTTCATATCACGAGTGCTCTCACTATAGCTAAGAACTCAATCCACCATAAAAGAACTAAGCATATTGATGTGAGACATCACTTTCTGAGGGATCATGTTGAGAAAGGAAATATCAACTTCTAATTCTGTAAGACCAAGGATCAAATCGCTGATATCTTCACAAAAACTCTGATGAAGGACCTAGTCAAGATAAATAAATTGATGTTGCGGATGCTGAAACTTAATTGAATAGATCATGCCTGAAGCAATCAAGTCTCTCATGACTATGCAAAGGGAGTAGGTATCCTTGTTTTTCAGTTATGTATGTTTTAGCAAATTCAGTCTCATACCTTTTGTAGGTATACACACATGGAAAAAGGGTTAAAGGAAAAACAAGATTAGGATAGATCTAGGCAATCACATTCAAACTATAAAGAAGGACCTGGTTCGTTCTCGAAGGTTAGCACTCTTAACATTGCATTCTGAATTATGCATGAGAACCGTTGCAATTGCCACATGTCTGTCATTCAGGTATCTGATCATTGTCCCATCTTTTTGAATACCAAGATGAAACTTCCTTTCAGATGATACACCCTTTCACTTCCTTTATACTCCATATTTCTTTCCATATCCCCAGAAAATTCAAATCCCCTTCCAAAAATTAAAAAATTTCAAAACCCTAGTTTCTTGTCTCTCAAAAATACTTCAAATGTTTAAAGGCTTTGTTCCTACCGGAGAATTTTCCAATGAATAAAGTTTTGAGTCTGAAGAGGGATCAGGTGCAACAAGAAAAAAGAAGAAGGCAGAAAAGATGATGTTCAAAAAGGAAAGAGTTGATATTATGAGAACTCAAAGTATGCTGAATAGGAGGGTGAGTGACGTAAAAAAAAATGAAATTTTTTTTTTGAAATGGTTCCTCTACTATTGATATATTCATCTCGGAGGTCTTAAGTAAGTTTGAGTTTACCAATCTTTCTGTCATGAGAAACTCAGTCTTGCGTTGGAAGCTATGACAGTTGCTCTTGCTAACAGGGATACTAAAATAGTTTGTTTGAAGGCTTAGCCTCTGAAATAATAATCAGAGGGACCAGGTTGAAAGGAACTGGAAGCCCTAAAAGGTTCAACATGAAGCCTTGACAACAAAGAATGTTAAACTTCAAGAGAGGCTTTTGAAAATACCATGCTAAGTGATATGCTCTACTAATCCTATTCCTTCAATCCCTTGCTCCTAAGCCATCCCCTCTTTTCCTAAACTCCAGTGTCAGTCCTCGTTCCTCTTTTTCTATCGAAACTTAGTGGGTATTGTCCTTGTTCTCATTCGTAATAATATTTGCAATGCTTTGATTGCTAATCTTTTAATTATGAATGAAAAATGCCTTGTGTCGACTTACTTGTCTCGTTACTTTATACATTTTTACTCATGATCAGTGTTGCCCAAGTGGCCATGAATTTGCTTGAACTGCATTTCTTTCAACTTGGTTTACTGCTTTCACCCTTTTTTATGATGTCAAAAGGGGGAAAATTGTTAAGGTATGAGATCAATGTTAGCTACTTGAAGAGGATATGGTCATGTTGAATGTTATCTACTTGAAGAGAATGCTAGCTACTTGAAGAGGACATGGTCATGTTGCTGACAGGGGGATTCAATGTATGAGATAATGCTAGCTACTTGAAGAGGACATGGTCATGTTGCTGATATGGGGAATGAATGCTAGTTACTTGAAAAGGACATTGTCATAGGGGAAAGAAGAAGAATCCAAGTCTGTCATCATCAAAAAAAGGGAAAATGATATTTTATTGATCATGTGAAGTTTTCATGATTTAACAAACTTCGGGATTGATGGGAAAAAAGGGGGCCAATCCAGTTACCTGAAGAGTCATGCTGATAGGGGGAATTCGTGAAAGGGGGAAGAAGATGAAGAAGCCAAGTTTGTCATCATCAAAAAGGGGGGAAATGATATTTTATCAATGATGTGAAGTTTTGATGATTTAACTTACTTTGGGAATGATGAAAAAAAGGGACCAATCCAGTTACCTAAAGAGTCGTGCTGATAGGGAGAACTGGTGAAAGGGGAATAAGTTTGTTATCATCAAAAAGGGGGAAAATGCTATTTTGGAGCTGATGTTAAGTTTTGATGATTTAACAAACTTAGGGATCTAACAAGGGACCAGATCCAGGAAAAGGTCTTCTGTTATTGGGACTGACCACAAGGGAAATGAATGAATAAACTTTGCATAAGGAATATTTGTGTGTCATCCTCAAAAAAGGGGAAAATATTATATTCTAGGTGTTTTGATGATCATCATAAATGCAGGGACCCGGTCCCTCAAAGAGTGCTCTCGTCTAGATTCAAAGTAGTGTACAGTTGTAAAGCTATCTTTACAAATGTCTTGTCAGGTTGGTTGGTGAAATGTGCAGCATACTTCACCAATAGAAAGGGGGAATGAAGTTTGTTTCAGTGGTCAAAACCCTGGTTGGTAATTTATATATACAACAATAAAAAAAACAACATTATTCATTCAAAAAGAGAGAGAGCTAGCAAGTCTTTCTCAAGAACTCAAGCATTAAAGAACACAGCAAGAGACCTGGTCCCAGAAAGACTGCGTACGTGAAAAGGACAAAAAGACAGCTTTCAAAAAGCTACCAACTCTGATGTGGTTGGTGCATGCACAACTTTATAGAACAGCAGGCTCTCAGCCAATGGCCTCGTCCTAAGGGTTTGTGTCAATTTTTATAATAGTCTCTTCTCAAAACACAAAACCAAGTTTTGGCAAACAAAGTTGTGAATTTCTAAAAATTCATAAGGTTAAAAAGAAAAGTACATCTTCAAGGAAGAACATTTCTCATGCTCAACAAAGGGATATGATAGAGTGTTGAAGCGTCTTTGTTGTATTTTGAGCTTTATGTCTTATGTGTTTATTTTGTAAACCTATTCCTGAGCTATAAAGGAAATAGATGTTTGTTCAATTCGAGAGAAAAGTCTAAATCAGTTAGAGTTGATTGGTTTAGTGGGTAACATTATTGTTGCTTAGTTGAAATCTAAATCATCTAGAGTTAGGTGGTTTAGTGGGAAACATTGTTATTGCTTGTTGAAGTCTAAATCATCTAGAGTTAGGTGGTTTAGTGGGCAACATTTTTGTTGCTTAGTTGAAGCATAAATCATCTAGAGTTAGGTGGTTTAGTGGTCAATAGAGTTGTTGCTTAGTTGAAGTCTAAATCATCTAGAGTCGGATGGTTTAGTGGGCAATAAAGTTATTGCTTAGTTCTTTCTTTGTAGTAAAGTTGCTACATTGAGGGGTAAGGTATTTAGAGATAAATCCCTAGGTTACAAAAGTCTGTAATATGAATCATTGCTCCGTTTGAGTGAAATGGAGTTTGGGTTGAAATCTTGTGAGTACATGTTATGGTTTTCACTGCCCTTAAGCAAGGGGGTTTCCACATAAAATCCTTGTGCCTGATATACTTTGAGCTATTTGTTTTCCGGACTTTTATTTCAGTTACTGTCCTTGCTGAATCAAGGGACCTGGTCCGTTTATTGACAGTGGACGCATACATTACAACAGATTCCATTGCAGAGTAAAAGTCTTATTTTTCTCTTGATCTCTATCGAAGCTCAAACTTGAGGGTAATTTTTCTGCCATAGTCAAAGTTGAGGGCTAAATTTGGACATGCTTTTCCTCGAAGCATTTTAGATGTGTAGAACATGTTTTTAGAGTCCATCAAATGCACGTTGGATCTATGTTAATGGTGAGGGAAAAACGTTGTTTTTAAATTGGTGACAAAACAGAGGAACCAAATATGGTAAAGCACAACAGATTAGTCATATTAATAAGGAAACCATAGATTTCTAACCTAGCAATTCAATCATAATTGAAAACTCAACTTTGCAACACATTTATAACAACTTGCCTTTCTTTATAAATAATGTTGATTAACTATACAAATTTTTTTTATTAAACTAATAAGGGGCTGCACGTGAGATCATCTTCGTCAAACGTTTCCTACATACCCCAAAAGAAATCTTAAAGAGGGATCAAGCCCATACATACTTCTCTATATATTTACAAATCAATTTTTATTATGTATCTATATATTGTCAGTATCCATATCCTTCCTCAAGTTTCATTCTCTACTTCCTTCAGATCTGGGAATTGCCTAACGTATTTATGATTGGCGATCTTGAATGTTATCTTCTAGATTGTTTTGAGCAGAAGGGGCTTTGGATCAGGCAATTGCCTCAAGAATTTATGATTGCCAATCTTGAATGTTATCTTCTGGATTGGTTTGTGTAGAATATACATTGAATCACTTTTTTTTTACCTTGTGTTGGCTACTTTGGATGAATTCTACAGAAAAGTATAGTTCAACAGCATGTCCGCAGTCCAACACGTGATGGGATTCTTCACAAACCATTTTTCCAGAAATTCTTGAGCCTTATTTGACAACTTCAAATTCTGAAACTTTGGTTCCTCAAACTCAATTTTGTTCAACACATCATCACCATATGCGTCTTCCCACAGTGGTGTCCCCATTATCAGCTTATAGATAGTGCAGCCAAGAGCCCAAATATCAACTTGTGGGGTATACTCAGTGTCAGTCACGGATTATGGTGCCATATACCTTTATGTTTCTTGATAAGTCCCTGTTTTTGGTTCATGCCCTGTTCCAATGTCCCAAAAAGCCAAAAATCAGCTATGTTGGCAGTTTTGTCCCCGTCGACAAGGAGAATATTACCAAGCATAATGTCGCAGTGAATCATTCCATTGTAGTGAATGCAACTAAGCCCTAAAAGAACATTCTTCGTATTTTTCTTAACTTCAACTTCCGGTACTGAATTGCAATTCTGAAGACAATCGGCAAGGCTTCCTCCAAAAGCATACTCGAGCAATAAGTCGTAAAGATTGACATTATCTTCAAAAGAGACATTAGCTCCAAAATAGTGAATAATGTAAGGAGAATATTCGAACATTCAAAGGATTTTGACTTCTTCTTTCAACGATTGAGAATCACTCAAGTTGCAAGATTGAGGGCAATGAGAGAGGGAACCATGAAATAGTGCATTGGATGTAGAAGCTAACAAGACGACACTGAAACTACCCTGTCCAAGAGATGTGCCTCTCTTCCACAATAATTCCGCCATTGGATGTGAAACGTATTGGTAGTATACTATAGCAATGAGAATAATTTATAGATTTGGATTAAATCTTTCTTTTCCATTCCCTTTCTTATACCAAAATGGATTCTCACAGTTTCTTAAACAATGAAAATCCTCACACCTCCAGCAAAAAAAATTATTAGAGTAATGTGGATCAATTATTTTTCCTATCTTTCTACCTTTTTGTACAAGTTGATAGGCAATGAAATGAGATAATTTCAATAAGTTTTGAGTGTAAATTTTGCAATTATTGGTCTACTTTTCATGTGTGTAGGGTTGTTAATTCAAGTGTTGAACATAATTTGTGAAAAAATACCAACAAGAATGCTAAAGGATAAAAAAAGGAAAAAAAAAAGATATTTGCAAGTGATGCTTGTCCGAGTGCTGGTCACGCGCTCGGGCTCTCACCGGTGTGCCCGCGTGGTGGGTTTTTGAAGTAACTCCATCTCCACGCGCTTGGGTTTCCAACGGCACACCTGCATGGCATGGAGGCGTGAACTCATTAAAGGAAGGGTGTTTTTGGAATTTTTAGTGAAACCCTATGCTATATGATGTTGGAGCTTTCCCCAAGTCGAGAGATGGATAAAAAGAGCAAAAAGAATCGCTAAGTTACGAAGAAGAGGAGGTGGAACATGTGGTATACTACTTGAATCCAAAACGGAAGTTGGGATACAAAGTTTGATTGCTATGTATGCATTTTCATCTTTATTCTTAGTAAACTTATATTCATCCATGGAGTAGATTCTTAGAGAGTATTTGACAAGCATATTGTATTGATGAATTTGTTGGGATTTTGATTTTCATTCTTATGCTTGAACTTGTTAAGGGAATTTGAATTAAATTGCAACCTTGTTCATTATTTTATTTAATCGAAAGAGGAATATCTTGGTGAATATTGATGCATAATTTTGTTGGATTGAATCAATATATTTTCTCTAAAGTAATCGAAGGATCTTGTTGATGATTATTGATTAAATCTCAAGGAAAAATAGTCGAAGGACGTTACTTCCTTAAGAACAATCATTAACATGTTTTGCATATTAGAATCACTGGGTATAAATTGTCTGTTCTTTAACTTGAGATTTAATCGGAAGAAAAATCTAAGTCCTAAGGATACTCTAATAATCTATCAAATTCGAGAGAATCGATAGAACTTTAGATGTGATAAATGAATGTAGTCAAATCCCAACTATCACTATGCACTTGTTTAGTCTTGTACCCTATCTTTTAGTATTGATATTAAACTTTATAGTTACCAAATGATTTTAATTATCATTTAGTCTATAAAAGTGGTTCATAACCACAATCAACTCTTTTCTTTTGATCACCTGAATAATAGTTAGCAAGATTTGATTGAATTATTATTTGTACCAATCCCTATGGAAACGATCTTTATACTATATTATCTTTGTCTAGCAAAGCACTAAACTTATAGTGTGTTTGTGCTCGTCACAAGTCTCATATGACACGCGTGTTTCATGTGTGTTGCCTGCTAAGTTGTGTGAAGTTATTGTAACGGTATATATAAATATATTCAAACACGTGTGTTGCACAATGTGTATCCCCCATGCTAATGAGTACAAAGAAATTTTTGTTAGTAAACAAAAACTTCTATTTCTGCCACTATTATTTGTAGGTTTTTTCACATTATAAGAGAGTCGAATTCAAATACATTGATTAAGCTTCTTATGAAGTGTGTTTCATTCCTCAAATTTTTCTTCCTCCTATTTCATGAACTAGTCCTGGGAACGTGCGTTGCGCGTTTGTCCCCTAATTGGCATTAGAAAAGTAAATTTATATAATCATAGTGGAGCCTACATAAATTCATCGGTAAGTTCAAAGCTAAGTCTTTTTGTATGTAAGTTTGACATAAAAATATAACTCTTCACAAAATGTTGGAGGCTTGATATTTTCAATACTTCATAAAAAATAAACCTTTTATTATATCAGAAGAATTAATATATTTTAATTACTAAACGTAAGTTTTTTAATAATCCAAAAATAAATTCGCTATAAAAAAGATACATATAAAGAAAAATATTACAAAATGTCTAGGTGGTGTAACATCAAATTTATAGAAAAAATTACAAGTTCAAACAGAGAAGAAAGAAAAGTAAATAAAGACATGACATCCATAATAAAAGACAAAATATCATAAGAAAAAAACATCATCATATTGATTGAATTACATTTTGTTAAAAGCCGACTTGCGATAGACAAAATGTTTCATCTCTATAAAAAACTTAAATCATAAAAAAAAAAAAAAAAAGAAAGCATGAATATGTTAAAAATACAGATACACTATATTTCTTGAATTATATATTAAAAGATCTGTATATAAATAATTAAATATGAACTCTAATACAATAAAATTCAATGTAACATTTAGTCATCTTTTTACTTTACATTATTGTTATTTTATTTTTACCTTTGCATCAATTTTTGTATCTCTCTATAATAGTTAAGTACATGAATTTTCTAAACATTTGATATTACATATAAAAATAAAAAAGTACAAGCACGTTGTTTTAAAAATATAAATGATTATCAAACAATGAAGGAGACTTAACTATTAATGTTTATCAAAGGCTTACTCTTTTACGGGTCTAATTGTGAAAATATTCTATGAGATTTAACATGTTTACCCTCAAAACAATTAATTATAAATATAAATTAGGATTAGCTTTATTATATTTATATCCTAAAGATAGAAGAAAGGAAGAATACAAAAATATAGTAATCAATTACGAAGTTGTATTTAAAAACTCAAAAAAGGGAGATATAAAAAATAAAAAATTCACTTACAACTTCATATTGAAGAATATTCATCTTGTTACTATGATAATTTACATATTTCTCAACAAAAAAAAATAAAATGAACACACATGGAATTTTAAACAATACTAATAAATAAATTAGTAAGAAATCTTATAATTACAAATTGGTAATGAAAATTTTACAACTGATGTAGACTACCTAATGTAGAATGCAAGATGATCACAAACTTGAATGAAAGAAGGGAATATAAATAATGTTGTTTGAGTGTCTTTGATAGACTCATCATTACCCCCACTTATTTTACAAATTCAAAATTGAAGGTTATTAGACTCTTCATTACCCACATTTAATTAGTACATGAATATATGATTGCATTAAGATCTTGTTTGATGCATATATTTAAACATAACTATTACTTAATATTTAATTAATTAAATAGATATTAATATATAATTTATTTTAGGGGTAAGATAAGGGCAAAATGGTAATCCAATTTTGAGGTTAGGAGCTTTCCACTTATAATAATACTAGTTTCTACACACATACAACGCACGTGTGTCTCATGCAATATTTTATGAATTCATTAGGACGATTAAAATTCAATGAAAACATGCGTGTAATGAGTATTAAAATGAAACAATCTCAAATAAATGTTATGATAATAATTTTTTTTATAGAAAATTAAATTAAAGAAGACTAATAGATAAATATAAAAAATAAACATAGAAGAAAAAAATAGCATACACATCCTTCTTAAGACTTTAATCATAACATTATATAAATTAAAAAAGAAATACAAAATCGGTACAAAATTTTTCAAGTTTTTGTCGACACCTTGACTCATATCCAATCAAAATTCAAAAGTCTTCTCCATCGAGTCAAACTAAAGTATGAATCAAATTAGAAAAATCACTTTATTTTCGTAAAGTGATAAATAATCAAACTAAGGTAGATATATCATATACTTTAGATGTTGATGGCTTCACCACTTTAACTATAAAATGAAAAGGATAATTTTGGATGTGAGTTTGATGAAACAAAAAAGATGAATTTATATAGATAAAAATAGAGGAATACCAAAAGACATCTTAAATTTTTAAATTAAATATTTGAAGGTTTCAAAGGGCCAAAATAGATAAAAAGAGAACAACTTTAAGAATATTAAATATATGTAATTAACCTCCATTAAAATCTGAAAGAGTAAACAATCCTTATTTGAACACAAGAACTCTCCATTTACTTAATGTAATAACTATTTATCAGTAATATTTAAATATGCAATTAACTAAATATTTGTAATATTTTAATTTAGTGTAGGGGCAAAATGGTATTTCAACTTAAAACTTTTTTTGTAACGACTGGTTCACGCCTTTATAGAAAAGCAAATGGAGAAAAATTTTGGGTCGAAAAACTTTTTGGTATTATCTTGAAATTTCCCAACCTAGTCCAGATTTGAACGAAATCGGGGTCAGTGAGGTCTAAGGAAATATGGTAACAGACGGGAGATCAAATTATGAATTTGATCATATGAGTATATAGTAAAATGTTAAAGAACCCGTACAACTTTACGAAATCGAATTTAGACAAGTAGAACTCCCAAAACTAATCTTAGCGTGAACAAGTATTTTTTTTTTTAGTGTCGTGGGATAAAGGTGTTTTGTGAAATGGGGGTTTGGAACTCAATTCCCGACATTCTGTCTCTATTACAGCCTCCAGAGAGGGATTAGTGACGCCAGGCCGGGGCCGTTGTAGCGTGGTGAAGACCGTTGTGGTGTGACAGACATGACTTAAGTCGAAAATAAACCCCAAAACGTCATTATTCTGCAAGTTTCGACTTTGAGAGCTAAGAAACGAACCCTGCTATTTTTTTATTTTTTTTTACAACTTTTCACCATTCATGAGACTAAAGGTAACATTTTCACTCCCCGAATCCATTTTTCAATCCCTTGAACTTAGATTCTTGGATAATTATCAATGGGGAAGGGTTTTGATATGGGATTTATGGTGGAAAAAAGCCCTAATCTGGGTATGGGAATCAAGGGTTTGACCTAGGTTTGATGTTTATGGTTATAATTTGGGTAATTAGGTATTGTTTATTGATCCTCGCATTTTATGATTGTTTGTAGACCAAGAACAAGCAAAAAGAATCCGGAAAGGGAAGAATCAAGTTTCTTAGGGGATTCAAACTTTGTTCAAGGTAGGTGATGGTTGTGATATCATGTTTGTGTGATATATGTTTGTTCTTGCTTCATTACATTGTATGTATATATGCGAATGTTGCATTACTGATCACACTAATCGCAAATGAGTATGAACGAATAACTATATGTCATGAATCACCTCTTAATTGTATGATTGTGAGAATGTACATGGTGACTGTGATTGTGGTATGTTGAATGGAGTGGGTGTCACATTTTGATACACTAACTAGGATCGGATGTCACGTACCGACATAAATATGGGAACTAGTGTTACAATTCAACACACTAACTAGGAATGGGTACTACGATCCGGTACACTAACTGTTTAGGTATGGGTTCCATGAGAGGACCAATGACTTGTTGTTCATACACTTATTGATGAGAATGTAGAATTATATGTTGATCCTGAAATGATATTGATATTGTATATGTTCGGTGTATACATATTTATGATGTTGTAATTACTTGCTTATATTACACTTATTGGGATAACTGTGTGATCCTACCAGTATACTTTGGTTGTGTACTGATACTACACTTTCTCTCTCTTTGTGGAGTATAGGGCATTTTCAAGCTGCTATTGACAGACCTCGTTTAGAAGATCACTGATCGTCATCGAATTCAAGGGTAAGCCAGTTCTTCCAGACTGCCTTGAGTTCTCCTTTTTTTAGTCCATTTCTTCAGACTTAGACTAGTTCTTTAGATAATTCTCTTGTTTAGTTTGGGTTGTACCCACTTTCTTAGACATGTTGGTTAGAGTTTTGGTACATTGACTTTCATGTTCTAGGCATTTAATTCCGCAAATCGTTTGTTACACTTTTAGAGTTTATGGGAACTATACTTTAATTCTGCATTTAAACCTGCTTTCGTATATTTAAATGCATAGTTTCATGGTTAGTTAGGTTGTAGTAATGGTTCTCCTACCGGAGGGTTAGTGTGGATAACAATCACGATTGTCTAGGTCATGACAAAGTTAGTATCAGATCCCTGATTCGTTGCTCTTGATATACCAAAATAAGTCTAGTAGAGTCTTGCGGAACGGTACGAAGACGTCTGTACTTTTCTTCGAGAGGCAATATGACTTTAGGAAATCTTTTTGTTTTCTCTTGTCTCCTTTCGTGCTATAACTTGGTTCCAATTGATTTCTGGTGATCCAAATTGGTATCTAATTTCCTTCACTTTTTTATTCGCAGATGGTTAACACTAGGTTCAATAGGGTCAAGCCCGTAGCTCCCGTCAATGCACCAGCTGAGGAATCCACAGTAAGAGGTCGCGGTCGACGCAGGGGCAGAGGCAGAGCAAGGGGCAGAGAGCGAGGAAGGGACACCCACTAGGGGTTGAGCTTCGGTTGATAATGCTCCCAAAAATGAGAATCCTGCTATGTACCATGAAGAGATAGAGGAGAACGTTGAGGTTGAGAATGAGGAGGATATTGGACAAGAAAAAGAGGTGCAGGCTGAGACAACAAGTATCCCTCCCTTAGACCCAGTGTTAGATCAACAGATTAGGTCGTTCTTGAAAGGATTGGTTGGTCCTGGAGTGCTTTCCTCTGTTCAAGCGAGTCAAGCTCCCGCCAATCCCCCTATTGCTATCACTGTCCCCAAGATGGGAGGAACTGTAGGTACTGATGCCTTCTTCCATCCTTTGTTGGGTCCTATTATGACTGGTAATGAACATGAGATGTTGACTAAGTTCTTGAAATTAACATCGCCTGTGTTCCATGGTTTTGAGAGTGAGGAAGCATATAGTTCATTTGGGAATTGTCCATCAGCATCGAGTAGAGTTTATGACTTTTTCAACTTTAGGGTGAGACTAAGTAGTGGTGGAGAGCTTATGTGGAATGAAAATCTTCAACTTTATCCCCACTCAATTGGACCCAATTTTATACTCTATTGTTGGAAAAGTATGTGCCCTGGACTTTGAGAAATCGTAAGAAGGATGAGTTAATGACTTTGGAGCAAGGTGGTATGATTGTGGCTTCTTGTGAGGCCAAGTTGCATGTTTTATCTAGATATGCTACACAATTGGTGAATCTGAGGTAGGACACAACCAGGCAGGGAAATCATCCGTCAAGATGACAGGGCTCAATGTTATGCCATTCCGAGCAAGAGCGACGCAGAGGCATCTGATGCATAGATCACACGCACTATTCTTGTATGTGACCAGACTAATGTGTTATTTGATCTGTATTCTACTTGTTTTTATGTGTCTGTGTGATTTACCTCAGAATTTGATATGATTTGTGATATACTTGATGCCTCCATCCATGTTTCTATCCTTGTTGGAGAGTCTGTCATAGCCATCCATGTTTATCATGCTTGTCCTATCTTGTTTATGGGTTTTCAGACTTGGGGTGATTTGGTTATTTTGGATATGAATGACTTTGATATAATCTTAGTCATGACTTGGTTGTCCCCCTATTATGTTGTGCTTAATTGTAATACTAAGTTTGTGACTCTAGAGATCCCCAGTGGGAAAAAATTAGAGTGGGAAGGGGTGTACAGGCCTAAGTAAGCTAAAATCATATCCTCCATTCGGGCTAGGAAACTAGTGGGGCAGAGTTGTTTGGCTTATTTGGATCATATTCGGGATGTTGAGGTTGAGTCTCCCTTTATTAAGTCTATTCCCATGGTATCAGAATTTAGAGAAGTGTTTCCTACTAATTTGCCTAGTATGCCTCCAGATAGAGATATAGATTTCTACATTGATGTGGAGCCTGTAAGTCATCCCATTTCCATCCCTCCATATCGTATGGCTCCGCCAGAATTAAGAGAGTTTAAGGCTCAAATCCAAGACCTTCTTGATAAATGATTCATCCATCCTAGTGCTTTACCTTGTGGTGCTCCTGTCTTGTTTGTTAAGAAAAAAGATGGTAGTATGAGAATGTGCATAGACTATCATCAATTGAATAGGTTCACCATTCAAAATAAGTATCCATTGCCTCAGATAGATGTTATTTTTTACCAATTGCAGGGTGCATCAGTTTTCTCTAAGATTGAATTAAGGTATGGTTATCATCAGTTAAAGATTAGGCATGAGGATATACCAAAAATGGCATTTAGGACCCGTAATGGGCCTGATGAGTTTTTAGTTATGTTGTTTGAGTTGAAAAATGCGCCTGCAACTTTCATGAGTTTGATGAATAGTGTGTTCAAACCCTTTCTTGATTCATTTATGATAGTGTTTATTGATGATGTTCTAGTTTATTTGAAAAGTGAAGAAGAGCTTGCCCACCATCTTTGTATTGCTCTAAGGGTTCTTGGAAAAGAAAAGTTGTATGTGAAATTTTCTAAGTGTGAATTTTGGTTGACTTCGATTGCCTTTTTGGGGAATGTAGTTTAAAGGAACGGGTAATGGTAGATCTCCAAAAGATTAAAGCGATTAAGAATTGGGTTCGACCAAGTTCTGTGATTGAAATTAAGAGTTTTTGTGGGGCTCCCTAGCTACTATCGCCGGTTTGTGAAAAACTTCGCTTCTATTGCCACACATCTCACAAATTTGACCAAAAAAGAGGTACCTTTTGAATGGACTGAAAAATGTGAGGAGAACTTCCAAAAGCTCAATACTCTTTTGACCACAACACTTATTCTATCACTACCGATGGAAGGTAAAGATTTTATAGTTAATTGTGATGCTTCACATTTGGGTTTGGGTGCTGTGTTAATGCAGGATAAGAATGTTATAGCATATGCATTGTGGCAGCTGAAGGTGCATGAGAGGAATTACCCAACACATGATTTAGAGTTGGCAGTGGTAGTGTTTGCTCTTAAGATATGGTGGCATTACCTTTGTGTTGTTAAGTGTGAGGTATTTACCAATCATCACAGTCTACAAATGTGTTCACTCAAAAGGATCTGAATCTGAGACAGCAAAGGTGGATGGAGTTACTCAAGGATTATGATGTGACCATCCAATATCATCCAAGCAAGGCTAATGTAGTGGCGGACACACTAAGCCGAAAAGCGGTGAGTATGGGTAGTTTAGATTGCTTGAGTTTATCCAAGCGACCTTTGGCCAAAGAAATTCAAACCTTGGAATCTAAGTTCATACAGTTGGGCATCTCAAAAAGAGTTGGGGTGTTAGCTAGCATTGAAGTAAGGGTCACGTTCATTGAGGAGATCAAGGCCAAACAGTTTGAGGATGAGCAATTGAAAGAACTCAGAAATAAAATAGTGTCTGGCAAGGATTAGCGCCGCCTCTGTCTTCGCCACAGCTGCCAAAGTGGGATTAGTGTCACCAGGGCGGGGCTACTATAGCGGGGTGAGGACCGATGTGGCGGAACAGATGCGACTTAAGTCGGAAATAAACTCCAAAATGTCATAATTCTGCAAGTTTCAACTTTGACAGCTAAGGACTAACCCATGTATTTTCTTGATAGTTTTTCACCATTCGTGAGGCTAAAGGTAAGATTTTCACTCTCCGAATCCATTTTTCAATCCCCAGAACTTAGATTCTTGAGTAATTATCGATAGGGAGGGTTTTGATATGAGATTTATGGTTGAAAAAGCCCTAATCTGGTTACGGGGATCAAGGGTTTGACCTAGGGTTGATGTTGTTGGTTATAATTCGGGTAATTAAGTATTGTTTATTGATCCTCGCATTATTATGATTGTTTATAGACCAAGAACAAGTGGAAAGAATCCGCAAAGGGAAGAATAAAGTTTCTTAGGGGATTCAAACTTTGTTCAAGGTAGGTGATGGTTGTGATTTAATTTTTGTGTGATAGATGTTTGTTCTTGCTTCATTATATTGCATGTATGTATGCGAATGTTACATTATTGATCACACTAATCGTAAATGAGTATGAACGAATAACTATATGTCATGAATCACCTTTTAATTGTATGATTGTGAGAATGTACATTGTGATTGTGATTGTGGTATGTTGAATGGAGCGAGTGTCATGTTCTGACACACTAACTGCGATCGGATGTCACGTACTGACATAAATATGGAAACTGGTGTCATGATCCGACACGCTAACTTGGAACGGATACCACGATCCGATACATTAACTATTTAGGAATGAGTTCCATGAGAGGACCAATGACTTGTTGTGCATATACTTATTGATGAGAATGAGGAATTATAAATCATTCCTGAAATGATATTGATAATGTATATGTTCGGTGTATGCATGTTTATGATGTTGTAATTACATGCTTATATTGCACTTATTGGGATAGCCGTGTGATCCTACTAGTACAATGTGGTTGTGTACCGATACTTCACTTATTCTTTCTTTGTGGAGTACAGGACATCTTCAAGCGGCTATTTACCGACCTCGTTTAGAAGATCAGTGATCGTCATTGAATTCAAGGGTGAGCCAGTTCTTCCAGGCTGCCTTGAGTTCTCCTTTGTTTAGTCTATTTCTTCGGACTTAGACTAGTTCTTTAGATAATTCTCTTGTTTAGTTTGGGTTGTACCCACTCTGTTAGACATGTTGGTTAGAGTTTTGGTACATTGACTTTCAGGTTCTAGGCATTTAATTCCGCAAATCGTTTGTTAGACTTTTAGAGTTTATGGGAACTCTACTTTAATTTTTCATTTAAATCTGCTTCCATATCTTTAAATGTGTAGTTTCATGGTTAGTTGGGTTGTAGCAATGGTTCTCCCACCGGAGGGTTAGTGTGGGTGCCAATCACGAAGGTCTGGGTCGTAACATTTTTGTTCCCACTTTTATTAATATATGATTATATATGATATGATATGATCTTAATCTTTTACTACAAGTCATAGTGATTCATGTAACTATTGCAATTTTTTTTTTGCTATTTTGGTGGCTTTTTTTTTTAACTCTATTAAAAATTCCATCAAGGATGATTGAAAATTGATCTTTTCTTTTGTCCCTTTCTATAGGCTTCTTCATATACGAAAATTGTGTGTGGGTTGTGCTATATTTGATACAACACAACAACAACAAATATGTGATAACTAATATAGATCCAATGGTGAAGTTTGTTTAAAGAACCAAACAAATTGATCTCTTGTTTGCCACAGTTAGTATATTATTCTGATTGTTTTATTTTATGTACAAACATTTTGTATGCCATTGCACACTTTCTAAAATATTAGTATAGAGAATTAGTTTAAAATTATATTCAAGAATTTTTTTCTTAAATTTACTACGATTAAAAAAATTCATGTACAGGTATGTTAGATCCTTCTAGTGAAGTTCATGTTTTTTTTAGTTCATGGATATTTTTTATTCTTCTCATACATGAATTATTTATTCACTTCTTTAACTCGAATATCTCCCTTAAAAATCTATTTGCTTATCATTATTTGAAGTTCTTATTCTTATTTCATTTAGTGTGAAAATACAAGAAATAAAAATAAAGAAGGGTAAATGGAAAAAGGAAGATGATTATATTGTAAATCTACGGCGGCACAACACTCTAATTGTAGGTACTCCTAGTAAAAAAAATTATTATGCATTTCCAGTCAACTTGATGAACCCAAAATTCTTAATTCCTTCATAAACAAAACAAGGCAGAGACGTCATAAATAGTTTTAAGTTGCTTAGAAACCTAATCAAACAGGCAATAATGTTAGTAAACTATGATCAAATAAAATATACCAATTTTTTTGTGTCAGTTGATGAGAGAAAAAAATTTAAAAAGAACATGACTTTATTAATCATTTATCTATATCATATTATATCATATCATCATATATCATATATTACCATAAGTGGGAACAAAAAAAATTAAAAGTTGAATTACGGTTATACCCTTACTATAAATTAAAATGTTATAAAATATTTAATTATTTAATTTAAATATTAAATTGTATCGTTTTAATAAAAATGTTAACGACTTTTGCACTTCCTTAGATTAAACTCATTTAAATCGGTACATGAATCAAATTCACATTAATAGTCAATTTCTCTTTTTATGTAAAAGTCAAGAATATTTGTAAGAGTTTTCCATTATATAAATTTGATACAGACTAAAATCATTAAACTAATTTAATGAAAATTAATTTTATCTACTCAAAATTCATCCTAGCTACTTCTATAAAATGCCTAGCATGGTCTTCATGTAAATGATAAGAGAAGGATGATAAATTATCATGCAAAAAACTAATCTTGCTCATCATTTTGTATGTGCAGTAATTTTCTTTTGTTATTATCTGTTCCTCCTTGTCCAGCCTAAGTATCTTATATGTCCTTTTTTTTATATTTTGATATACTTTCTTATGATTTTGTTTTTATATTGAAATATCTTGTATCCTAAATGAAGAAATTAGTGATATATAGTTCATGTTCTACCAATTATTGATGAAAGATTAATTAGTTAATTTGATATGTTTATTTGGCTCTTGATAGAGTGTTCTACTTTAGTATAAATATACTTTCGAGATTATTATTTATGAGTAGATTGAGTAATAACTAAATTAGAAAAATCAAATATGATTTTTTTAAAAAAATAAAATAAAAGAATCCATACCCTAAAATAAAATGGGCCACCGAATCAGAGATAAATGATGGATTACAGTATGTGATTTTGAGGCTGTATTTTTATTTAACTTTTCGTTTATATGTATAATCTATTGACCTTATTAGTCCATTATTCATGTGTTGAAACATTCATCCCTCAAATTGACCATATATATTATATATCTAGAATAAGTCATTTTGAAAAGTTTGTGTTGCTCAATTTATATTAGTTATTCAAATGTTTATTTACTGTAATGAGAAGCTATTTATTGTTGATGTAAAATTTTAACTATGGCTGAAAAATTGTTAAACTCCAGTCTCCAGATTATTGGCTGGACCCATAAGCAGTTAAGTAGTAATTGTCAAAACTAGTATATATATTTTTGCCTTAGAGATATTATTTATGAGAATGTGACACATTCTTTTGCCTAATTATTGAATGTTAATTATTACTCATACCTATAATTTCTTAAAACCAAATCATTTAATCTTTTGTATATATTATAATTACTTATTAATAGTGAAAATTCGAAAGTGTATAGTTGTTTGCCCCAATACTAAATCAAATACCTAATTAATAAAACATTATCTATCATTAACATACACATTAAAGATTCAATTAATAAATGTAAGGTTAAAAAAAAAATACTAGATTTGCATTTGAATAGTGATTGTCCATTACTATTCAAAATTAAAAGTTGAATATGAAGAATCGTTCTCCACTATTATGTAAAAACACTTCCAGAACTAAAATTTGAATTTGCTTTTTAAGAACAATTTGACAAAGATTGATGTTATCAAATTTCAATATGAAGAAGAAAAGAGAGTGAGAAACTACAAATGAAGGATAACAAAAAATGCTCGAGTATATCATCTATTTAATGTTCTTCTTCATAGTATATTTTTTATTATTTAGTGAATAAAATATAAATGATAAAACTACTATTGTTAATTTCAGCATTTTCTATTTTATAACTTAACTTTTTAGTATATAGAAATTAAATAATAATAAGGGACAAACGTGTAACACACGTTCACAAAAACTAGTTACTTTAAAAGCATGAACTTCTAAATTGAATGTTAAATTACTAAAATGCCCCCAACTAAAATTCCCACTGCTCTCTTTTCCAGCCCTACAACCTAGCCAGTAAACCCCTTAGCGAAGAGTCGTGTCTACAAAATCTCACATTCTGAACAGACGCCAGTAAAATCTCAGAGTGAATAGATGCACCTTATGTGTTGCATTCTTTAAAACCATTCAGCGAAGATGACACTGTCTCGGCCAACATCCAATTTCAGCAAAAGAAGAACAGGAATGTCCTGTTACATTCAGATCGCCAAACTTCTTCCTTATTCAAAAACACCTTCCCCTTCTCTATGTTTTATCGTTTTTCCATTGTGTGCAGATTATTCTCATCAACCTTCATCCTTCTCTAGCAAAACATGAATCAATATGGATTTACCTTTCGGCAGAATTGTTCGCCACCGTGCAAGAGTTGTAAGTTCCCACCTATTTAATTTATGCTTTTGTCAATGCACAATCTGAATTTGTTCGTCAACCTATATTATGGCCGTTTAAGATCCCCACCCTGTCAATATTCTACTACTCTCCAGTTTAAAAGTCAAACTGATAAGAATCTTATGAGGCGACACCCTCTCACTGCTTCTCTGTGAATCTCTATGTTCTTAATTTGCTATAAAAATTTGGCATTCTCCCGTTAACATTGATACATCGTCACTTACAATTCATCACTTTAACAGAAACTGGCAAATATTATTTACATAGTTCATCTGGAACATATTCGAGTTGAATTGCTGACTGCAAATTAACGTGTACAGGCACTCATTAAAGTTGGTCCTTCCCCTTGAGCGACAAAATATAGGGACTGTTATTTGTGCAAAGGGGCAAAATAACACCCCGTTGCTACGACCACATTCTTTGCCCTATATAGCTTACAAATGTGATTATCTTTGCAACAATTCTGACAGGATATTCACTTCGTCCATCTCAACATTGGTAATACTTGATTGCTTTTTACTGTTAACATCTTTGTAAAAATCCTCTAATCTACTTTCTTTTTCATATGAAATTTTCTAATACACATTAAAACATTGTGCTCTTAACATGTGATGTTAGATGTTTGTAATTAGTAGATTTTGGTGAGACTTTCCCAGAAATTCTTACTTTTTTTTGGCTGAAGTTTACTAGAATTCAGTATGCAACGGATGTACTGCCAAATCTATATTTGTTCACTCATCTGTATTAGATCCAACTAAGACATAGTCCATATATGCTTCAACATTCTTCTGTTTAAAAGACCATCTGATAATGAACTTTCAATATGACAAACTTCTCAATGCTCCTCTGTTCTAATAAATCGAGTACCAATTTCTCGTGTTATATATGCTTAGGCAAAATTTGTAGCTTTAGTTAGTGGCATTCACACATGAATGGACACTTTGTTCCGTCTGATTTAACCCCTTTGAAAATAACAACCCCTTTGAAATTACAGAAATAGATGCCTAACATGGTAAGTCCAAAATCATCGAATTTTGTATGAACTTACCTGAATAACATTTCCCCCGACTCTGTTCACTTAGATCTACATAAACTGTCAGCATTTCCTCATTTTTTATCATATGATATTTATAGTTAATTTACTACGTTCACACCTAGATAGCGCATCTTGGTCTATTTTGGTTGTTAGTTTCTTTCACAAAACACAATAAACAATAGAACATTGTGCTTGGACAACCCTTGATTTGTGTAATAGTAGAACTTTTTGGTGTATTATGTTAATTTGGTTAACCAGTTATGTTTAGTTTACATATTGAAAAGTTTGGTTGTAGTTATCCTTTACCATTATAGCTGTTTGGTGTCATTTGACTTGTGAATTTTGCATTCAGGTGCACTTGTTTTCAGCTTTAATGCACTCATTGATGCCTTATTTTAAATAAACAAATCTGGTGCACTTGGGCATATATTTAAGAGAAAAAACCAGGTGCATTTGGCGCATAATTAAAGTGGAAAATCTGATGCAATTGAGTGAATTCTTATGGACTCATTGATGCAACAAAGTGCAATTTTTTAAAATCAACAGAAACACATGAAAAGAGTTTCTTTACAGAATTAGATCATGGGGTTTACCGACAAAAGCATGGATGTTATGAATACTTTCAGTAGCTTCAATTTTGATGAGTGCTTTTGACTGGGAATAGTCTTTCCATGTTAATGAGAATATCTAATAAGAGCAATATATCAATGACTAAAATAAAGTAGCCCCATTTGGCTAATCCATGTGTAAGGGCTGTTGTTGAGTTAATCGTCTTCTATGAAGCAATGCTAATCAAACTGACAACTTGGGACATGTGTTTTGCTATTAGCATCAGAATTCCTGAATTGTCTATGAATAGTGGAGTATATTTGGAAAGTTGATTAAACTTACTGTCGTCAACCTTATATATTATGAAACTTGAAGGTATAAAGCAGGTTTTTATTTTCCACAAAATCCGACTATGAACCTATTTGACTGATAACGTCTATCTCAAGAAAACTCACCTCCAACCCTCACAAGTTGCCAACTATTACATTTGTCATATGGCATGAAGAGTAATAAAGCATCGAAACACATAGATCTCATCTATGAATGCTTTTTGAGACTAATAAAGTGTTTGATCTGGTGCTAAAGGCATATATTTATGCAGACTTATCGACTATGCATAATTCGGCTAATATTTTGTGTGAGCAGAAATCATGAATGAATTTTTCTTAGATATAAAACTTGGCAAAATATTCACATCTGATCACACATATATCCACTTAGTATGATATAAATGAAAGAGGGTAATTTTGTATGAGCAAAATCCACGATATAGCTTTCGAAAGATGAAAAACTTGACAAAATATGATCACTCATATAAAAGTTATTATGAGGTAAATTAAAAAACTAGCCTATAAAAATGGGTAGAGGAAAGTTGGCTTCGTTAAAGTCCCAAAATCCTCTAATTTCCTATTATTGTTATTATTATTATTATGATTGGGGAAACAATTAACTACACATACTTATCGAGATCAGAATTTTCTTTTGATAGTATTTTAATTATTTTATAAAATATATATTACATACATTTATATACACACGTGTGAAGAAATTAGTCATAGCTATTTGAACAGTCTAATTCTCCATTGTCGAAAGTTGTTCATCATAAAAAAAAATTAACACCTTTATGTTCTTCCTCTAATCTTCCACACACATAAAAATTTGACTTGAATTTACATTTCATTTTTTTACCTTATATTATATACAGTAAAACCTCCATAAATGCATATGCTTGGGACCGAAAAAAAATATTCATTTATCGAGATTATTAGTTTATCGATAAATGCATAAAATATTTATTTATCGATAAATAAATATTTATTATTTTAGAGAGTATTTTGCAGTATGTGCCATAAGACAGAAAAAAAAAATATTTGAATTAAGAATTTCAAAAATTTAAATCTAGGAAACTAAAAAGTGTAGTCTTTGCATATTTATTATTTAAATCTAGGAAAGCTAAACGAATTTAGTGAAATTTAATGTTTTTAATTGTATTCATGTATATAGAATATGAAGAGATTTTATGTTAACTATAAAAGGAAAAAGCTAGATGTTTAAAAATCATAATCCAAGTATAATGTCTTCTCATCATTTGAAAGGCGTACAAAAATCATCTTTAACCAATAAAATAAGAAACGCAATATGTGAGCATAAGAAAGAGAATCAAACTATTAGCCAAAAAGATTTGCAAGCATGGGTGAAACAAAAGTTTGATTTGACTATTAGTCAATCAACAATATCTCACTCTCAAAAGGTCGGCAGATTATTTGTCAAATAAGATGAAAAATAGCGATGCCAAAAATCATAAACCGGCAAAATACCTTGATTTAGAGAAAGTTTTGTACGAGTGGTTTCTTCAAATGCAAGAGAAAGTGAACATGTCAGGGGAAATTATTCAAGGAAAAGCAAAAGATCTTTTCCTGAAAATGTATGGTGAAACTAATCCAGAATTCAGCTTCTCTGCTAGTTGGTTAGAATGTTTCAAGTCAAGATACGGAATCAAGTCTTACAGACGTTCTGGTGAAAGTGGTTCAGTTATCATGGAGAATATTGAAAACGAATTGCCTAGCATATCGTCAAAACTAAATCATTTTGAATTGAAGGATATTTATAATATGGATGAAACTAGACTATTTTACCGATTAGAAGCTGATCATTCACTTGCTACCAAACAACTTGAAGGTCGCAAAAAAGACAAAGAGAGAATTACTCTTGCTCTCTGTTGCAATGCTGATGGATCTGACAAAGTACCATTGTGGATTATTGGTAAGTTTGCAAATCCCAGATGCTTTAAAAATGTGAACATGAACAATCTTAATTGCATGTATAGATCCTACAAGAAAGCTTGGATGACTTGCCTGTTTTTCCAAGAATATGTTGGCTGGTTTGATAGGAGAATGAATAACAGGAAGGTTTTGTTAATAGTAGACAATTGCACAGCTCATCCAAAGATAGTTGAAGGGCTAAGAACTGTAGAGTTGTTTTTCTTACCTCCTAACACAACGTCTAAGATTCAACCATGTGATGCTGGAGTTATTCGAGCATTCAAAGCTCATTATCGTCGTCGTCTTTATTTCAGCATCCTACAAGGCCTTGAGGTTGAAGCACCAAATATTGAAAAAAATAATATTTTGAATGCTATTAATTTTTCTGACTTGGCTTGGAATTTTGATGTGAAAGAAATAACAATTGCAAATTGTTTTCGGCATTGCAAGATTCGGTTGGAAGAAAACAATGTTCCCGAACCACAAGTTGGTGAATTACATGAAGGTATCCAAGAATTTGGTGAATTAGATGAAGGTATCCAAGAATTAAATGATGTCATCTCTAATTTAGCCTACAGAAATGTGATGAACGTTGAACATCTTTTGAACTACCCTAACGAGAATGATACAGTTATGGAATCACCTACAGAGGAAGAGATTATTCAATCTATAATGAATAATGATAATGAGAATGATTCTGAACAAGATGATAGTAGCATTGTTCCACATGTATCGTCAAAGAAGGCATTTCAAGCAATGACTACATTGTCAAACTATTTGGTACAACACGAACAAAATATTCCGGATTTGTGTTCGCTCTTCAAAAAGTTAAGGATGAGATTAATTTTGATTTTGGTGGGAAGAAAAAACAATCAACTATAGAATCATATTTTAAAAATAAATAGTTATTGGTCTAGTATTATTAACTGATTAAATATATATAAATTCTTGATGTATTCTAGTAATTATTACTTTATATTTTTTCTGGGCCTTTAATACTTTATTTTAAATTATTATCTAATGCATTTAGCGAGAATATTACTTTAATATAACTGGCCCAAGTCGGGACCGGAGAAAAATATTCATTTATCGAGATTATTACTTTATCGAGGTTTTACTGTATATAGTTAAAATCAGTATAAATAATTATTTTATAATAACTAGGTATACCATTTTTGAAAAAGCTAAATTAATTACCATTAAGCTTTGCAATGATTATAGATTTAAAAAATGCAATCTCGAATGTCGGATTATATTTGCCGGAACATGTATTCTCACATGACTAACAATTATTGTTGTACTTTTTACCAATAAATAAATAAATTATACGTTGCACTTTTGAGAGGGATTTCTATGTCAACAACTTGACTGTTGATTATGATAGAGCAACACATATGAATGAAAGAATTATACAGTTGTAGTAGAGTCTAGATAGAAGATTTATTTGAGGAAAGTTTCATTACATTCTATACAACAAAAAGAAGATACATAATTAACAAATCTAACGAAACTAAGAATATTCCATGTACATGTATAGACAATATGAAATTATTATGACAACGGCAGACATGTCAAGACATGCATGATGATCAACATGTACAATTGAAAATATTATATTAAAAGCATACACCTTTTAACATTGAAGGGTTGTGACATTTCAAAAGAGTTAACTTTTCTGAGGAGTTGTGACATTTTCAAAGGGTTGTGACTTTTTTAAAGGGTTTAGACTTTTTTGAAGAGTTGTGACTCTTCCGAATGGTTGTGACATTTTCAAAGAGTTATGACTTTTCCTTTGAGTTGTGACCTTGTGACTTTTCTAAAGGGTTGTCATGCCTTTTTAATAAGGAACAATAAACATTTTTTCAAAACTACCCTTTGTTGGCTATAAAAAGAGGGGTTTCTTCAAATTTTTAAACTACAATTTTTTGAAGTTTTCCATTCTTCTTCTTCATCTACTAACATCAAATTTGTTATACCTTCTATATTTTATATTATATTTATTTATATTATATTATATTAAAAGAAGACATCATTTCACATTAAATGGTTACCACTTTTTCAAAATAGTATGACTTTTCCTATGAGTTGTGAGCTTTCTAAAGGGTTGTGACTTTTTTGATAAGAAACATTTTGCACATGCTCATTACACTCCCAAACATAAATGTTAAATTAATATAATATTCCAAGTAAAGAAATTCAATTTAGTATATCTTCTATATTTATATGATTAAAAATAAGAACTCCAAAAATACAATAATAACTAAGTAATACACTTTGGGGAACATTCAATATTTATCATAAGAAGTTTAAATACTCAATTCATAGGAACTTATATTTCATCATTTGTTATATAACTATTTACTTAAGTTTTTTATTTAATAATACTCACATTATTTTAAAAAAATAATGTAGTACATGGTTTGATATTCATGTGCAACGCACGTGCGTCAAACTTAGTATTACTATAAGTAGGAACAAAAAAAATTAAAAGTTGATTTACGCTTTTACCCCTACAATAAATTAAAATGTAATAAAAACATTTAATTATTTAATTTAAATATTAAATTATATTATTTTAATAAAAATGTTAATGACTTTTGCACTTCCTTAGATTAATTCCTAACTCTCTCTCTCTCTATATATATATACACACACACACACTAAATTATTTTTAAAAAACTAATTAATTAAATATTAAACGTTTCTAAAAAAAAAAATTAAATGACCATTTTTCTCACTAAATTAACATTGTTCCTCTAATAACTTATGGTTCAAAACTAAATTATTACGCAATCATTAATGTTTCAATGCACAAAAAAAATAATAACAAGTCTTTTTTAGGTTTCAAAGGTTATTTTGAAATTTACAAGCAAGTTAATATGAATCATGTATTAGCAAAAAGTCACGCTATCCAAGAAAAATTATTGATATTCTCATTCATTTATATCATGATTTGCACTTATCTACTCTTGACTATACACATTCTCTTATAATTTTTTAATTATCCCTACATTTGTCATCTATAAATATGGAAAATATTGAAGTAAACAACATTGTGTGATACAAGAAATGGACAAGCTAAGATTTGGGGCATCAACTTCTTTAGGGATGAACAAAGCATTATTTTTGCTCTTTTTTTAGAAGAACAAATGTGAATGATCTTCAAGAAGGATATGCTTTTTTTAGTACATAGTTTCCTTCTTTGAATGTAAATAAAGGGTCATGCATCGAAATATAAGATCATGACTCTTTACTAATATACTTGTGTGGTGTAATTTGTAAAAAAAAATTAATTATAGTTTACTTGATCTTTTTAACGATTAAATTATTGTACTATATTAATTGATAATAAAAGTTATTGAATTTGTTCTTACAATTTTATTAATTACTTATTTATGTTTAGTTTTTGTAAGGGGTGTGTAAGATAGAATATTAAAAACTATATTTTTTATCAATTTTTTTCTGAATGGGTGTACAAGATTGAAACACGATGAATAATTTGAAATGGATAAAGTAACGTATGACTAAATTATTAATAACTTATGTTATTTACGGAAGAAATAATGATATAAATGTTTATCCTTATTTATTTTTCCTTTTGTCTTACTTTGAGAAAGACAAATTCAATGCTTCAACTTTTGATACCGTTTCATATTTTAAGTTGTCACTCCATTGATGCTATGTTTTTGTATTTTAAGCTCATTTTTGAAAAAATTAATTTGTTAGGATCCAATACTTGATATGATCCCTTAATAATAATATAAAAATTAATATTGATTATTAATTGTAGCCTCTTTTTAAAGTTATTAATTGTAGCCTTCATTTTATTTTAATTAACTTTAAAAAGTGGCTATCAAATTCTTTTCATTTTTATTTTTCTTCTTTTCTCTAAACATTGTCTTGTAGGTAATTAACATATATGATAAGAATATACATATATTAATTCGTGTTTATAATTATAAAATTTTAAAGTACTAAATATTATTATCTTTTATTTCATTTGGAGAAGAGATACTTTATTGTCATATTTTAATTTGTTATTGGTATCCAAGAGTAGATTTCAAATATTTGAACTATTTTTTGTTTGAAAATGAATGATATTCATGTAATTTAATTATAAAACTATTTTTGATACAATGACAATTTATATCAATTTAGATGGGTACACATGCAATGCACGTGTCCAGAAACTACTATTCTTATAAAAACAAAGCAATTAGCAGATACATAAGTGAAAGGAATGTCATAGTCTTCAATGGCTTTCTTCGAATCACCATCATTTCATCATCAAATGTGACTCTACCTAGATCCATTGCATTTTCCATTCTTGCTGGATCCATTCTAAACTTAGATGGAAATTTTTTTTGTACATTTTATATGTCTGTGAGAAAGCATATCAAATTTTTTCGATTTGATATGATAGAGTGATCAGCTTAATTATTCAAAACGCCACTCAACTAGTAGAAATTCTCTTATCGGAGAGGTTAGGAACTCCAAAGCTAGTACTCTCAAGTGCTAGAGAGAGCACAGTGTGAAACTCACGTTTTATAACACAAATTTCAAATTGATTCAAGATGGGAAATAGATCACAGAAAGATAATTCTGAAATTTAAATGACATAAGGCAAACTTTGAAATTGAAAGAATAGCAGACAGATCATCATACAAATGAATCTGCAATAGAGTTTGCAGTAATTTGAAATTGAACTACCACACTTAACACTAATAGAGAACATAAACAAGAGGTGTTCAATCATTTTACTGTGGTAAATTATAGATAACAACTCTCCTTTCTTCATAAAGATTCACAACTTATGTATATATTTCAAGATATTTTTTTACCCTGAACAATGAGGATTTAAAGTTAACTTATCTTCATTTTTCTTTGATCATTTTTTCCTTCTAAGCATTAGAGCACAACACAATTATGAGAGGACTTCAGAAAAGTTGAATGACAAACTAAAAGATCTATCATGCAACACCGAAAACTTTTATTATGTATGAGGCACAACTAATACTAATTGTATGAGGAGAGTATTTGATATTATATTCTGATGCGTGGGACCATACTTTATTTTTCTTGTTGGCCTTTGTTTCTCTTTGTTATTTTTCTCTTTCCTCCTTTTTCTCACTTTTTGTTTTCCCTATATCTAATTTGAAAAAAATTAAACTACTCCCTCAATTTATACAATGAAAATCATTTATCATTTTACTTATTTATTTTTACAATAAATATTTTTTCACTACTAAAAAACTGCTAAAAAATGACGGAAGTAAAAGCGACAAACGGTGTCGCTCCCAAAAGTGACGGACTAAGCGATGCCGTCCGTTGCTTTCAAATTAAATTTTTTAAATTTTTTTTTTTAAAGCGACGGACTGCATAGCAGAGTCCGTCACTTTATAAATTTTTTTATTTAAAATTTTTTTTTAAAAGCGACGGACTGCATCACCGAGTCCGTCGCTTTTAATTTTTTTTATAATGTTTTTTATTTTTTTTTAAAGCGACGGATGGCATCGCAGAGTCCGTCGCTTTTTAAATTTTAAATTTTTTTTAAAAAAAGTGATTGATTGCATCGCTAAGTCCGTCGCTTTTTTTCGCGGAATTTTGCTCCAACAATATATATAATAAATAATTAATTATTTTATATAGATAGAGACGCAGTCCATTGCTTTTTATTAAAAATAATTATTTATTAATTTAAAAAAAGCCATGCCGTTTGTCGCTTTTTATTAATTTTAATTGTTTAATTATTTTTTAAAATATCGACGGATAGCATCTTTATGTCCGTTGCTTTTTGGTCAAAATATCTGGTCAAATATTTTTAAAAAGTGACGGACATAGAGACTCTGAGGTCCGACCTCATGAGGTCGGTATTTTTATTAAATCTAATTACTTTTAATAAAAGTGACATCAGGAGGTCGATTTGTTTAAAATATTCCTATTAATCATAATTTTGCTATTGTGCATAGTACAAAAATTTCATCTACACCTACAATTAATTGTTCAAAAAGTGTAACAATTTTGTATACTTTTATAAATAAAAAGTTAGAATTCATGGAATAAATAAAATAATATCTATATTCATTTTTTAGAGTATGAAACTACGTTGATATGAATTAGGAGAAAGTTATATATACTTATATTTCTAGAGTAATGTACAAATTTTATCAGTCCGTTGTCTAATCATGAACTTAATATCTCATCTCATGATGTAGAGGTGAAGAACTAACATATAATCCATTGAAGTATGAAATGCGAGATAGTATTATTATATATGTTCGATCTTGAATGGATGTCAAGTGTAGTGATCACTTCCTAATTATGATGACATGTAAAAAGATACTTCATCGGAATATGAAATACGTTGATTAATTATATACTCCTCGAATAGTTTAACAAATCAAGTCTTATAAACTAGTGGTTTAGATATGAAATACATTATCAATCAATTAAAGAAATACATATGGTCAATTCAAGGAGATTTATATATTAAATTTAATATTGATAAATTTTTGTTGATCAATAAAATTAAATTTATATAATTAGAAGATATATAATTTAAATTTATAAAATTAACTTGATCGATAAATTAAATTTATTAAATTAAACTTCTATTGTTGTGTAGTTAAATTATATATATATGCTATTTTAATTTATAAAAATTAACTTGATGGATAAATTAATTAAATTTATCAAATTAAAATTTTGTTGATGTGGAGTAGAATTATATATATATATATATATATATATATATATATATATATATATATATATATATATATATATATAATATAAACCTCGATAAATTAAATTTATTAAATTAAACTTTTGATGTGTGTGTGTGTGTGTGTGTATATGTAATTTTAATTAATAAACTCAACCTCGATAAATTAAATTTATTAAATATCTCCATGGTCCTGAACAACCTTCTATGTTAATAGAATGCTGAACAGGAAAGAGGTGTACCCATGTTTGTTATTAATTATAAACCTCTTAATAAGACTCTGAGATGGATAAGGTATCCTATCCCTAATAAAAAGGATTTATTAGATAGGGTTTATGATGTGATTATATTTTTTAAATTTGATTTTAAATCAGGTTATTCGCAAATTCAAATTATATATATATATAAACTTGATTGATAAATTAAATTTATTAAATTAAATTTCTATTGACGTGTAACCGCAACAACCCCGACCGGCGCCACCGCAACATCGCAGAAGCGATAGTTCGCTGGCAGATCAAGGTCACGCCGCGACAGCTCGCACTAGCAGTAGATCGAGGTCACGCCCGGTGCCGCCTCCATCCCGACCAGTGCCGCCTCCATCCCGACCCATTGCCCTTCTCCTTTAATTCAAGGTTAGGGTTTCATAATATTATTTTTAATTTCTTTCAATTTGAGTATTGAATTTTTTAATTAGTGTATTGAATTAGTTTTTAATTGATTGATTGTTAGTTAGTAAGGGAATGATTTAGGGATTATTTGATTGTTAGTTTGTGTTAGTTGATTGTGAATTGAAATTTCAATGTTAGGTTTAGTTTAAATTAGGGTATCTTAGGATTTGTTTGAAATTTGTTATTTCTTGAGTTAATTAGTTTGATTTTGGAATTGCATGTAAGATTAGATTGAATTAGGGTATTTAAGGAGTTGTTTGAATTTGGGTATTATTTGAGTTAGTTTGAATTATTATTGAGATTTTAGGACTAATAGTTTGAATTTGGGATTAGGAATAGCTAGCTAGTTGAATTTAAGATTTTAGCACTAGTTAGATTTTGGGATTTTAGGACTAGTTTGAATTTGTGATTTTAAGACTAGTTTGAATTTATTATTGAGATTTTAGGACTACTAATAGTTTGAATTTGGGATTTTAGGACTATAGTTTGAATTAGGATTTTTAGGGATTTGAATTACAACTTAATTAAAACTTATAATTAATTAGAACTTGAATTTACTATAAATTGAACTTAATTAGGAATATGAACTTGAAATTAGATTGGGGTAGTTGAAACTAATTAGCTTGAATATATAACTAATTTAGTTTAATTAGAAATTAGATAAGAACTTGAATTGAAACTTCAACCTATTATATATATATAACTAATATTCTTGGATTTGAAGTTTATATTTAACTAATTTAAGAACTTTTCGTGCTAGGCAACTGAGGAAGCTCAACATCAAAAAAAGTTGATACAAGACCGTAGTGCTTCTTTCACAAAGTTGGAGATAAGGTTGGTTCTTCTAAGTTTCTTAAGTTCAAGTACAATTGCATGTTTTCAATAATGTGTTTGTGTCCCTCTAGTATTAATACTTAGCATTAATTTTGTGATAATGTGTTCGTTAAGCATAAGTACCAACACTAGTTGATCCTATTGATGACAAAATTGATTTTCTTGCAAGATCGATTTGTGTCCATCTAGTGTTGACACTTAACTTTAATTTAGGAATAATGTGTTTGTTAAGCATAAGTACCAACACAAGTTGATCCTATTGATGACAAAATTGATTTTCTTGCAAGTTCGATTTGTTTCCATCAAGTGTTGATACTTAGCTTTAATTTAGAAATAATGTGTTTGTTAAGCATAAGTACCAACACTAGTTGATCCTATGGAAGACAAAATTGATTTTCTTACAAGATCGATTTGTGTCCATCTAGTGTCGACACTTAGCTTTAATTTAGGAATAATGTGTTTGTTAAGCATAAGTACCAACACTAGTTGATCCTATTGATGGCAAAATTGATTTTCTTGCAAGATCGATTTGTGTCCATCTAGTGTTGACACTTAGCTTTAATTTAGGAATAATGTGTTTGTTAAGCATAAGTACCAACACTAGTTGATCCTATTGATGACAAAATTGATTTTCTTGCAAGATCGATTTGTATCCATCTAGTGTTGACACTTAGCTTTAATTTAGGAATAATGTGTTTGTTAAGCATAAGTACCAACACTAGTTGATCCTATTGATGACAAAATTGATTTTCTTGCAAGATCGATTTGTGTCCATCTAGTGTTGCCACTTAGCTTTAATTTAGAAATAATGTGTTTGTTAAGCATAAGTTCAACCACTAGTTGATTTGGTTGTTATATAAAGTCAAAAGTAAAGTAGTTAAAGTTGTTAAGTTGAGTGAATATGTTAAGATAAATAATGTGGTTTAGTTGGTGGATTTGGTTGTTGTATTAAATCAAAAGTAAAGTAGTTAAAGTTGTTAAGTTGTGTGAATATGTTAAGATAAATAATGTGGTTTAGTTGGTGAATTTGGTTGTTGTATTAAGTCAAAAGTAAACTAGTTAAAGTTGTTAAGTTGTGTGAATATGCTAAGATAAATAATGTGGTTTAGTTGGTGAATTTGGTTGTTGTATTAAGTCAAAAGTAAAGTAGTTAAAGTTGTTAAGTTGTGTGGATATGTTAAAATAAATAATGTGGTTGACTTGGTGGATTTGGTTGTTGTATTAAGTCAAAAGTAAAGTAGTAAAGTTGTTAAGTTGTGTAAATATATTAAGATAAATAATGTGGTTTAGTTGGTGAATTTTGTTGTTGTATTAAGTCAAAATTAAAGTAATTAAAGTTGTTAAGTTGTGTGAATATGTTAAGATAAATAATGTGGTTTAGTTGGTGAATTTGGTTGTTGTATTAAGTCAAAAGTAAAGTAGTTAAAATTGTTAAGTTGTGTGAATATGTTAAGATAAATAATGTGGTTTAGTTGGTGAATTTGGTTCTTGTATTAAGTCAAAAGTAAAGTAGTTAAAGTTGTTACGTTGTGTATATGTTAAGATAAATAATGTGATTTAGTTGGTGGATTTGGTTGCTGTATTAAGTCAAAAGTAAAGTAGTTAAAGTTGTTAAGTTGTGTGAATATGTTAAGATAAATAATGTGGTTTACTTGGTGGATTTGGTTGTTGTATTAAGTCAAAAGTAAAGTAGTTAAAGTTGTTAAGTTGTGTTAATATGTTAAGATAAATAATGTGGTTTACTTGGTGGATTTGGTTGTTGTATTAAGTCAAAAGTAAAGTAGTTAAAGTTGTTAAGTTGTGTGAATATGTTAGGATAGATAGTGTGGTTTAGTTGGTGGATTTGGTTGTTGTATTAAGTCAAAAGTAAAGTAGTTAAAGTTGTTATGTTGTGGAAATATGTTAAGATAAATAATGTGGTTTAGTTGGCTAATTTGGTTGTTGTATTAAGTCAAAAGTAAAGTTGTTAAAGTTGTTAAGTTATGTGAATATGTTAAGATAAATAATGTGATTTACTTGGTGAATTTGGTTGTCGTATTAAGTCAAAAGTAAAGTAGTTAAAATTGTTAAGTTGTGTGAATATGTTAAGATAAATAATGTGGTTTACTTGGTGGATTTGGTTGTTGTATTAAGTCAAATGTAAAGTAGTTAAAGTTGTTAAGTTGTGTGAATATGTTAAGATAAATAATGTGGTTTAGTTGGTGGATTTGGTTGTTGTATTAAGTTAAAAGTATAGTAGTTAAAGTTGTTAATTTGTGTGAATATGTTAAGATAAACAATGTGGTTTACTTGGTGGATTTGGTTGTTGTATTAAGTCAACAGTAAAGTAGTTAAAGTTGTTAAGTTGTGTAAATAAGTTAAGATAAATAATGTGGTTTAGTTGGTGACTTTGGTTGTTGTATTAAGTCAAAAGTAAAGTAGTTAAAGTTGTTAAGTTGTGTGAATATGTTAAGATAAACAATGTGGTTTACTTGGTGGATTTGGTTGTTGTATTAAGTCAACAATAAAGTAGTTAAAGTTGTTAAGTTGTGTAAATAAGTTAAGATAAATAATGTGGTTTAGTTGGTGACTTTGGTTGTTGTATTAAGTCAAAAGTAAAGTAGTTAAAGTTGTTAAGTTGTGTGAATATGTTAAGATAAATAATGTGGTTTAGTTGGTGGATTTGGTTGTTGTATTAAGTCAAAAGTAAAGTAGTTAAAGTTGTTAAGTTGTGTGAATATGTTAAGATAAATATTTAGGTTTAGTTGGTGGATTTGGTTGTTGTATTAAGTCAAAAGTAAAGTAGTAAATTTGTTAAGTTGTGTAAATAAATTAAGATAAATAATGTGGTTTACTTGGTGGATTTGGTTGTTGTATTAAGTCAACAGTAAAGTAGTTAAAGTTGTTAAGTTATGTAAATAAGTTAAGATAAATAATGTGGTTTAGTTTGTGGATTTAGTTGTTGTACTAAGCCAAAACTAAACTAGTTTAAATTGTTATAATGTTTAAATAAGTTAAACTAAATAATTATTTATAATATAATAGATTATCTGTTTTTTTTTTAGATTGATCTTTGTTTGTGGATGTATAATATGCATTATGAAACTGGTGCTGGTTTGAAACCTGAATTTATTGATGGTGATAGAAATTTTATTGAACATACAATGACACTTGACATTTTCAAGAATAATGGATTGGTTAGGTGTCCTTGTAGTGCATGTAAGTGCTTAAAATTTTTTAAACCAAGTAGAGTTATGGTTCATTTGTACCGTAATGGATTTAAGCCTAGATATTTTTTATGGATTGATCATGGAGAAAGTTATGGATTGGATGGTATGTTTTATAATTCGATGCCTGTGGATGTATATAATATGGTTGTACCACATGGCCAAATTAGGGTTAAATAGGTTAGGGTTGAACACGATAGGGTTGAACATGATAGGGTTCATGAAATGATCAATGATGCTTTCGGGGTTAAAGGTGGGATGGAAACGAAACAATATTTTGATGAAGCTCCTAATGAAGAAGCAAGACGCTTTTATGATCTATTAGAAGAGTCTAATCGTCCACTATGCGAAGGGAGTCCGCATTCTGCTTTGTCAGTTGCAGTTAGATTAATGAATATTAAATCAGATTGGAATGTTCCTAATGCTGCTATGGACTCAATGGTTAATCTTTTGGGTGAACTAGTTAATTCGGAGTTTAACATACCAAAGAACTTCTATCAAGCAAAGCGTTTGGTGTCCAAGTTAGAATTGACGTATGATAGAATTCATTGTTGTGTTAATGGCTACATGTTGTTTTACAAAACTGATAATGAATTAGAAAATTGTAAGTTTTGTGGACGTGCTCGTTATAAGAGGACTCTAGCTGGAAAGATGGTCCCAATTCAGGCGATGCATTATCTACCTCTCATTCCTAGGTTAAAGAGGTTGTATGCATCGATGAGGTCTGCCCCATAAATGAGATGGCATCATGAATATAGAAGGCCGCCGGGTGTCTTGTCTCATCCATCTGATGGTGAAACATGGAAGCATTTTGATAATATATATCCTGATTTTGCTAGTGAACCAAGAAATGTTAGATTGGGGTTGTGTTCAGATGGCTTCACACTATTCTTTAATAATGCTTCGCCTTATTCATGCTGGCCGGTATTTCTTACTCCGTATAATCTTCCTCCTGAAATGTGCATGACCAGTCCTTACATCTTTCTAAGTTGTGTTATTCCAGGTCCCCGTAATCCAAAATGTTTGATTGATGTCTACCTACAACCATTGATAGATGAGCTCAAACAATTGTGGTTTGAAGGTGTTTTGACTTATGATATATCAACTAAGCAGAATTTCGTTATGCGTGCTTCTTTAATGTGGACTATTAATGATTTTCCTGCATACGGGATGTTGTCTAGTTGGATGACAGCTGGAAAGCTAGCATGTCCGTATTGCATGGAAAATAGTAAGGCATTCCAGAAAAAACACATGGTTTGATTGGCATCGCTAGTTCTTGCCAATGGACCATGAGTTTAGAAAGATGAAAAATGCATTTAGGAAAAATAAGGTTGAATGTCCACCTCCATTACTCATAGGGCATCATATTTGGAAGAGAGTTTCTCAATTACCTAAAGTTACAAAAGTTTCACCTTCTAGACTTCCTGAATATGGTGTTGAACATAATTGGACCAAACAAAGCATATTTTGGAAGTTGCCGTATTGGAAGGACAATTTGCTACGACATAATCTAGATGTGATGCACATTGAAAAAAATTACTTTGACAATTTGTTTAACACGGTGATGGATGTTAAGGGTAAGACAAAAGACAATCCAAAAGCTAGAATGGACATAAAGGAATATTGTAGAAGAAAAGAGTTATGGCTGCAGGAATTACAAAATGGTAAAATAGTTAAGCCCAAAGCCAACTTTTCATTTACATTGAATAAGAAACGTGAAATTATTTAGTGGGTTAAAAATTTGAGGATGTTGGAGGGCTATGCTTCGAATTTAGGAAAGCACGCAGATATGAATGAAGGAAAATTGATAGGTATGAAAAGTCATGATTGTCATGTGTTCATGGAAACTTTAATTCCTATCGCTTTTATCCATCTACCTGAAATGATATGGAAACCAATCACAAAGATAAGTCTTTTTTTTTTTTAAAGATTTGTGTTCTGGAAAGTTGTTGGAGAGTAGTTTAGACAGGTTGGAGGAAAATATTCTTGTTACTACTACTAAGTTGGAGAAGATATTTCCATGTGGTTTCTTTGATGTGATGGAACATCTTCCAATTCACCTTGTACAAGAGGCTCGCCTCGGAGGTTCGGTTCAAACAAGATGGATGTATCCATTTGAGAGATATTCATCTGAAATATTCACTAAGTTATATATATTCGCCAAGTCTTTTATATATTAACATATATATACATATATACATGCATAAAATTTGGTAGTTCGAAGCAAACGATTAAGCAAAGGGGAAGGACCGAAGGATTATTTGTTCAAGGTCATATTGGGAGAGAAACTGATGATTTTTATTCTTATTACTTTGGTCATGATGTGTTATGTAGGAGAAACAAGCCCAATCGCAATGATGAAGGCGATAGTGATACTTTATTTCCACCGATACAATTTTTAATCAAAATGGTCGAGGATCTAAAAAGCGTGGAAAGCGAGGCTTCACTGATATGGAAATGCAATCAGCTGTGACACATGTTTTGCTTAATTGTCCCGAGATTCAATCATATGTCAAGTAAGTGTTAAAAATATGTTATTAAATTACATACTAATAAGTGATCATTAACTAACGAAATACTTGAATGTAAAATGATCAACTTGTTCGTAAACACATGGGGTAATGAAGCCATCTATATAGAATTTTCCAAATGGCTGAGGAACTATGTAATTGTGCAATCACTAAGTAATTAATAATATATTCATGTTATACTAAATTATATTACTTGAAATAACAATCACTTAGGTTTACGATGAATACTCAAGTATCTAACATTTACAATTAGTGAAAGAAGTAGCACTTGGACCTTAATCTCAAATACTGACAATGAATAAGTATTGTGTTAATGGTTTTAAGTTTCAAACTAAAGAAGTTTCTTGGAACAAGAAACAACTAATAGCGGTGTCTACATACAAGGTGATGCTGATGGTACTGGTCAAACTATTGAATATTATGGTGTCATTTAAGAGATTATTGAAGTGAGGCATTTAGGTTGGCCTAAGAAGAAGATTGTATTGTTTCGGTGTGAGTGGTTTGACCCATCACATAGAGGCACAAAGATGGACCATCAACATAATATAATTGAAGTTAAACACACTAGGAAATATAGAAGTTATGATCCTTTTATTATTGCACAAAATGCTAAACAAGTGTATTACGCTTCATATCCATTGCGTAGAGACAAAGCTGATTGGTGGGTTGTTATAAAAAGTAATCCTATGGAAAGAATTGAAATTGACAATGTCTTAGATGTGGCGTATCAAAATGATGTTGCAATTGTTCAACAAGAAGTTGATGTTGAATTGGAAACCACACTACAACATCCTTAACACATATTAGAAGAAGTATCTGATAATGACATATTGAATGTTGAGGAAGAAATATCCGAGAATGAGGAAAATGAATCATTTGATGACGAAGAATGGAATGATAATGAAAATGAAACAACTGAGGAGGAAGAATGGGAGAATGATGGAATTGAAACAAGCGAGGAGGAATAGTGTAGAATGAAAGCTAGCTAGTATATATGTAAGTTGTATTTTGCTAATTTTATTTAATTTATGATTTTTATATATATATTATACATGTAAATTTGCATACAGATGTCATCAGGTGGTGACGGTGATAGACATTGCCAGAATCTTAGAGTTAGCCAGACTAAACATGCTAAGAAAAAGAAGTCTAGGAGGCCAATAGATCCAGAGGATATTGCAGGATCTATTTCTTCTGCGCCAAAGCGCATCAGCCATGATATTCATTTATTTGTTGTTTCGTTTGGTACGGCGGATCCTCGGCAATATTATCCTAATTATCGTTGACCAATCAGTACTTCATCTACTTTACAGTCATTGCCTACACAACTCTACGAGGACCTACCTTTACAGCTATTCGTCGAGCACGACCCTTATCGGCGGTTATCTGCCATGAGGCTTGGAGATTCTAGTAGCAAGCAGTCAGATGCTATGGCCGGTACCCCTTTATTGACTCAGCATTTTGTGCATCCTGACGTACCACCCTCGTCTATAGCTACACCTAGTGCTACACCATATGATACGATGTCTGCTATAGCTCCTGTCCTGAAGGACAAACTTAGTAGAGTCATGATTGAGCCGGATGGATCATTGTAAGTTTGTTTTGTTATCTATTTGTTAGTTTATTTTTTATTTATTTCTTATACTTTAATATATTATTCATTGAACTAACATATTTATTATGTGTTTTGCAGGTGGTATCCTGCAAAGGATGTTGCCCGGGCTTTAAAAGAATGTGTTAGAAGACTCTATACACAAGCTTATCACTCTTGGAGCGAGATTCCAAACAGTATACGCCAGACGATGTTTAATAACTTTAAGGTATATATTTTTTAGTTAAGTTTAGTATACTTTACTTTTGTTTACTATCGATCTAATTAACGTTATTCAATTTTTTTTAAGACTATATGTACTTGGGAGTCGAAGTACAATTTGGTCATTGTGACCACATTTGAGAAGAAGGCATCCGCCAGACTATCTAGCTGGCTAAAGAGTGTTCGGGATAGTGGTGTACGTCCCAGTTGGATGTTGCCTAATGTTTTTGATGAATTGGGTCTGTATTGGAAAACAGATGAGTTTAAGGCAATATCAGATCAAGCCACAAAGGCTAAAGGCAGTCTTAAAGGTGGCTCGTTGCACACTGGAGGTGCAAAGACGGTTGGAACAATTGCAATAGAGATGGTAAGTTCTTATTCAAACTTTTAAATAAATAATTAGTTGATTCATATATATCGTTATAAATTTCAATTTTTATATATAGGAAAAAGAATTGGGACGCACTCCCATTGAACCATAGGTTTTCAAGAAGACTCATGTAAGGAAGAAAGAAAATGAGTCGGATCCAGATGTGTGGATGGAGGAAAGGGCCAAACGAACTTTTGTAAGTTATTTAATATGAATAATATATATTAATAGTGAATATATGATATGTATATAGATTGATGTCAATTTTTATATTTAATATGCAGAATGACTTTTAGCATTACGTCGCTGAGAATCTAGATAGTTCGGTCCAATTGACACCTGAACTGTTCACCCAGATTTGGAAAGAAAAAGTGGTAGGGGGGACATACAAGGGTAGAAGCTATGGTCTAGGCTCTTGAAATGATGTTAGACGACTCCAGTTAGGCTTAGAAGGTATTGGATCGTCACGTCAAGCCGAGTCACTTTACGCTGTTCAAATTGCTGCTATGTCGGATCAAATAGCTAAACTTACAGCGGCACTAGCAGAGTCGGAGAGGAGAAGAGTAGCTGAACAAGAAAGCATGAATGACACCGTTCAGCAAATCAAAGAACAAGTGATGAACCTCGCTCGTCGACCTAATACTTCGACTCCCGATGACACCGACGATGAGAGTGCTGAGGATGATTATGTAGATCTCACTCCCTAGTTTAGATCTCTAGACATTTATGAACTTTTTTAAACGAATTTTGAAAGATTTTATAATTCTTTAATTTATAATTTAGATACTTTTGGGTGTTATTTTATGTTTATATTTAGATTGTTTATAATTGTGTGTTTGATTGGGCTTAATAGTGTAGAATTGTGTGTTTGATTATGCTGAAATGAATTGAATTGAATTACATTTGCAGGTGGCCAGCAGAAACTGGGAGTTTCTACCAAAAATAATGCAGGAAAAGCGACGGACTGCGTGATTTTGTTCATCGCTTTTCTGGGTTTTATTTTTTAAAAATCCTAGAAAACGACGGACTGCGTGGTTTTGTCCGTCGCTTTTCTAGGTTTTACTTTTAAAAAATCCTACAAAAGCGACGGACTCCATCGTTTTGTCCGTCGCTTTTTCTGGGTTTTATTTTTTAAAAATCCTAGAAAAGCGACGGACTGCGTCGTTTTGTCCGTCGCTTTTTCTGGATTTAAAAAAGATAAAATTTCTAGAAAAGCGACGGATAGGGTCGCATTTTAGAAATAAAAAAATGAAAATTAAAATAAAAGATACGGAGTCCGTCGTTTTTATGAAAAAAATTAAAAAAATTTTTTTTACAAAAAGCGACGCAGTCCATCACTTTTTGCAACGTTGTCCATCGCATTTTTGCGACGCTGTCCGTCGCTTTTTGAAAAGCGTCGAGTCAAAAAGTGATGGAAGTTACTGTGTCACTTTTTCGTCGATTTTGACCCGAAAAGCGACGCAGTCCGTTGCTTTTTGCCGTCTTTTTTTGACAATTTTTTAGTAGTGTTTAAAATTATTATTATTATTGTCATTAAATAACTACATAAGATATTAATAATAAAATTTAAATTTTCAAAATATAATTAATAAAACTAAATTAGTAAAATAGATCTCTAATATAAATACAATTGAATATAAAATGAAACACTTATTATTGTATTACACATTAAATACTTAGATGTTATCGACATAGAAAGCATTATTATTATTATTATTATTAGGCATTTGACTGTAGAATTCATATATATTTTTATTGTATTTAAAATATATGGAGTTAGAGTTGAAAATAGAGTTATGTTTTATTTTTGCAAAAAATTATTCAAAATAATGTTCATGTTATACTTATATAAAATTTCAAAAGTGAAAAATTAGGTGAAAAATATAGTATACCAACATATTTTCAAATTTAAAATATACCTATAGAAAGAAAAGGTTGTGTTTCAAATTTTCATGGTCAAAAATCTATTTTCAAATAAAATGAATTATTTTTATAAATAAGTAAATAAATCTTTATGTTTGAATGGGTCCTAAAAGTAGAAGTTACAAGACATGAAATATAAAGGCAAAAAAATTTAAAGTACAGTAAATGAAAAATGGGAGGAAAAGAAACAAAAATAATTTTAGTGGTGAATTTTCATGGGATAAGTGAAGATTCATAGAATTAACTTGAATTATTTATGCTCACAACTTTTAATTATATAATAATAAAAATTATAGTTTGAAAAACATTTTCTGTTAACACAAATAAGTAAAAAAATAATAAGTATTTTCATCTGAACAAACTAAGGGATCAATTAAATTGATTTCCAAATAAAATTTAATTTTTTTTTTTTTTAGAAAAACAAAAATCTATGGAAAATGAGGAAAGAGAAACTAAAGCTCAAGAAGGAAAATAAAACATCGGTCCCATAAAGTAGAATATAATATCAATAAAATAAACCCTTTATACAACTAGTACAAGTTGTGCCTCACACACGATAAAGATTTTCAAATGGTTCCTATATAGACATATGGTTGTGTATATATAGATAAACATATATTTAGTATATAAAATATATTTTAGACTAACACATTATGTTTGAAATCATCTTTTTCATTATAATTTTTTTGAACGCAAATATAAGCTCTATATATAAACGCATTAATCAATACACAAGACCTATCATATTTACAAAAATAATAAGCGATAAATAGCTAAGAACATAAAGTCAATAATGTACAAATTGTATGATGTGGTAAGGGAAAAACGTGGGACGCACTTTCCTAAAGACTAGTAAAAGGAAAAATTACTTAAAATATTTGGATATAGCTTTGATTTTCATGTCGTGTTTTGATATGAGTTAGGCATTGTATTTATGCATTGTTGATGCATTCGTGCTAGTTATACACCTAACAACATGTTCTATCTATGTATCTATTGAAATTCATGATCAAATATAATCTGTTAAAGACTGAGTTATTTCCTCATATGTGGTCTTGTGGAGTTGAGTTGTGAAGGATTGAAGATTGAAATATGATATATTGATGTGGACCACGTAAGTCTGAGATTGAAATATGAATGAGGATCGTATCGGTCCAATTTAATACAAAATGATTATTGAGTCGGACAACTGTGATGATATATGAGGACCATTTCATGAAATCATTGATATGACCAATTACGCGTATGCATTTTTAATAAAATATTTTTTGTGGAGTATATTTTCCTTAATACCAAACACACCCTAACTTTTTCCTCATAATGAAGTTTTGGCTTTGACTTCTTAATCATATAAATCAACAATTATATACTAACATATAGAATACATAAACTCCTCATAGTTAGAGCTAAAATGTCAAAATACGAGTCATCTTTTTCTTTTTGAGACCCATTGCTGTATTGCCCCAAGTTTATTATGTTTTCACTTTGTTTATATTCTTTTTAATATTTCAAAAATAAATATTTATTTTATTTTTTCACTTTTAACAAATAAAGAAGAACAATTACATTTTTCTAAGTCTTAATTTTAGCATTAATTCTTCATTGATCAAATTATTTTTCAAAATCTAATACTCCACTAAACATTAATTAATTGAGATAATCTGGTAAAATAATTGTGTTTGAGTATTTCAAATTCATATGTAACAGGTAAACATAAGTAGAAAATAATAGCAAAACGTATAAATTGAGTGCTGAGTAGGACCGTTTGGGACCTTTTTTCTTTGTTTGTCAGTGTACCGTCGTGGAACTCAAATGACCACTCATTCTCCGATGCAAAAGGAACCAAAAAACATTCAGCAGTCCAGCATGGTAAAACAGCTAATGTTTGTATTTTTCCATAGCTAATGTTTATGCGATTCTGCAGTCATTTTTATTTTTACAGAATTTTTTTCCTCTCCCTAAAAATGTCTGAAAGAATTGTTCTTTTTTTTTTTTTTTTGGGGTGGGAGGAGGGGGGTTATATGACTTGAATCAGTGTTGCTAAAACTTTACTTTTGTGTAGCATTTTTAAAAAATGTCTTTTTCTAGTTTTGACTTGAAATTAAAGGATATCTGGCAAAAATGTGTATTATAAAATTTTTTGATAATTGTCGTTTCATCAAATTGAATTTATCAGAAAACATCCTTATCGTTAAAAATGATAGAGTATTAGCTAATTAAAATGCTTAAAGAGGTGTATAAAGTAATTTATATTAATACTCTATTGAATAGTTTTTTAAAGGATGGATAAAACTCGATACTTAGAAAATGTTACTTCATAAGCAAAAGTACGTCAATAATAAATAGGGTTCAACACGCTAATGGAATCAGCAGCATGCCTAGCGGGGATTAGTGCCACCCTGAGAGTCCATACATGCATCACAAAAAAGATGCAGTACTTGACAAAAGAGAAGTAAGTACATGTGAAATAGTACTTTCGTTATGAGGTGAACTCAAACAAGAATAATATAAATTGTACTAGCACCATCTTATTGCACATACTTTAAATAGCAATATTAACTTCTAAAGTTCTCAACTCTATAAAAAGTTTGTCTAGTATGGCTTCTTTTTATAAGAAGTTTGAATTATGTACAAGTGTTATCTATAATAATATCTTCTATATCATTAAGAGCCATATTTATCACCATCCCATAACTATTAATAACTTCGATTATATCTCCATTAGGCAATAGTAATCAATATATTGTTGTTTGTTAGTTGTTTTTTCTAATTATTTTGTGTGTAGTTCAATTGTCCCAAGTTCTAACTTTTACTCTATTCTTGCCGGGTATTAGGATATTGTGTTACTCTTTCAGTACTAAGGACGTTTGCCTTACTCCAAAGTCAGCTTACTGATTTGTTAAAATTTTATGTTAAAAATAGTTTAACATCAACGCATCTTACACTATGGTTGTGTTTTTTAGTTTTTCGTTTTTCTGCAAAGATAAAGATTATATGATCATATTGCTTTAAATGGACAATAGTCTGAAGAGATTTATTTTGTGCATCAAGATTTATGCTTTAACTATAGCAGGTTGTGTTTTTTGCTCTAAACCCCCCCCCCCCCCCCCCCCCCTTTTCTGTCCAAAAGAAGATATCGAGGATAATACTTGGACTGTACTGGATATGTTTCTGTTGCAAAAGTGGATTTATAACATATGTAAGCATGTGAGCTAATGAAAAAGGGAAGTGAAAACATGATTTTGCTTACTATGATTTACCTTTGTGTAACTAATGATATTTTGTTTCCTCATTCTTCATTCTATTCATATGGTAATGTAGGTTCTGAATTTCTTGTCTTTTCTTATGAACATGCATAAAAATATTTGTGAAATTTGCGGTGATTTAGGTATTCAAGAAGCAATTATTACCTGCTATGAGTGTAAGAATGTTGACGTTCACCATTAAGTTCTCTCTCTTTTTAACATGAAAAGGTAGTCAGGTGAGCTGAAAGTCATGACTCTCTGACTCGTACTTGCTTCATCTCCTTATGCGTATATTTATGTTCTTTGTAAACTTTAAACATTGTCCCAATGCTAAACCCCTTATGTTTTGGTTGACTTGCCATTTCTTAGGGAGAAATTGATCTTTCACACAAGGGGCTACATCTCTCAAAGGAAATTGCTAGTTAGATTACAAACTTTGTCCCCTTTTTTGGAATTTTAAATAGGAATGAAAAGTGGAATAGAACTAAAAGACTAAATTGAAGTGATATTACCTCTTAGTGATAGTAAGGACTTCTTCGAGCTGTCCAATCTTTCTGGCAAGTTTCACAACTGTCGGATGCTAATAGTATTGGATATTGGGTTCCACCTAAAGTATACATTGATTTTTTTTTGTTAGGTTTCAAAAAGTAATTTATTTATAAAGGCTTAAATAGCCATAGGTTGTATATTGCCAGCTCCTGCTATAAGCATCTGATTGGTAGTAGCATTTATATGTAGGTTGGCAGTTCCTGCTACAAGCATATGGGTAGAACTAGTTCTAATGCAAATATTAGTATAATCTATTCTTTCATTAACATGTTGCGTTATTTAATTCTTTTAAATACTGTGTATATCTTTTATGCATACATAGTCATCTTCCTGTTCTAAAAAAAATATTTTTCTCTTGCTTTAAGATATTGTGTTCTAGGCTATTGGGAAGATGCACCAGTGGATTGGTGTTGTGAAGAATGTGATATTCACAAGGGGTAATGTTTTCACCACGTGGACTAGAAAATGAGCATTTTAAGGGATCCAAGTTACATGCCTCTACAAAGATTTGTCAAAGTACTTTGCAACCAAAGAAACATAGCAAGTTTCCTCGAAGGCAACATATTAAATGGGAAAAAGAGGTACGGACCGGAAAAATGAGATATCTACCTGTTGAAGAAGAATTTGGTCTGTCATTATGTATCAATAAATATGGATCTCCACCGATAAATACTATCTCTTCAAGAGTTGTGTCAACCAAATCCCAAAAATTTAGCAAGCCTAAAGGTTAAGTGTTCACCACCATCTTTTCTATTCATTTACTTGGTTTGATTTGTCCTCTTCTTATACCTCTATTCTTAAGAGATTTCATTTTCTATCATATACTCTAATTAATTTTTTTTCAATGATGTTGATAGTATATTTCAAAATGATTTATGTTACAATGTCAATATTTGTAAAGCTTTCATAGGAAAATTAATTTACTTCTATACTTCAATTCAATTTGATGTAGCCTGTGTTTTAGGTCCGGGTGCCTCTACCATTCTTGAGCATATGAATTCCGGTGTTGTGTACGAGAGTCGAATGATGAATTCACCTATGACACACCCTTATGATCCTGCTCTAGTTCCTTCCTGGAAGTAAGTACCCTTCATGAATGCACATTAATTACTAACATATGTTACACATGGTACATTAAGCTCCAAAAATGTTCAAATTCAGGTCATCACTGTTTTGCATGCTCGCTTTTTGGATGACCCATCTTTGCTAGGTTGCCCATAAAATTAATGGTTACCTAGGGACACCATTAGTATCAGTAAAAAATGAATAGGGCATCGTAGATTATATGCCTTACTATGGAAGAGTTATGCTCATACATAGTTGCAAGTCATGACATAATGATACTCTGAATAGATAATGTTTAGTGAGATAGTAGTAAATTTGATTCCTATTATGTATAAATTCCTTGAGGAGTTGAAGTTGTTGCCACTCTATGTCATTGTATTATGGAATATGGACCATCTCATGTTTTTAGGTATGGGAAACAAGATATTGTAGTTGAGTAGGTTTATGTGAACCATACATTGTTTGTTTTCTATTTTTTTTCTGAAGTTCTGTAACTTAATGAGATTTAGAGTGCAAAACAACCTTTAGCTTTTTGTGAAACTTTCTCTTTATGTTTTTGTGTCTTAGAAATTGCTTCATGGGTCTTTTTGAGTCCTTGAAACTTTAATATGCTTTTGTTATGCATCAAAAAGAAGAGAAGTTTCCCTTTGATTATTTTATAAATTACATATATATTGAAGATCCTTTTGTTACTTGAAGAATTTGCACCTCTCAACTTTGCTTTCCTATAATAATTGGTCTTTTTTAGTTTACTTTTTTGCATTTTAGGGGATGTTTTGACATCTTAGTGCTCTAGAACTTGCACATGGGATATTCAATAATTGTATCAAGGTTCATCCTCCTTGCAGAGTTAGACGTAAAGTGTATGAGTTCTCAAGACTATTGCCCGATACGATTAAACTTGAACTAGTTTTGCATGGGGATATCTGGCCAAGTTTATTCGACAATCATTGTCTGGGTAAAGAAGACATAGGACTGTATTTCTTCAGAAGTGAGATAAAAAGGTCAAATCATACCATATATATCTATCTAAAAAGGGATAAGGGTTGCAAAGTAGAAGTGCGCCCTTGCCCAAGATTGTTTTTACGAGAAATTTATTTGCATTTCCCATTATATATAGGTTTGAAAGATATATTGCTTTGGTGGACTACATGTGCAACAAGGATTTGGTGATGAGAACTCTTTTCAATGATGTTGAGTTGCTTATACTTGCATCCACAACCTTGTGCAGTGATTCTCAAAGTACATTTATAATTTCTATGTTCTTTTCTCATTATCTTATTCCCTTTCAATGCATCTCACCTTGTGGATGTTTTTGTAGGATGGAACAACGAGCACTTCCTGTGGGGCTTATTTTACCGCATGAGATAGGATACGGACAGATATGCTAAAGGGTGAAGCCGTGATAGCTGGAGAAAATGAAGGAATGTTGAACATTGTTGTCTCGACAGCTACCAGATTAGTATAAGATGGCAAAAAAACAGTAACAAGGGAATTTTCTAGCCAATGCAATATTCGAGTTGTTTATTATCATAGTTAACCATATGGAATCATTACAATTTTTGATGAATTAGTTCTCCTTTCTACTTTTACAATGAATTAATGTTGATATTTATTTTTATGAATGAAAACTGTCTTTCTATTTTGAATGATATCACTTTACAGTGTAAGAATATGCTTTGTTGACATTTGAGTATGTATCTTCATAAAGTTGGTTGAAAGAACTAATTACCTCTCATGACACCTGGAGGGGGCACTCATATGGAGAGGCAAAAACATGCTTTTGGATATTTTACAAGTTATATTTCCCTCACGGATTCAGGTGCCATATACCTTTCTGTTCCCTGATAAGTCCATGTTTATGCTTTGCACCCAGTTCCAAAGTCAAGGAGAAACCAAAATCAGCAATCTTGGCAATTTTGGTACCTATATGGAGAATATTACCGTGGTTGTTGTAAATACAACTGAGGCCTAAAAGAATATTCTTGGTGTGTTTATTAACTGAACTGTCTTCTCTTGAATCTCTTCTATATGTGTCATAATTTAAACAATCGTCTTACTTGTTTCTTCTTTTGCCTTTTTAATGAGCGAGAATGATTTTTAGTTAACTTTAGCTAAAATTTAACTGATAACCAAGTAGGTTAGATGGGCAATAATCATGAATATGCAATAGAGTTTGAAATTGAACTAGCACACTTAAGACTAATACATAAGTTATTCTCTTTTTCTATTTTGGTCCTTTGAAATTCCACTGTTAGTGGATAATTCACCTATATATTACATTTATTTGTTATTTTCCTTTTTTTTTTAAAAAAAACTATTACCTTCATAACTTAGGAGTCCCATAACTTATACTAGCTAATTTACCAATTCAATTGCTACTCTTGTCTCATAATATCCATAACTTTCATGTTTTCTCAAACGGGAAAGACGTTTTAAACATGGGTCGTGCCGAGTTTGGTTGGGTTGAGTCGTTTCAGGTAATTATTTAAATAATAAAAAATATTTTAGCCATTTAATTTAATTTAATTAAGTAAACAAATAATTAAAACAAACTTTGTCCAAAAGATAATCTATTGATCGATCATTTTTCAAAGCCAAAGCCTAGCAACGACAGCGCGAGGGGGTTCCTCTTTCCAACCTTTTTAACAAATAGTAGAAGTGTTTCTCTATTTAAACACTTAAACTTTTCTTTCCACCACAAACAACGGAGAAATGTCTGTCACACCTCGAGCTCACACCCTAGGCGGGACTGACAGTCGAGACCAATTGCTGGCCCTAAGAGAACCCTTGGCGTGGCTTAACTTATAGCTGTCACGACACGAGCCTACACCCTGGACGTGGCCGGCACTCCAGAACCATTTCTGGTCCCCAAGCGAACCCTCAACCTAGCTGACTACAAAAGGAAAACTAATTCAAGCATACAAAGCTTAAAAACTGAATAAAATTCATGAACTCAACCTTGCAAATCTTTAACTCAAATGAACAACAAAGAATAAAATCATATATTCAACTCGCCATAAAATAGAATACTTAAGTCTTTGAAACATTTAACAAAATAAATGAACAAACTTTTTAAATTCTACTGTCTATCTATGAAGCCTCCAAATGATAAATATGGAAGTCGGGACAAGACCCACAACCTCCTAACAACTGATATAACTGAAAGTAAAAGTGGAATCCTCTAGAAGCAAGAAGGCTCACAATAGCTAACTCGAACTCCATGTGGTATCAACGAAGCTCCTCTTGATGATCCTGAATACCTGGATCTGCATCATGAAAAGATGCAGACCAAATGGCTCAGTACGTGGAATGTACGAGCATGTAAGGGGAATTCTAAAGCATAACATAAGCTTGAACTTGATAAAAAGGAAACATACTTACCTCATTTCAAACTTACTCAACTCAAGGAATACTCAAGGATACTCAAAACTGCTCAAACTTACTCAACTTAGAAGTACTCAAGGATAAGATACTCAACTTAGTAATAAGGTTCTCAACTTGAAATACTCAACTCATGATACTCAAGGATAAAGCAATAGTAAAAGATGCAATATATATGGAAAGCTGTAAAACTGTAAATACCAACTCAATGTATTGAAAAATACAATAATACTTAGTGTGTGTATAAAAATACAATATAACTCTGTGGGAGTTACTTTAACCGACAACCATCACTATGAGCTATGTGATGATATAACATCTCGCCCACGCTGCTAGAACTGTCCTATAATTTGCCAAGGTATAAGACCTCTCAACCAAGTGGATCCAGTAGTCTATGCTAAAAAACACTAAGGAATCGTCTAAAAAGTATGACCCTTTCTACCCACGTTGGCTACATGGTTTATGGAGATGTGAGTTATCTGAACTCAAAATAGTCCCCATATCGGTGCTCGATACTACACCCAAAATACTCAACTCATATGTTTAAAAGCATATCTCTTTTCTATGGTTTGAGATTATTACTCAAAATATTTCTCTAAAAAGAGATGTTACTCAAACTGCTCAAAACTCTTTTGGAAATCTCAGTTTCCTCTTTTTTTAAATGTGAAAACATTTACTCCTAGGAAAACTTAGTTCCCATATATCATTTTAAGAAATGAACTTTACTCTTAATGTTTACTCAACTCAAAGCTTAAGTCTTAATACAAAGTTAAAACTTTTGTAAAAGACTTCTCAAAATATGGTTCATGCCGAATTATGGAGTGAACGATGCAATGCAAGGTTTTCAATAACCATAGATAGAACTTAATACTTGGGACTCAAGAACTTCAATGATACTACTCATTTCAAGAATGCTCAACTTAGATGGTTCATACGGAATTATGAGCATGAACTACTTAACTGAAGAACTCGAAGATATTTCTCATCTCAAGACTGTTCAACTTAGAGGATTCATGCGGAATTATGGGAATGAAAAACTCAACTCCCTCATGGGTATAATGTAATAGTCCCATGATCAGAAATATAATCTCAAATGGGATTAGGAACTTAATCTCAAGACTTAGAACTTGAAGATACTACTCCTCTCAAAGGTACTCAATTGATGGAGTTCATGTGGAAGTTATGGGCATGAACGACTCGACTCAAGGGTCAAAATATGAATAAGGAACTCATGTATACAACTCTTTTCATTCTCATACTCAATTACTCAAAACTTAATTCAAATCGATGATGGATGTCAAAGGATTCACAATTGAACTCAAAGGCTTCCTTGAACTCTACTCTTAACTCTCTCTTGAATGTGAATTATGAATTCAAGAGTTATGGTTCATGATATGAAAGATCATTTACTCATAAAGTAGGCTCATGAATACATTCCTCTTACTCTCATACTCACTTGTTCATGTCTTGAAACAAGTTACTAGAAGTTGTATAAGACTCCTCAAAAAGGACTCAATTCTCGAATTGTTCGAATGAACTCTCAAGACTTAACTCTTAACTCTACCTTGAAATTGAATTGTGAATTAAAGGTTTATGATTCATGTTATGAATGATTTCTAGGTGTTTAGAAGTCATTTAGAGTAGTTAGAATTAATAGGAAGTGTTAGTATACTTTAAAAGGACATAAACGGGCAAAATGATGAAAAACGGGTTGGGGCGGATGGACCTGGTGCACTGCTGGTGCTCTGCGCCAGCCCCAAAGTTCAAATAGCCATTTCTAGCGCACTGTTGGTGCGCCACCCCAGTCACCCTGGCACTACGGCGTCACGTCGCGCCAGTATCGCCCCAGGCAAAGCTGACGAACTTTTCCTCTCATTTTTTGATCCTAAATCACTTTTAATATATTTATTTTCTCAAGTTTTCCTTATATTCAATTACCCAACCTAAGTACACACTAATCCACTCAAAACAATCAATTTCATCTCGAGAAATCATCAAAACCCCGACAAGACAAGATTTAGAATGAACTTTAAATCCTTCAACTTTTGAGAATAAAATTTCGCTGAAAATAACATGTTTGGTGTGTGGGTGAACAAACCCAACACTATGGAAGCTGACACACCTCTTAGGGATTGAACCCGTGGCAAAAATTTGCAACAAAACTCAGGACTCTCGACAAACGCTTTAATCCTCTCATTTTTTCTCTTCTTTTCTCTTCTTGAACTCTCAACTAAAACCCTAAGCGTAAATTAGGATAATAAAACTGAACCTAAAGGATTAGACCCTTAAAATCTTACTAAAAATGAATTAAATCTGATTGGGTAAGGAAAAGACCAAAATACCCTTCTAAAATTTGGTTTTGACTTTCCTTATCTAGACAGCCCAACTTCGAATGGACATATCTCCCTCATACGAACTCGAAACTGAGCAAACTTGGTGGATTTAAAAAGATAATTCAAAGATCTTTCCTACGGTATCTGGTAGCACACCTAAATCATCCTGATCTAGGAGTTATGGTCGTTTGAATTCTACAAAAACCTCATACTTAGCTTAACTTTGTCAAACTTTCTAAATTTGATTATTTCCAAAAACGGTTTCTTTCCAATTCTTAGTCTTTCTAGTTCTTTCAAAAAGAGAGGTGTTACAATAGCGGAAGACTTAAATAACATGAAACAATCTCAAAAGATAAACTCATGCAATAAAGTTAAAATGTATTAAAAGAAACATTCAACTAGCCAAAATGACAACTAAAGTCTCAACATCAATACTAAAAATTGGAAAAGACTCAAGAACTATCAATAGCTAACTGTCTATGAAGCCTCTAACAACTTAGATGGACATCAGGACAAGACCCACAACATCCTAATGAACTAACTGATAAATCAATAAAAAAAAGGATCCTCCAGAAGCAAGGAGGCTCACCAACAACTCTGAAGCTTAACTGGATCAACGATGCAATGGATGTTGATCCTAGTTACCTCAATATGCATTATAAAAAGATTCAGGTCAACTGGCATCAGTACATTGAATGTACGAGCATGTGAGGGGAATACTAAAACAAGACATAAGCTTGAAAGGAACTGAAGGAATATAACTGGTCTCAACTCAACTCATTTCAATATAAAGCAATAATATAAATGCAATATAAAGAAAAGCTTTTAAAACATGGAACAACTCTGTGTATTTAGAAATACAATGGTAACTCAGTTTTTATGCAAGGATATAATTTAAACTTTGTTTGTATGTGAAAATACAAGTAATCTTTGTGTAAATAAGAATACAAAATATAACTGTGGGAGTTTCTCTAACCGACAACCATCACTTAAGAGTTATGTGATGATACAATGTTTTGCCTCATGCTGCCAGGGCCTTCCTATACCTTGTTGGGGGTATAGAACCTAACTACTAAGTGGATCCGCTAGTCTATGCTAAAAATTACTAAGGAATCATCTAAAAAGTATGACCCTTTTCTACCCATGCTGGCTACATGGTTTATGGGGGCTGTGAGTTGTCTGAACTCTCCCCCATATCGATGTTCAATAATACTCCCAAAATATAACTAGCTCATATGTTTAAAAATATAACTCTCAATGTGATTTGAGATAATTGCTCAAAAACTAGCCCAAAGACTCTCTTGGAAGTCAATATTTCCTCTCTTGATTAAATGTGAAAACATTTACTCTTTATTGAAAGTAGCTCAAAGGCTCTTTTGAAAAATCGGTGTTTCCTTTCTTGATTAAATGTGAAAACATTTACTCTTTGGAAATACATGACCCCCATATACTCTTTTGAAGAAATAAACTTCACTCTTTACTCAACTCAAAACTTAAGTCTTAAAACAAGTTTAAAGCATTTGCAAAACACTTTTGAAAGAACTCTAAAAACTCTCTAGACTTGGCTCTTAACTTTCCTTGAATTTGAAATTTATGGATTCAAGGTTGTGATTTGTGATAGGAAAGATCTCGTGATGTTTAGGAGTGTGTTTTAGATAGTTAAATATGAGAAACGATCAAGAAATCACTGTCCGGAAGCAAGTCCGCTACACGGAGATGCATTTTAATATTTGGTCGCAAAATAAATTTTGAGGCAGAAAGGTCTGTGACCTCTCCGCGATGTAGAGAGAAAAGATCCAATCCTGAGGAATAGGTCCGCGACGTGGACTTGGTACCCAGATTTTTCTGACTTTTTCCTTCTTCATTTTCTAACCCCAATTCTTCTAAGTTCAATTCTTTTTCTCAATTCCTCTTTAGATTCAGATACCCAGTACATGTACACAAGAATCTATTCATAAACGACTCTAAAACCTACATGATTTCCTCAAGAACTCAACAATCCCAACTTAATTCAAGAACAAAAAGTCAATATTCAAGAACATAATTCAAAATCATCAACTTTCAACTTTCTAGAACGAATTTCGCTGAACCAAACATGATTGGCACGTAGGTGAATGAACCCAATGCTATGAAAGTCTCACATACCTCTTTAGGGATCAGCCCTTGGCGAAACGACTTCAATTTCGCAAGAAATCTCCAAGAATGCATTGAATTTTCTCCTCTCTTCTCTTCTCTCAAAGTCCTAGCGTAATTCTTAGTTGCGTAAACTGAAATAACTCAGTTTAGACCCCAAATAAATTCCTAAAAATGAAATAATTTAATTGGGTAATGAAAAGACAAAAATACTACTCTAAAATTAGGTTGACTTTCCTTATCTAGACAGCCCAACTTCAAACGAGCATATCTCCCACCTACGAACTCGAAAACTAGCAAACTTGGTGGCGTTGGAAAGATAATTCAAAAAACTTTCATTTTATATCTTGTAGACCACCTAACACATTATGTACTAGGAGTTATGGTTATTTGAGGTTGACCCAAAACACATACTTAACATAACTTGGTAAATTTCAGATTTTCATTCTTTCCAAAAATTGTTCTTTCTAATTTTTAGTTCTTTCAAAAAATGGGGCGTTACAAGAAATGCCTTTTTTCTTACTAAAGCATAAGAGAACCTTTCAAATTTCTTTTTTCATCTTCCCTTACTTTCCCATTAATTCTTAGTACATATCCAACAACTTTTTGGCCTTGTCATCTGTTTATGCCATCTATATTGTTCGAAAAGAAGGGGAGTAATATTAATAACGAAACCATACATTTCTAACCTAGAAATTCAATCATAATAACAAACTCACATTTGCAACATAGATATAACAACTCTCCTTTCTTTATAAAGAATGTTGATCAACTATACAATTTTTTTTTATTCAACTTATAAGGGGTTGCACATGAGATTATCTTCGTCCAATGCTTCCTACGTACCCTATAAGAAATCCTAAAGAGGGATCAAGCCCATACATACTTCTCTATATACATACAAATCATATTTTATTATGTATATATCTATTTTCAGAACCCAATACTCTTCCACAAGTTTCATTCCCTACTTCCTTCACATCTGGGAATTGCCTCACGAATTTATGATTGGCGATCTTGACTGTTTCTTCTTCCTTTTGTTGGCTACTTTGGATGAATTCTATAGAAAAGTATGGTTCAACAACATGTCTTCAGTCCAACGTATGCTTGGCAACAGAATCAGGAGGTGCCGGTTCCGGTTCCGGTCCATTACCGATTCCATCTTGGTTCCGGTATGTACCTGTTAGTGCCGGTGTAACACCCCTAAATGATAATAAGAATTTGTATATCGATTTACCGTTGTTAAACTATTTCAATATGGGTTACTCTCATTTTGGGGAACTTTAAAGTTGTTAAAGTTGCTAACTTGCTTAACATAAAGTGTATAGGAATGGATGGATTTGTGTTGGGGTAAATACATAATATTCTATCCTAATTATAGGTAATTAAATGGTGTTGAGGCATATACATATAAATATGTAAATATGCATTTTTGGACAGCACAAAAGGATAAAAATATAAAGTATGTTAGCAGCACCTTGGCCAGCCAAGTGTCCAAGTGATAAACATCACTTGTTGACTATATAGTTCACTCATCTTTGAATAATTTCGTGGAATGGAAGATTAAAACCCTTAGAAACTTAGCTTATCATTTCTTCATCAAAATCACAAGAAAAAACCTTGGTCTTTTGGTTGGAATCAAAGAGACAAACTACCTTGTTGGTGAGTGGCTGAAATCTGTCTCTCAGCTGATAGTGTTTGGTAAATTGTGTATATCTTGTGATATGGAAATCCGTTTTAGGTGAATAAATATATTTTGGAAAGCTGATTCATGTACCTACAACTCTTATGTTTATGTGAAAGTCTGATTTAGCTGTTATAGATGTGGATACGGGGGCGCAACACAGGACAAGTTCTGTCCAGATTTCTCTGTTGTTGTAGCTGAGTAGGTTGTGTTATGTTTAGAATATCTCGTTCGATAGAACTCCGTTTTGGGTGCATAAATATGATTTGGAAAGATAATTAATATATATACAAATCTTATCTTTATGTGAAAGTCTAAATTAGCTGTTATGGATGTGAAAAATGGGACACAACACAGGACAAGTGTTGTCCAGATTTCAGATTCAGAAATCCGGTAGGAACCACTGTCAGTGTATCGATGATATCTAGTTGAAAAAAATGTATTTTTTAGTGATTCTTGTTGTGTCGCAATCTTAAGAGATGTATCTACAACTTTAATGAAGGTTACAAAATCTATTTTTACTGTTTTCCTGTTCAAATTTAAGTTGCAACATGGGGTACTAAACTGGCCAAAATCACTGTTTTGAGAACAGAATTGTATCTGTGTGGGCTGAGCTTACTTATGATGATAATCGCATTTTATTTCGATATTATTGAGATATTAGGAATTAAAGAAGTCATTTAATTGCATTTTTAAGGTTGCATAGACTTGTGAACAAGTTGAGGAACTTGATATGTTGATTAATCTCCAGTTTGAGCTTGCGAAGTTTATTGGACTATTGCTACGCTAAAGTATTGAGGTTTGTGTATAAACTTGTACTTGCACTCTTGTAATGGCTGGTATATATGAAATTTGATCTTGATACCTCAGCTACCTCTTGTCACTTTGCATTGTCATGTTGGTATGATGCTTGTGTAACTCGCCCACTTGTACGGATTGTTGGATCACCTGGTACTCTTGTTGGGACTATGTCCTTCTTGTGGCTACGGCGTTGTCACTATTGGTAGGCCTCTTGTTTTGGATCAATTACCATCTTGACTTTGGATTTGTAGTTCGTCTTAGGAATGAAAGTTATCCATTTTAAGTACGAACTAGAAAGTCATTTTTAATATGGTTATTGGTTCTCTTGATACAGGGCTTCGGTCCTTCTTGATACAGGGCAGCGACCCTTCTTGATACTTGCTTGTGCCGGGTGTGACGACATGAAGTATATGTGGGGCGAGCCTTGCTATTGAAATTCTTGGAAAATGGTGCTATGAGCTTCTTGACATTTGTATCTTTAAATATAGAACTTGATACTTGTTATCGATTGTTGACTTGATTTATTTATTATGCTTCAAGTATGATGCTCATTGACTTGGAAAAGGTAGCTTGGTGAATTTTGAGGATTTCGACCCTATAGTTTTTACACCACTAAGCTTTATGCTTAGCGATAGTTGTTTCTATCGTATGGGCTGATCGAGCGGAGTGATGAAGATGGCCATGGGCGATGGAAATTTTTAGAACCTTAAAGAAGATCACATTTGCATATAGGCATCTATATTTTGTATAAATCTTGGTACTTATACACGGTCTATGCGATGTATATTTGCATTAGATTTTGAAGGCTAACCGTATCATGTTTATAGGTTGTAATCTAAGTATGGCTATGTGTTTGGTTTATTTGGGGTGTGTAAGCCCAAGTTTTGTAATATGTAACATGTCCTACTTGTTTGTAATGATCATATAAAGCATGAACCCAACTAGTTTGGATACTCGGAAGTGGATAATTTTTATTATCATTAATTACTTGCATGAGGAAAAAAATAGAAATATATATATATATATATATATATATATATTTATATATTTATATCTTGTAATTTATATGCATACAGTAAGTGGAAAGGGGTCACTACAAGTTTGGTATCAGAGCCTAGGTTTGTGGTTCTAAGACTTTAGCTGTAAAGTACTTGTATACTTGTTCATTTCGTAGACAAAAGTTATGTGGATTATTTGTTCACTTGCATGGTTCATAATATTTTTATCGCATGTAAAGTGCACGTGCATCATATACATGTCCACAATGCAATGTGATCTTCCCTTTTGAAGGAATTAAATTATGGCCTCTTTTGCTGACCGTCCTATGAAAGCTGCTCGTGAAGGTTCTGGTGCCTTTGTTTCCCAACCTAATGCAACTTGAAGAGGTTGGAGAGCCATTATTGGATCATTATATTTCCCACACTAGTGGGTCTGAAGTGGGAAACCAGCAGGGTGCCTGAGCTGGTGCACGTCCTCACACGAGTCGGGGTACTCAAGCTATAAATCCTCCTTTTCAACAAATGGCTGACTTCTTCCACCACATGGCAGAAGCGATCCATGATCCTAATGTGCTTAACTTTGAGAAAATAAGGAAAATGGGTGGAGTGGAATTTGAAGGCACCGTTGATCCCACGAATGCTGAACAATGGCTGGAACGCATGGAAAGGGTATTTGAGCAGTTAGAGCGTTTCAATGTTGCCAAATTCAAGTATGCTATTTCACTCCTACAAAAGGATGCTTATGATTGGTGGGTAAGTGTTCCAAATGCCAAGGTAAAACCTCCTGTTCTTACTTGGGATTATTTTCTTAAGGAATTTCATATGAAGTATGTCCCACCTGCGTATTGTGATGCAAAGAGAAAAAAGTTTTTGAATTTAAGGCAATGTGGCATGTTTGTTGCTGAGTATCAACAGAAGTTTCTACGACTCTCTCATTATGCTGAAGGTATTAATACAGAAGAAAAAGACAAGTATAAAAAATTTGAAGATGGTTTAAATGATTCCATTAGGAAGAATGTGGCGATCTTGCAACATGAGAACTTTTGTAAGTTGGTGTCTGTTGCTTCTACTTGGAAACGACTTGATAAAGAAGAAGATAGTCGAAATGAAAACAAATTTCGAAAGCCGAGATTAGATTTTGGAGGTCCATCCAAAAGGGGAAGGTTTGATGATTTTAAAGCTGGTAGTGTTAACAGGCCACCTCAGCAAAAGCAAAGCAGATCAGAATTTTCTACAGCTAGCACTCCAAATTATGGCCAAGGTAGGTCTCGGGTCCCTACTTGTCCACAATGTGGAAAAAATCATTATGGTACTTGCAGGAGAGCTTCTGGTGCATGCTTCAATTGTGGGAGCTTTGATCATAAAGTGAAGGATTGTACTAATCCTAATAATGTTCGTTCCTTGACACCTGAAGGCTCAGTTCATAAGTCTTCTATTAATTCTGCTCGAACTAATGAAGTTTCAAGACCTAAAAATACACAAGCAGCAGGTGCAAGTGGAGCGAATAAAGCTAGTGGACCACGGGCTACTGAACACACTTATGCTATGAGGTAAAGGGAGGATCAAGATGGACAAGACGTGGCTGTCGGTAAATTTCACTTATTCGGCTTATGTGTGTTTACATTGTTTGATCCCGGTTCTACACATTCCTATCTTTGTTCATCACTTTCTCTTCCTAAAAATGTGAAATCTGTGAGACTTGATTTTGATGTGTTGGTTGAAAGTCCTTTGGGTTATCAGGTTGTGTGTAACCGAGTTTATCAAAATTGTCCCTTCATGATTCAAAATCTAGTCTTCCTTACTGATTTGATTGAAATGTCCTTCAAGGATTTTGATGTTATTATCGGGATGGATTGGCTTTATAAATATCATGCAGTTGTAGATTGTAGGTCTAAGCAGGTGACTTTTAAAGATCCTACATTTTCACACATCATTGTACAAGGTGAAAGATCATTGACAGCTAGTATTATCTCGGCGGCCTTGGCAAGAAAGTTGATGCGTCAAGGTTGTGAGGCATACCTTGCTCACATAGTTGATTCATAGGTAGAGAGTCCTGGTATCAAGGACATCCCTGCTATGCGTGATTTTCCAGAAGTTTTCCCAGAAAATCTTTCGGGATTGCCCCCGAAAAGAGAGGTTGAATTTCCTATCGAGCTTATTCCTATATCTACCCCTATTTCTATTACTCTTTATAGAATGGGTCTGGCAGAATTAAGAGAATTGAAATCTTAATTGCAAAAACTTCTTGAGAAGGGTTTTATTCGACCTAGTGTTTCTCCTTGGGGATCCTCGGTGTTATTCGTAAAGAAGAAAGATGGCACTCTCAGGCTTTGTATTGACTACAGACAATTGAATAGAGTCACAATCAAGAATAAATATCCACTACCAAGAATCGATGATTTATTTGACCAACTGAAGGGTGCTAAAGTATTCTCGAAGATTGATTTAAGGTCTGGATATCACCAATTGCGTGTTAGAGAGAAGGATATTCCTAAAACTTCTTTTAGAACTCGGTAGGGTCATTATGAATTTTTGGTGATGCCATTCGGGTTGACAAATGCTCCTGTGGTATTCATGGATCTAATGAATCGAGTATTCAAGCCTTATCTTGATCAATTTGTGGTTGTGTTTATAGATGATATTTTAATATTTTCCAGAAGTAGTGAAGATCATGATAAACACCTTCGGATTATTTTGCAAATTTTGAAGGAGAAAGAACTTTATGCTAAACTTTCCAAGTGTGAATTTTGGCTTGATGAAGTGAAGTTTTTGGGACATGTTGTATCGGCCGAAGGCGTCAAGGTGGATCCTAGTAAGATACAAGCAGTCGTTGAGTGGAGACCTCCCAAAAGTCAAACCGAAGTAAGAAGTTTCTTGGGTTTAGCAGGATATTACAGAAGATTTGTGAAAGGCTTTTCTATTATCGCCTCTCCATTGACTAAACTCTTGCAGAAGAAAGTGAAGTTCAATTGGATTGGCAAATGCCAAGAAAGCTTTGAAACTCTCAAATCCTTGCTGACTCAGGCACCTATACTTACTTTACCTACTGAAGGGAATGAGTATGTAGTATATAGTGATGCTTCTCACAATGGTCTCGGATGTGTTTTGATGCAAGATGGGAAGGTTATTTCTTATGCTTCTCGGAAATTAAAACCGCATGAATTGAATTATCCTACTCATGATCTTGAGCTTGCTGCAGTAGTGTTTGCTTTAAAAATATGGCGGCATTATTTGTATGGAGAGAAATGTCATATATTCATTGATCACAAGAGCTTAAAGTACTTGGGTACTCAGAAGGAGCTGAACCTCCGACAGCGTAGATGGCTTGAACTCATTAAGGATTATGACTGCACAATTGATTATCATCCGGGTAAAGCTAATATGGTTGCAGATGCCTTAAGTAGAAAATCCTTTGCAAGTATTTCTCTGAGGCCTTTGCCCTTGCTTCTTGAGTTGAGAGCCATGAATGTTTGTTTGACACTTGATTCAAAGGGTTCAGTTGTTGCTAATTTGCAAGCAAAGCCAATATTACTTGAACAGGTGAAAGAAGCACAAAAGTTGGATGAGAAACTTGTCAAAGTGGGCCGAGAAGTTCAAAAAGGGGAAAAACTTGATTTTACATTATCCGAGGATGGTGTCTTATTTTATCAAAATAGACTTTGTGTCCCTAATGATGACAATTTGAAGAAAGAGATACTGAATGAAGCACATACCTCATCCTATGCAATGCATCCTGGGAGTACAAAGATGTACCAAACCATCAAAGCAAATTATTGGTGGAATGATATGAAGAAAGACATTGCAGAGTTCGTTTCTAAATGTTTGGTTTGTCAACAAGTAAAGGCAGAACATCAGGTTCCAGTTGGGTTGCTACAGCCCTTGTCGATACCGAAATGGAAATGGGAGGGAATAACTATGGACTTTGTTTCTGGACTTCCTCGCACCCAAAGAAATCATGATGCAATATGGGTGATTGTGGATAGGCTAACCAAGAGTGCGCACTTCTTAGCAATTAGGATGGATTACTCACTTGAGCGTTTAGCCGAATTGTACATTAATGAGATTGTAAGACTACATGGGATCCCTATGTCTATTGTATCTGATAGAGATCCAAGGTTTACATCTAGATTTTGAGGAAACTTATAGGAAGCGCTGGGTACTAAGCTGAAATTTAGCACTTCATTTCATCCTCAGACAGACGGTCAGTCGGAAAGGGTGATACAAGTTTTGGAGGATATGCGTCGAGCTTGCATTATAGAGTTTGAGGGTAGTTGGGACAAATATTTGGCTTTGATAGAATTTTCTTATAATAACAGTTACCAATCGAGTATTGGAATGCCTCCCTATGAAGCTTTGTATGGAAGAAAATGTCGGACTCCTCTTTGTTGGAGTGAAGTTGGTGACCGGAAAATTATTGGCCCTGAGTTGGTGCAACAAATAGAAGACAAGGTAAAAATTATCAAGGATCGGCTAAAGATTTCTTCGAATAGACAAAAGTCGTATGCTGATCTTAAAAGACGTGACATTGAATATCAAGTGGGAGATAAAGTATTTTTAAAGGTGTCTCCATGGAAAAAGATTATGAGATCTGGCAGAAAAGGAAAGCTTAGTCCCTGATTTATTAGACCGTATGAGATACTTGTAAGGGTTGGACTGGTTGCATATAAATTGGCTTTGCCACCAGAGTTAGACAAGATACACAATGTCTTCCATGTTTCTATGCTCAGAAGATGTCGTTCTGATCCATCTCATGTTCTTCCAGTTGAATCTATTGAGGTTAATCCTGACTTGACGTATGATGAAGAACCTATGCTAATTCAAGCCCGGGAAGTGAAGCAACTTAGAAACAAGAAAATCCCCTTAGTAAAGGTACTTTGGAGGAACCACTCGGGAGAAGAAGCTACTTGGGAGAGAGAAGAAGACATGAGGACCCAATATCCGCACTTGTTTCGGGACTAAGGTAAGGTAAATTTCGAGATGAAATTTCTTTAAGGGGGAGAGAGTTGTAACACCCCTAAATGCTAATAAGAATTTGTATATCTATTTACCGTTGTTAAACTATTTCAATATGGGTTACTCTCATTTTAGGGAACTTTAAAGTTGTTAAAGTTGCTAACTTGCTTAACATAAAGTGTATAGGAATGGATGGATTTGTGTTGGGGTATATGCATAATATTCTATCTTAATTATAGGTAATTAAATGGTGTTGAGGCATATAAATATAAATATGTAAATATGCATTTTTGGACAGCACAAAAGGATAAAAATATAAAGTATGTTGGCAGCACCTTAGAAACTTAGCTTTTCATTTCTTCATCAAAATCATAAGAAAAAACCTTGGTCTTTTGGCTGGAATCAAAGAGACAAACTACCTTGTTGGTGAGTGGCTGAAATCTGTCTCTGAGCTGATAGTGTTTGGTAAATTGTGTATATCTTGTGATATGGAAATCCATTTTGGGTGAATAAATATGTTTTGGAAATATGATTCATGTACCTACAACTCTTATGTTTATGTGAAAGTCTGATTTAGCTGTTATGAATGTGAAAACTGGGGCGTAACACAGGACAAGTTCTGTCCAGATTTCTCTGTTGTTGTAGCTGAGTAGGTTGTGTTACGTTTAGAATATCTCGTTCGGTAGAACTCCATTTTGGGTGCATAAATATGATTTGGAAATCTAATTCATATATCTACAACTCTTATGTTTATGTGACAGTCTAAATTAGCTATTATGGATGTGAAAAATGGGACGCAACACAGGACAAGTGTTGTCCAGATTTCGGATTTAGAAATTCGGTAGGAACCACTGTTAGTGTATCGATGATATCTAGTTGAAAAAAATGTATTTTTCAGTGATTCTTGATGTGTTGCAATCTTAAGAGATGTATCTAAAACTTTCATGAATGTTACAAAATCTATTTTTGCTGTTTTCCTGTTCAAATTTAAGTTGCAACATGGGGTACTAAACTGGCCAGAATCACTGTTTTGAGAACAGAATTGTATCTGTGTGGGCTGAGCTTACTTATGATGATAATCCTGTTTTATTTTGATATTATTGAGATATTAGGAATTAAAGAAGTTATTTAGTTGCATTTTTAAGGTTTTATGTGAACAAGTTGAGGAACTTGATACGTTGATTGATCTCTGGTTTGAGCTTGCGAAGTTTATTGGACTATTGTTACGCTAAAGTATTGAGGTTTGTGTATAAACTTGTACTTGCACTCTTGTAACGGCTGGTATATATGAAGTTTGATCTTGATACCTCAACTACCTCTTGTCACTTTGCATTGTCATGTTGGTATGATGCTTGTGTAACTCGCCCACTTGTACGGATTGTTCGATCACTTGGCACTCTTGTTGGGACTATGTCCTTCTTGTGGCTACGGCGTTGTCACTATTGGCAAGCCTCTTGTTTTGGATCAATTGCCATCTTGACTTTGGATTTGTAGTTCGTCTTAGGAATGGAAGTTATCCATTTTATGTACGAACTAGAAAGCCATTTTTAATATGGTTCTTGGTTCTCTTGATATAGGGCTTCGGTCCTTCTTGATATAGGGCAGCGACCCTTCTTGATACTTGCTTGTGCCGGGTGTGACGACATGAAGTATATGTGGGGCGAGCCTTGCTATTGAAATGCTTGGAAAATGGTGCTATGAGCTTCTTGACATTTGTATCTTTAAATATAGAACTTGATACTTGTTATCGATTGTTGACTTGATTTATTTATTATGCTTCAAGTATGATGCTCATTGACTTGGAAAAGGTAGCTTGGTGAATTTTGAGGATTTCAACCCTATAGTTTTTACACCACTAAGCTTTATGCTTAGCGATAGTTGTTTCTATCGTATGGGCTGATCGAGAGGAGTGATGAAGATGGCCATGGGCGATGGAAATTTTTAGAACCTTAAAGAAGATCACATTTGCATATAGGGATCTATATTTTGTATAAATCTTGGTACTTATACACGGTCTATGCGATGTACATTTGCATTAGATTTTGAAGGCTAACCCGTATCATGTTCATGGGTTGTAATCTAAGTATGGCTATGTGTTTGGTTTATTTGGGGTGTGTAAGCCCAAGTTTTGTAATATATTACATGTCCTACTTATTTGTAATGATCGTATAAAGCATGAACCCAACTAGTTTGGATACTCGGAAGTGAATAATTTTTATTATCATTAATTACTTGCATGAGGAAAAAAGTAGAAATATATATATATATATGCATACGGTAAATGGAAAGGGGTCACTACAGCCAGTAATAACCAGGTCCGGGAGGGGTAACGGGATGAAAATCGAGATTTACCGGTTAGTCCCTGTTCCGATCCCGGTCCGTCTCGCTCTGGTCCGGTTCGGCGGTTTAAATTTTTTTTTTTTTGGCAAATTAGCCGTTGAGAGCCGTTGGGCAACAGGTTTTGGGCCCCACCAACGGCTCTTTTCACCTCCCTACTCCCCTTTACACCACCCTACCCCCCAAACTTTTTTTAATACCCAACATTCTAAAAACTACATTATCATCCCTTTTTTTTACCTATAAATACTCCTAATCTTTCATTCTTGTCACTCACAATTCACAAAAATATTATCTTCTCTCTACTCTCTAATCTCTTAAATCTTAATTCCCTTATTCTCGTTAAAATTACGAAATTGGTCTTTGGAAATTGGAACTTCAAAATTCAACTTTCAATTTTCGGCTTTCGGTCATACACGGCTACTTTTTTACGTAGACGTTTGGTACATTTGTTCCAACTCACTTTTTATTTAGTTATTTATTTGTTTGCATTTAATTGTTTATTTTGTGAGTAATTAGTCTCTAGTCTCTACTTATTTAGTTATTTATTTGTTTAAAATTTTGCATTACATTTTCGTATTATATATAATTTACTACTTTTTATATTTGAATATGAATTTTGGTAAAAACAATGTTGAGAAGGGTAAAACAACAATAGTTGATTCGATCACTAATTTATGGAGCTCAAAATCCAAGAAAAATAAAAAAATCGGTAGTACGTCTAAATCTACAACTAAAAAAACTTCTCAATTAAGAATAAATACGGATGATTATACGCATGTTGATGATAGTGTTTTTAATGTTGATAGTAATAGTGGATTAGATCCTTATCATGAATATTTACAAAGAAGGTTTGGTAATTTTGATGAGGAATTACCTGAAGATGATGAACATGATGATGTTAATGATTATATTGATAGTTTTGATAATAATGTTGATGAATATGATGATGATGAAACTCAGCCAACTACGGCTACTCCCACTCCCAATCCCCCTTCCCCTCCCGCTCCCTTTTGTTGTCCTGCTCCCGTTCCCCCCGTGCATCCTAGGACTAAGGTAGAACGCGCTAAAAAATCAGTTGTGTGGCAATTTATGACTCAGAATGAAGATAAAACACAAGATATTTGTAATAAATGTAAACATAGAATGAATCATAAAACTGTAAGAAAACAGGGTGGGACGGGACATTTGAGTAATCATTTAATGTCATGTTGTAAAAATGAATTTTTGCATGCTAAAGTTATAGCCAAAGCTAAAAAGAATGGTACCACCCTTCCTGAAAATGTAGGAGTAGAGGGCTCTAATATGGTCCAAACACAATTAAAACCTTCTAATGTTTCTGGCTCTAGTATACAACGGTCATATAGTAGAAAAAAAGATCTTGAAGAATTAGCTAAAATGATTGTTGTTATGGGTTTGCCATTTAGTTTTGCTGAAAATCTCAGTTTTATTCATTATATTCAAATTGTGTATAATCCACATTTTAAAGGTTTTACTAGAAATACAATTAAAAAGGCTATCTTTGATTATCAAGCTCAACATTTTCAATATCTTTGTTGTTTATTTTATTATAATAATTGTAAAATAGTTATTACTTCTGATATGGGCCATAGTGTAAATGGTAATGATTATTTCACTGTTACTGCACATTGGATTGATGAAAATTGGACACTGCAAAAAAGAATCTTAGGTTATAAATGTTGTGAAATGTATAAAACCGATAGTTATATAGCTCAAACAATTATAGATGTTTTACAAAACTATGGAATTTGTGATAAAATATGTAGTGTCACCTTAGATAATGCTTCTAATAATAGAACTACTGTTGAAATACTAAAACCGTCTCTTTACTCTATTTATATTGATGGTTTTCATATTAGGTATGCTGCACACATATATAACTTGATTGTTAGAGATGGTATAGCAATGTATAATGAAGGTTGCATAAAAGTTGAAACTGCATGTCATTTTATTTTTAAATGTCAAGTTAAGTCTAGACGCAGAGATTTTGAAAATCGTTGTCGTGAATTTAATCTTCCACCTAGAAAAATTCCTAAATCAGTGTGTACTAGATGGAATTCTTTATATGAAATGCTTGAAGTCACTTATGAATATAGGAAGCCTTTACAAATGGTTTGAAATGTTCATAATTCAAATATGACAGATAGACTTTATGCTAATGACTGGAATGACATAAAAGAACTTATAGAATTTTTAAAAGTTTTTTATTGAACTACAAAAAAAATATCTGCACTTTATTATCCAACTATTTGTTTTGTTTTACCTAATATTTGTGCTATTTCTAGTAAATTTTATAAATTAAAAAATAAACCAAGATTTGAAGAATCTGTTAACAAAATGATTGAAAAATTTAGAAAATATTTTATTCCTATTCCTCAAATTTATTTAACCATTTGTTTGTTAAATCTACATTACAAAGATGAAGGTGTATCACGAATGGTTGATAAAATATATTTTAATTTGGGTATAGATAGTGAATATGATGAAGCACCTAGTTGTCAAGATGTTAAAGATAGTATAAAAATTGAAGCTAGAAAATTATATGACTTGTATAATTCGAATATAATTAATGCAGTACGTAATGAAGAGCCTCAAACTTCTAGGAGTAGATATAATAATGAAGATGATATTGATGATATGATAGATTGTTATCTTGAACTTTCTGATAATGATAGAAATGATTTTGATGCGTATATTAATCAAAATACAGAACCTACTACTGTTGATCTTCTAGAATGGTGGAGCAATCGCGGTCAAGGATTTCCAAAGCTTCAACCGGTTGCTAGAGACGTGTTAGCTATTCAAGCATCTTCGGTAGCTTCGGAAGGCACTTTTAGTGCAGCAAGATATCAAATAGAAGAGCATAGATATTCTTTAGCAGCAGATAGCTTGGAGATATCGGTACTATTTAGAGATTGAATTAATGGCGAGAGAAGGAGTTATGGTCGTCCACCTTTACCGACCAAATTTGAAAATGACATTGATGAAATAATGCAAGATTTTAGTGACGAAGGCATTGATTCAATGGAGGAACTAGCTAATCAACCAATTCCAGAGCATGTTACTAGAGAAATGTTAAAAGATTTAAAAAAAGATTTTCTTGGTAGCATGAACTATTAAATTAAAATGTCTATTAGTATGAGTATAATAATTCAAGGTCTAATTCAAACAGAACCCTTCCTAGAAGGTGGCTGTGTAGATTATATTTTTTAATACTCTACTAATATTTTGTAAATTGTAACTCAACTTGTAGTCTTGTACTATTTAATTAATATTAATAAAAGTATAGGCTATTCGCCTTAATTTTTTTTATTATTGTCTTGATTCTTGAATAAGTTGAATTTAAATTTTCAAACTTTTAAAGTGTGAAATTTAAACTTTTATAGTTTTATAATTTTAAAGTTTGAATTTAAATTTTCAAACTTTTAAAGGGTGAAATTTAAACTTTTATAATTTTAAAGTTTGAATTTAAAGTTTCAAAGTTCAAACTTTTAAAGGATGAAATTTTAAACTTTTATAGTTTTAAGTTTAAATTTAAATTTTCAATTTTTTAAAGAGTGAAATTTAAACTTTTATAGTTTTAAAGTTTGAAATTTAAATTTAAATTTTCAAACTTTTAAAGTGTGAAATTTAAACTTTTATACTTTTAAAGTTTGAAAGTTTGTATTTAAAACTTTTAAAGTATAAAAGTATAAATTTTTAACTTTAAAATTATAAAAGTTTTAATATTATTTGAGTAATATTCCTATTTTTTAATTTTTATTTTTTTTAAATATAACGTGGGACCCGATTTTCGGTCCGTTACCGGTCCGGGACGGGACTACTCATAAATTTCTGAAATTATCGATTCCGGTCCATCCCGGTTCTGGTACGGTTCCGGTCCATGATGCCCGGTTCCGTTCCAGTTTTGGTCTGTCCTGGTTCGGTAGTTTCGATTCCGGTACCGTTGCCAGGCATATGTCCAACTCCAACATGTGATGGGATTTTTCACAAGACATTTTTCAAGAAAATCTTGAACCTCATTTGACAACTTCAAATTTTGAAACTTTGGTTCCTCAAACTCGATTTTGTTCAACATATCATCAACATCTATATCTTCCCACAACGGTGTCCCCGTAATCAGCTCATAGACAGGTTTATCCTCATCTTCTCCACCATTATTGGCAGGTTTACCCACTAACCGCCATATATATATATATATATATATATATATGGGGGTGGGCTGTAGCAATCAGTTTGATGATTAACCCAGGTGTGCAAAGTTGATCCAAACACAACCAACTTAAACAAAAAAGCTAACAACATGAAGAAATATAGCTAATGAAAAAGAAAAATATGAGCTAAATTTAAAACCACAATAATCATTGACCAAGTTATTTAAGCAGAGATTAGATTTGCAAAAAGTATTTCACTCAATTAACCTCACAGAGCTTGAAATTTACAGATTAAACTCACAGAGCTTGAAATTTGAAGATTAACCTCTACTTTTAGGTATATTGGCAAGCAAATCTTCTGGATATGTAGTACTCTACTTCAAAAAAGTTTTCTTGGAGAGAAGCATGAGGTTCGCTTGGGAGCTTTGAGATGAGCTTGGAGTCAGCCGTGAAACTTCTTCCACCGATTGGAGCTTTGAGATGGAAATCTGATTGTTTTCACCTTAGCTTTGGAGATGAAAACAGCAGTGAAACTTCTTCCACTGCATGTGAGTTTTGGAGAGAAGCTTCTAGCTTAGTGGGTTAGAGTGAAGTTTAAATGGTCTTATGATTACTTTCCAATTTCTAAAGTTTCAAATGAGTTTTTAATTGGTTTTATAATCCAAATAATTATAAGTAAGTGTAAAATAATCCAACCATCCAAAAGATAATTGGTATAGTCATTCTTAAATCTCCAATTATTTCCCAAGGTAATAAAATGCCTAGCTAAATCCCCAGAAATATTTTTTTAGACAACCTGAAATTTTCCTACAGATTAAAAAAGGAATTTTAAATTTTCTTATTGGTCCACGTACCTAGAGATTTACCTAGAGATATTGTTCCTACAGATATGTTTCCCTAGGTAATATCGCAGGAACTCATTTTGTGCAAAATGACACTAATTTTACCTGTAAAATTTGTTGGCAATATATGTTTCACATATAATATATTTTAGTATTGAAGAATTTAAGATTTTTGCAAGAAATCCGCAAGTACTACTTGCAACATTGTACCCCAGGTAATATCCCCATGTAATTTGCACTTTTTTAGTGGTGGCAGCCAAGAGCCCATATATCAACTTGTGGGCTACTCAGTGTTAATCACGGATTCAGGTGTCATATACCATTTTGTTTCCCTAATAACTCCTCAATTCCAATGTCACAGAAAGCCCAAAATCAGCGATCTTGGTAGTTTAGTCCATGCCCACAAGGAGAATATTGCTAGGCTTGATGTCGCAGTGCATAATTCCATTGTTGTGAATGAAACTGAGCCCTAAAAGAACATTCTTCGTGTGTTTCTTAAATTCAACTTTCGGCACTGAATTGCAATTTCGAAGACGATCAGCAAGGCATCCTCCGAAAGCATACTCGAGCAATAAGTTGTAAAGATTGACGTTATCTTCAAAAGAGACATTAGCTCTGAAACAGTGAATAATGTAAGGAGAATGTTTGAACATTCGGAGGATTTCGACTTCTTCTTTCAACTATTCAGAATCACTGTAGTTGCAAAATTTGACAGCGATGAGAGATGGAAGAGTAACACCATGAAATAGTGCGTTGGAGGTAGAAGCTAACGAGACAATACCGAATCCACCTTGTCCAAGAGTTGTGCCTCTCTTCCACAATAATTCTGCAATTGGAAATTAAGAATTGAATGTGCAATATGTTTGTAGAATATTATAACAATACATTAGAGAGTAATTTATGGATGATATATGTTATCGTATTCCCTTTCCTATACCAAATTAAAACCAAATTTCTATTTTAATTTGGTTTAAAGGTTTGTTTCCTATTTTATCCTTCTACACTATTCTTCTCCTCTGTTTCCCTATTCCTTTGGATTAATTTAATTCCATTTTTCGTTTTTATTTTCCTAAATAAAATTTAAATTTATTTTTTATTAAAAAAATCCATTTATGGGTATGTTTGATCCTTCCAGCGAAGTTCATGTTATTTTTTAGTTTTTGGGTATTTTTTATTCTTCTCACACATGAATTATTTTTTCACTTTATTGATTCAACAAATAATTTGAATATTGAATATCTCCCCTAAAAATTAGTTTGTTTATCATTATTTGAGATTCTTATTCTTATTTCATTTTAGTGTGAAAATATAAGAAACAAAAAGAAAGAATTGTAAATGGAAAAAAAAAAAAAATTAAGACTAATTTTTTTAGATTATATCGTAAATCAAATTTGATACTACCGCTCACAACTCTCTAATGTAGTTACTCCTAGTAACAAATTTATTATCCATATTCAGTCAACTTAATGAACCCAAACTTCTTAATTCCTTCATAAACAAGGCAGAGTCATTGTGAATAGTTTTTAATCTCTAAGAAACTTAACCAGACATGCAATAATGTTTAAAATAAACTATGATGAAATAAAATATGCCAATTTTTTTAGGCAGTTGAAAAGAGTGAAATTTCAAAAAAAAAAAAAAGACTTTATTAAAGTTTTTATAAAAACAAAGCAATTAGCAGATACATAAGTTAAAGGAATGGCAGATTCTTCAATGGCTTTCTTTTTGCCACCATTCATCATCAAATGTGACTCTACTTGGATCCATTACATTTTCCATTCTTGTTGGCTCCGTTCCAAACTCCAATGGAAAAAAATCTCTGTATATTTTATGTGTGTGAGAAAGCTATCAAAATTCTTCGATTTAGTAGAGTGACCAAAGTGATCGGCTTAGTTATCCAGAACGTCACTCAACTAGTAGAAATTCTCTTATCGGATATGCCAGGGACACCAAAGCACTATCTGACCAATTTAATGAAACTGCTATTGCAACCTTCTGCTTCATCAGCTCTTTTCACCTCACTGGAAGATAGAAATCATGCTGAATTCATAATGTTGGTAAAATTTTAATTTAGTTGAAACACATTACATCGGTGAGAAAATCATGTTTTATAACACAAATTTCAAATTGATTCGAGGTGGGAAAATCCTATTTCTAGACAGATTATAGAAAGATAATTCTTCAATTTAAATGACATATGGCAAACTTTGAAATTGAAAGAGTAGCAGATGGATCATCATACAATAGAATCTACAAGAGAATTTGAAATTGGTCTAGCACACTTACACTAATACATCTGCGCGTGAGATCATGTTCGTCACACGCTGCCTACATACCTCAAAACTAATTCTAAAGAGGGATCAAGCCAACAAGTACTTTTTTACAAATCAATTTTTATTTATGGATCTATCTATTGTCACAATTACACACCAATTCATGCCCTATTCAAAAGTCATTGGAGAGCCCAAAATCAGCAATCTTGGCAGTTACGTCGAATATTGTCAGGTTTGATGTCGCAGTTAATAATTCCATTGTTGTGAATGCAACTGATCCCTAAAAGAACATTCTTTGTGTGTTTTTCAACTCCGGCTGTGAATTAAAGTTCCGAAGATGATTAGCAAGGCTTCCTCCGGATACATACTCCAACAATAATTTGTAAAGGTCGATTTCATCTTCGAAGAAGAGATTAGCTCCAAAACAGCAAATAACGCAAGGAGAGTGTTTGAACATACTGACAAATTCCTCCTCCTCTTTCAACGATTGAGAAGCACTATAGTCCCAAAAAGTAAAGGTGACATAAATTTGGACATTGATTCATCATTACTACATTCGTACTTCAAATCGATCACATAAAATTGGACATATAAATTTAAAGAAAACCTAGATAAATCAATCAGTTAGCAAGACCTATATGTTTAAATGAATGTAGATTTGGTTTAGACAGACAAAAAATTTCATTTAGAGGGCTGTATGAACTTCTATAACAAGTGATAAAGCTTATAATAACAGTTTCTTTGTCAAAATTAGCAATTGAAAACTAAAGTTGGACAAATAGAATTTACATAAACTATAAGAAACATCAAACCGAAGACTATGAAGCAGGCACAAAACTCCTGATAGTGTTTTAAAAACTGAACCTAGCTAGTTAGTTTTGTCCAATTCTTCAAAGCAGCATATCTTGTAAATGTGCGTTAGATTGCCAAGATTGTTGGTCCAACAATAATGTACTCTTACTTGCCCTAATTGCATCCGATATATCCTTCAAAGGCTCATAATCTAACAAGGCTTCTATAAGCTCTGCAACAAAGCTGGATTCTTCTGTTTCACAAAGTGTCTCAGATTCTTCTTCTGATCTTTGGTTTAACTCAAAAAATGTATCACCCGTATCTAACATTTCAGGCACCTTATTTTCTGACATAACAAATTCTTGAACATTGGAAAAAGGCGACACAGTTTGCCCCAACAGACCATTCTCTTCACCAGCAGCCTCTTGAGTGATCTGCACCGGATGTTGATTAGATTCTACTATTGCTCGTTTAGAAAAATCAAAAGGATGGATCAGTAGCTCATTGTTTAGATTCATCAATGCATCAACACCCACATATTTAGCCAAAGTCTCATATATTTCAGGCGTAGTTATATTTGACTTCACATTCACAAAGTCAGGAATCATAGGTTGTTGAATATGAGAAAAAGTATTTAGCTCCAATTGACCATTCTCTTCTCCGGGGGCCTCTTGAATTTGTACCTGATTGTTCTTGATAGCAAAGTTCCCACAACTAGATAGTAGTCCAACAAAGCTTGCAATACGGTCCTCATTCATACCAAAAGGACAATCTTGTTGCAGATGTATTGGTTCCTTAGGCAGATTATTTTCTGGCATTGTGTTCTGAAATTCCAAAACACCACTCCCTTCACCAGCAGCCTCCTGAATTTGCACCTCAACATCATCAATTTCCATTGCTGGATTTTCAATGACATTGATATGATGATTGATCATTCCATAGTCCTTATTCCTCAAACACGTTATTTCAGGATCATCGTTTTCTAATAGCTCTTTGATCTTGTCTTTACCTGACAAAGCCTCTTTAATTTGCACCATTTGTTCAACAATATTGATATGAGTGACCGGCTTATATTGCTGATCCATCCGCGGCACAACAGAATTTACCCCTGAAATCACCTTTGTATCACCTTCTGTTCATCAGAAAAATCCATAACAGTTGTACTCACATTACTACTTCGAGAACAATTAGCATAATTTTTTTGGGCATTCATTTTTCTAGCACAAATACAATAATCTCTAAAATTAGAGTTTTTGAACTTTCTAAGAATAGCTTCACAAAAAACATATTCCTTCATGAGACACTTGCCATCATCAGGACAACATATCTTAGTATCATAATAGAGACTCTTCTTGCATCCCATATTCAAAGGCTTGCTCTATTTACTCCTAACCCATTTCCCCTTATCTTGTTGTTTCCAAGTCCCTAGATTTTTACCCACAACTCTGCAAAATCTATTGTTAGTTTTCTTTTTCTTATGCCTAGGTGAAATAAAGTATCAAAAAATATTAGTATCTCCATCGTCTTCTCCTCCGCAATGATGCGCATAGCCATAAGTTACCCATGGTTCTTGTTTGTAAACATCACACTCGTCATGGGAGCCAAAACTTCTTCTTTGGAAAGAGTTGACTTTTTAAGCTCTTTACCTATGAGCTTTTCCCATATTTGAACCACTTCTCTTTGAGAAAGTATGTTTTTAGGAGGCCTAAGGTAAAATGTTTTATTGAGTGTTCTTGGATCATCTATGGCCTTGATGGTATATGTTGCGATATCATCTTCGTCAACATAAATTGCTGAAAAATTAAACAAAAACATGTAGTTACTAATACACATTATCATATTTTTAATATTACACATATACTTTGGCCTGAAAACTAGAAAATTGTAAGAGAGAATTGAGTTTTAAGTTATATATATACAATTGGTACATATAAGAAATATTTACATCATCAGATTACATTTTTGTAGCAGGTAGATATCTTATTTTCAATATTACCCGTCCGACATTTTAAGAAGACTTACATGTAGATTGAGGTGGATCCATGATATATATTTAGTGAGTTCAACTTTTATTATTCATAGTAATATTATATATGTAAGTAAAAGTTATGGGTTCCAATGAACTTGTGGCCGAAAGGCTACATCAACGATCCAACCTTGTTGTGGATATTCTTCGGATGACTTGATAATGTAAGAAATCATTTACATTATAATGATATATATATATATATATAAAACTTAAATTCGAGAGAATTACCTTTCTGGTTGCCATCTCCAAGAAAGACAACGGAGTCTGTTGAAGGAAGGATATGACCGATTTGACAAAGGGCACCAAGAAAGTAACCAGCAAAGCAATTAGCAGAAACATAAGTGAAAGGAATTCCAGCTTCTTCAATTGCTTTCCTCACCACCATTTTATCATCAAACGTAACTCTACCTGGCTCCATTGCATTTTCCATTCTTGTTGTATCCGTTCCAAACTCAGATGGAAAAAATCTCTGTACATTTTATAAGTTTATGTGATATTGCATACCAAAAATTCTTCGATTTAATAGAGTCACTAGAGTGATCAACTTAATTATCCAAAACGTCACTCAACTAGTGACTAAAAACTATGTAAAAAAAGTCACTTTGCTTCATTTTGTAATAGAATGGTCAATTGTCCCAACTTTAGGAAAATCAAAAGTTATCCAAATAATTGATTCAAGCAAGTAAAAGGGCATCCCAGTGCACTAAAGCTCTCGCTATGCGTAGGGTCCAGGGAAGGGCCCGACCAGTGGCGAAACCAGAATTTCATCAAGGGCTACCAAAAAAGGCCAATTTAACGGAAGACTTACAATCATAAGACATTTTGTCTTTAAATGTATTTTAAAATTGTTTTACTCTTTTTAGATAGGAGATTCAACTGCCCGACCACAAGGACCTATTGTATTTGTACGTAGTCTTACCTTGCAATTTTGTCGGAGGTTGTTTCCGAGTCATAATATAAAAAATAGAATTGCATAAAAAGTGTAAGACTATGTTGTTGGAATTTGGTAGAATCATTTTATCTTTTTCTTTTTAGTCTAAAAATATTCTATAGCATTTTATTTCCTTTTAAGTCTAGGGTTTAGATTAATTGCAAAATATTTAGTTTTCTTTTAGTTTAGTATATAGAAGTAAAATAATGAGTATATTTTATTCTCCTTAATTACTTATAAATAGTGATGTACTCTTCTATTTGAATCAATAGAAAGAGTTATCATTCGTTCTCTCTTTAATTTTTCTTTCTAGTTTCGTCCATTCCATAACCATTTTTTTTAACTGAAAAACATAATATTATTATATGAAAAACTGATATAAAATAAATACTAAATCTATTGAGAGAATAAATCTCCCTATAAACTAAAATCTCTAAACGATTACATTGTGGATTTTATTGTGTTCTGCTATGAGAATAGGGATCTTCAATTTATAGATCTCCAAACTTTTCCTCTAAGGAAAGAATAAACCAAATATGGAAGAAAATTATATTTTCCTTTCAGAAAAAGTTCAAGCATTTATGGTAATACTTTGACTTTTCTTTAAGGAAAAAAATAAACTTCAAATAAGGAAAGAAAATCAGGGCAAAACCCTAACATATGTACCTTGATATTTCCAGCTTCATTGATGGTACTCCACAAGCTTAAGTTGAAGCAAGATATGATGGCTACGAATATGGACATCTGTGATGGCACATATTACAACGTCCACGAGTTTAAGTGCATCCACGAGGCTTTCGATGATCATTGAAAGAAGCAGTTACAAGGTGAGTTCCCTGAATCTTAAAAAAAAAATAACCATTTCAACTTTTACAATATCAACTCCTATTTCTGGACGTTGTAAAATGTATGTGTCATGTCCATTTGCTAAACTAGATTTCACCAATCTCTTTCCAAAGTATCCTGTTCCTCCCACTATCAACACTTTGCTTTTTTCCATCTCTCAATATATTTCTTCTTTTTCTCCTGGGATCAATGGATATATAGTTAGTTAATATATGTGGATACTCCATATGTTGTCTATTTATAGAACCAATCATGTTTCTTGGAAAATAAGTGAGTTTCTTATTTATTTACTGTATGATAATAATATCTAAAAAATATATTTATGTAATCTAGCAAATATTATGGGGGTGAGAATGAGTTGGGGGTTCGGGGAGGCATGGTCTAGGTTGGGACATTGGATGAGACTCAAAAGTGGTTACTTGAACACCCTTTGTCGAAAAATTATATTGTATATATAGAAAATAATATTTGTATACAAATGAAAACATCTTTTTAGAGATATATATTAAATTTTTGAATACCTTTAGCGAAATTCCTATTTGCCACGGGTGGGATCAAGACACAATGAGCCTGGAATGTCACTTATGGAACTTGTTTTTTCTATTTTCATTAGGGAAGTCGTTTCCTCATTTTAAGGAAATCTATTTTCTTAGAGAAAATATTTTTGAAAACATTTTGGACCAATCAAACAGAGAAAAATTAGAAACTGTTTTTGAGAAAATATTTTCCTCCGTATCAAGCACACCCTTAATTTGTTTTTCTTTTCTTTTCTGTTGTCGATTTTGTCTTGAAGTATAGGTTTTCTTTTGTTATTCCCCAAAACCAATAGTACTTGACATGTAAAATATTGTCTAATTGGTGACAAAAGAGAGGGCGCAAATACGGAAAATCACAACAGATGAGTCATATTCATAAGGAAACCATAGATTTCTAACCTAGCAATTCAATCATAATAACAAACTCAACTTTTCAACACTAATACAATCAACTCGTCTTTCTTTATAAAGAATGTGGATCAACTATACAACTTTTTTTTTTTATTAAACTAATAAGGGGCTGCACACGTGATCATCTTCGTCACTCATTACCTACATACCCCAAAAGAAATCCTAAAGAGGGATCAAGCCCATGCATACTTCTCTTTATATATAAAGATTGTCAGTACCCAATACCGTTCCACAAGTTTCATTCCTTATTTCCTTCAGATTTGGGAATTGCCTCATAAATTTATGATTGTCGATCTTGAATGTTATCTTCTAGATTTGTTTATGTACAAGGGGTTTCGGATCCAGCAATTGCCTCGACAATTTATAAAAGCCGATCTTGAATGCTATCTTCTGGATTGGTTTGTGTAGAAGGGACATTGAATCAATTTTCTTCTTCCTTGTCTTTGTTGTGTTGGCTACTTTGGATGAACTCTGCATAAAAGTGTGGTTCAAGAGCATGTCTGCAGTCCAACGCGTGTTGGGATTCTTCATAAGACATTTTTCCAGAAATTGTTTAGCATCATTTGACAACTTCAAGTTCTAAAACTTTGGTTCCTCAAACTCGATTTTTTCCAACACATCATCACCATCTGTGTCTTCCCACAGCGGTGTCCCTGTAATCAGCTCATAGATAGTGCAGCCAAGAGCCCAAATATCAACTTGTGGGCTATACTCAGTGTTAATCATAGATTCAGGTGCCATATACCTTTCTATGGTTCATGCCCTGTTCGAAGGTCACAGAGAGCCCGAAATCAGCAATCTTGGCAGTTTTATCCCCTCCCCCCCCCCCCCCCACAAGGGAATATTTCCAAGTTTGGTGTCATAGTGAATGATTCCTTTAATGTATATACAATTAAGCCCCTAAATGAACATTTTGCGTGTGTTTCTTAACTTCAAACACCGACAGTGAATTGCAATTTTGAAGACGATTAGGAAGGCTTCCTGCTGAAGCATACTCGAGCAATAAGTAGTAAAGACTGACGTTATCTTCAAAAGAGACATTAGCTCCGAAACAGTAAACAATGTAAGGTGAATGTTTGAACATTCGGAGGATTTCAACTTCTTCTTTCAACTATTCAGAATCACTTTAGTTGCAAGATTTGACAGCGATGAGAGATGGAAGAGTAACACCATGAAATAGTGGTTAAAGGTAGAAGCTAACGAGACAATACCGAATCCACCTTGACCAAGAGTTGTGCCTCTCTTCCACAATAATATTGCCATTGCAAATTAAGAATTTTGAATGTGCAGTATGTTTGTAGTATATTATAACAATACATTAGAGAGTAATTTATAGATGATATATGTTATCCTATTCCCTTTCCTATACCAAAATGAAAATCCTCAAAAAAAAAAAAAAAAAAAAAAAAAAACTATTACATCTATATTTCCCTTACCAAATTTCTATTTTAATTTGGTTTAAAGGTTTGTTTCCTATTTTTTCCTTCTACACTATTCTTCTCCCGTGTTTTCTTATTCCTTTAGGGATTAATTTAATTCAATTTCATTTTTATTTTGCTATATAAAATTTTAATTTACTTTTTATTTAAAAAAATCTATGTATAGGTATGTTAGATCCATCTAGTGAAGTTCATGTTTTTTTTAAGTTCATGGGTATTTTTGATTCTTCTCACACATGAATTATTTTTTCACTTCTTTGATTCAAGGAATAATTCAAATTTTGAATATCTCTCCTAAAAATATATTTGCTTATCATTATTCTTATTTCATTTTAGTGTTAAAATATAAGAAACAAAAATAAAGAATTGTAAATGGAAAAAAAAAAGTAAGACTATTTTTTAAGATTATATTGTAAATCAAATTTGATACTATTGCTCACAACTCTCTAATTGTAGTTGTCATGCCCTGAGTCTACACCTTGGACAGGACTGGCACTCGAGAACCATTGATGGCCCCAAGTGAACCCTTGGCCTGACTTACTACTCAGCGGAAGACTTTACTCAACAAAGATAAATCCATGTAATAAACTGGAATGTTATAAAGGAAACATTCAACTGGCCAACAAGGCAATTTCAAGTCTTAACATAATAGAATGAAAATGAAAAGACTAAATGAACTATAACTAGTTTTCTATGAAGCCTCTAAACCTATGAGGGATGTCGGGACAAGACCCTGATCATCCAAACAATTGAAAATACCAAAGCAATGTTAAAAAAAGGATCCTCCGGAAAGCAAGGAGGATCACCAAATGACTCTAAATGCTCAACTAGATCAACGAGGCACTGGATGTTGCTCTTGGTTACCTGTATCTTCATCATAAAACAATGCAGGCCAAATGACATTAGTACATTGAATGTATGAGCATGCGAGGGGAATACTAAACAAGACATAAGCTTGAAATGGAACTTAAGAAACTTACCTTGTCTCAACTCAATTCAACTTATTTCAATCTAAAGCAATAATAAGGATGCAATATAAAGAAAAGCTTTAAAAAAAGCTTTAAAACATGTAAAAACAACTCAGTGTATTAAAAAACACACAATAACTCAGTTTGTATAAGAAAATATAAATAACTCAGTGTATATAAGAATACAAAATATCTTTGTGGGAGTACTAACCAATAGCCATCTCTATGAGCTTAAGTGATGGTACAACATTTTGCCTCACGCTGCCAGGGCTGTCCTATACCTTGTCAGGGGTATAGAACCTAAATCACTAAATGGATCCACTATTCTATGCTAAAAGCATTAAGGAATCATCTAATAAGTATGACCCATTTTTAGCCATGTTGGCTACACGGTTTATGGTGACTTTGAATTATTTGAACTCAAATTTGTCCCCAGATCGGTGCTCAATACTACTCCCAAATATACTAGCTCATATGTTTAAAAACATAACTCTTTCTATGGTTTGAGATTATTACTCAAAAACTAGCTCAAAAGCTCTCTTGGAAATTGGTGTTTCCTCTCTTGTTTAAATGTGAAAACATTTTAACTCTTGGTAATACTTAGTTCCCATATAATCTTTTCAAGCAATGAACTTCACTCTTGCTCTTACGCAACTCAATGCTCAAGTCTTTAAAACAAGTTTTAAAACGTTTGCAAAAGACTTTTGAAAAAAAAGACTCTAAGAGCTCTCTAGACTTGGCTCTTAACTCTACCTTGAATTTGAATTATGAATTCAAGGTTATGATTTGTGATAGGAAAGATATCATAATGATTAGGAGTGCTTTTAGATAGTTAAACATGAGAAACGATCAAGAAATCACTATCTCGAAGCAAGTCCGCGATGTGTAGATGTATTTTATTATTTGGTCGCGAAATACATTTTGAGACAGAGGAGTCCACGACCTTTCCATGATGCGGAGAAAATTTCTATGGAAGGGGGGGCAGATCCGCGATGCGGACTGGGTTGCCAGTTTCGCCCGACTTTTTCCTTCTTCATTTTCTAACCGCAATTCGCCTAAATTTGATTCTTTTTCGTAATTTCTCTTTAGATTTAGTTACCAGTACATGTACACAAGAATCTACTCCTAAACGACTCTAAAATCTACATGATTCCATCAAGAACTCAGCAATCCCATCAAATCTCAAGAACGAAAGCCAATTTCAAGAACACAATTCAAGATAATCAAACTTTAACTTTCTATAACGAATTTCTCTGTACTTAACATGATTGGCACGTGGGTGAACAAACCCAACCATATGAAAGTCTCACATACCTCTTAGGATTGAATCCTTGGCAAATTCTGCAACCAAAATCACAAGAACTTGACGAATCTTGACCTTTTCTCCTCCTTTCTCCTCTCGAGTTCTTTCTCTAAAAACCCTAGCGTGGAATTTAAGTGCATAAACTGAACCAATTCAGTTCATACCCCAAATAAATTACTAAAAATGGATTTAATTAATTGGGTAATGAAAAGACCAAAATACCCATCTAAAATCTGGTTGACTTTCCTTATCCAGACAGCCCGACTTCAAACGGGCATATCTCCCTCATACGAACTCGACAATTAGCAAACTCGGTGGCGTTAGAAAGATAATTGAAAGTCCTTTCATTTGACATCTTGTATCCCACCTAAATCATCATGTACAAGAGTTATGGTCGTTCGAAGTGGACCCAAAACTCATACTTAACATACTTGCCAAATTTCATATTTACTCTTTCCAGAAATGGTTCTTTCTAATTCTAGCTCTTTTAAATAGCGGGGTGTTACAATATCTCCCCTTTTGGAAAATTCATCCTCAAATGAGATTACTCTTAGTAGGCTAAGGGTGTAACAACTAACATTCAGCTCAAACACCCAACAAGCAAAATGTAAACACAACAAGTTAGCTTAAAGTAAATGCCAAGAAAAGGATTAGTACCTTAATTTGGAATTTCGTCGGACTCGAAGAGATGTGGGTACCTCTTCTTCATGTCCTCCTCAGCTTCCCAAGTAGATTCCTCAACAAACTGATTTCTCCAGAGAACTTTGACTGATGTTACTTCCTTGGTTCTCAACTTGCGAACTTGATGATATAGAATATGAACAAGAATCTCCTCATAAGATAAGATATCCTTGATACCGATATTTTCAGTAGGAATAATAAGTTAAGTATCGCCCATACACTTCTTCAACATGGAAATATGAAATACCGAATGGACCGCCGCCAACTCTTAGGATAGCTCTAACTCATAAGCTACGTTGCAAATCCTCTTAGATATCCGGTAAGGGTCAATATACCGGAGACTAAGCTTCCCCTTCTTACCAAATCTCATAACTCCCTTAATGGGTGAAACCTTTAAATATACCCAATCATCCACTTCAAACTTTAAGTATCTTCTCCTAATATTGTATAGGATTTATGACGACTCTATGTTGTTTTCAATCTCTCTTGAATAACCTTTACTTTTTCCATAGCTTGGTGCACTAATTCTGGTCCTATCAACCCAACTTCACCAATTTCAAACCATCCAATAGGAGATCTACATCTCCTCCCATAAAGAGCCTCACAAGGAGTCATTTGTATGCTAGAGTGGTAACTATTGTTATAAGCAAACTCAATGCGAGGTAGGTAATCATCCCAATTACCCTTGAAATCAATCACACAAGACCTCAACATATATTCTAAAGTATGAATAGTGCGCTTTGCTTGACCATCAATCTGAGGATTAAAAACAGTACTCAAATTCACCTTTGAACCCAAACCTTTCTTGAATGACTTCCAGAATTGTGTAGTAAATTGTGGACCTCTATATGATATAATCGACACTGGAAATCCATGAAGTCTAACTACCTCTTGAAGATACAATTTGGCATAATCAACTGCTCAATGGGTAGTCTTTATCGGCAAAAAGTGGGTTGATTTAGTCATTCGATCTAAAATCACCCAAATCAAATCAAGCTGTCTGCGGGACCGTGGTAAGCCTGTGATGAAATCCATATTGATCATCTCCAACTTCCATTTCGTAAGATCTATATTCTGATCCATACCACCGCACCTTTGGTGCTCTACTTTAACTTGTTAGCAATTTGGACACTTAGCAACAAACTCTACAATGCCCTTCTTCATACTACTCCACCAATAAACCTCTCTCAAATCATGATACATATTTGGGGAACCCAGATGGATAGAATATTTGGAGCTATGAACTTCCTACATGATCCTCTCTTGAAGTTCATCCACCCTTGGCACACACAACCTACCATGATACCTCAATATACCATGTCACCTTTGTTCAGAAGCCATCACTTTTTGCTTATGAATATTTGCCTTCAATTCAAGCAAAATAGGATCTTGGTCTTGCTTCTCTTTAACTTCGGACACTAATGATGATTCAGCCCCATTTATCACCACCACTCCTCCTTCACTGGAATCCATTAAACGATCTCCTAATCGTGCAAGTCTATGCATACCTTTTGCTAACTCTTTCTTATATTTCTCAAAATGGGCAGTACTACCCATAGACAACCTGCTCAAGGCATCAGCAACAATATTAGTCTTACTGGGTGATAGAGAACACTTATATCATAATCCTTGAGTAACTCTAACCATCTTCTTTGTTGGAGATTAAGCTCTTTCTAACTAAACACATATTGAAGGCTCTTATAATCGGTGAACACATCTACATGAACACAATAAAGGTAATGGCTTTATATTTTCAAAGAAAATACTACAACAACTAACTCTAGATCATGGGTTGGGTAATTCTTCTCATGAACCTTAAGCTATATGGAGGCATAAGCTATAACTTTACCATTCTACATAGCTCAATCTAACTCTGGACGCATCACAATATACAACAAAACCTTGCATACCCTCTGGTACGATCAATATTGGGGTAGTAGTCAACTTTTTTTTCAATTCCTGAAAATTTTTCTCACAAGCTTCATACCATTAAAACTTAATTGTTTTCTGAGTCAACTTAGTCAAAGGAGATGAAATAGATGATAACCCCTCGACTAACCTTCTATAATATCTAGCCAACCCCAAGAAACTCCTAATATCAGTTAGAGATATGGGCCTAGGCCAATTCTGCACTGCCTTTATTTCTGAGTATCAACCCGAATTTCATCACCAGAAACAATGTGACGTAAGAATGCCACAGACTCAAGCTAGAACTCACACTTAAAGAATTTGGTATATAACTCATTATCCTTTAGAGTTTGGAGAACTACTCTAAGATTACTAGTATGATCTTCCTCGTTCCTTGAATAGATTAGGATATCATCAATGAATACGATAACAAAATATCTAAATAAGGCTTGAATACTCTATTCATTAGGTCCATGAATGCTGCAGGAGCATTGGTCAAACCAAAGAACATAACTACGAACTCATAGTGACCATAGTGGGTCTTGAAAGTTGTCTTAGGAATATCACTTTCTCGTACTCTCAATTAATGATAGCCAGATCTGAGGTCTATCTTAGAAAAACAAGTGGCACACTGAAGTTGATCAAAATATCATCAATTCTCAGAAGAGGATACTTATTCTTGATAGTAACCTTGTTCAACTGATGGTAATCTATACACATTATAAGAGAACCACCTTTCTTCCTCACGAATAAGACCGAAGCTCCCCAATGTGAGACACTTGGTCGAATAAAACCTTTTTCTATGAGATCTTTCAAATCCTCTTTTAACTCTTCCAACTCTGTTGGTTCCATTCTATATGGCGGAATGGAGATAGGACGAGTATCGGGAATAATATCATTACCAAAGTCTAGTTCTCTCTCAAGAGGGACTCCAGGAAGATTATTTGGAAAGACCTCTGGAAACTCATTAATAACTAAAACTAACTGAATAAGTGGTGTCTCAACACTAAAGTCATTAACTCGAACTAAGTGATAAAAACAACCCTTGGAAACTAACTTTCTCGCCTTAAGGTATGAAATAAAATGACCCTTAGGCACTACTCAACTACTCCTCCACTCAAAAACCGACTCATTAGGAAATTGAAACTTGACTACTCAAGTTCTAAAATCGACTGAGGCATAACAGGCATGAAGCTAGTCCATACCTAGAATGACATCAAAATCTACCATATCTAACTCAACTAAGTTAGCCATGGTTCTCTTGTGATTGACAAAAATGGCACAATCACGATAGACTCTCTCTCAGCTAGAATAGACTCACCAACAGGTGTAGAAACACTGAAGGGCTCAAGAAGTTGCTTAGGAAGAACATCAAAATGAAACACTGAAGGGCTTAAGAAGTTTCCTAGGAAGAAGATCAAAATTCATTGCAACATATGGAGGCATAAAAGATAGACTCGCTCCTAGATCTAGCAAAGCATAAACATCAAAAGGAAATACTTTAATCATACTAGTGAAAACATCTGGAGAGTTCTCTTGCTATTGGCGACTAGTGATAGCATAAATACGGTTTCCTCCTCTTCCTGCCCCTGAAGTAGCTCCTCTAGATGCAGTTATGTCTAGTAGAGCAACTGAAGAAGATTGAGATCTATTGCACCCATTACCATTTCCTTGTCTGTTCTTAGGGCACTCTTTCATAAGGTGACCGTTCTGATCACACTTAAAGCAACCAGTGCAGCCATCACGACACACCTTTGAGTGGGTCCTACCACACTTAGCACATGCAGGAATCCCATTACCTCCTTGTGCAACACTATCTTAAGACTGTGCAGGTCTAGCTCTGAAATGCTGTGAATTATGACTATTGTACTCACATTTGTTCCTTGGTGCAGGTGCTCCAGCAGATGATGGAGCAGGTCCCTTTTGCTTTTGTTGTAAAGATGACCAGTTGGCATTACTCTTCTGCTGCGCGGACTTTTTCCCTATTTTAGCTTTCTTGTTTCTAAACTCCTTTCTATCCCTCAGCTTATCCTCCTCAATCTGTTGCACATGGATCATTAGCCTTGCTATGTCCATATCCTCTATTAGCATAGTTGTCTTGCCTTCCTTGCTGAATAGATGAGACAACCCAACAACGAATAAACCCATCCTGCTCCTCATGTCAGCAACTATCTCCTGAGCATAGCGAAAAAGTTGGGTGAACTTCAAATTTTACTCATGAACACTCATATATTCCTGCTTAAGAGTAAGGAATTCTCGTACCTTTGCTTTTCTTAATTCACGGGGAAATAAATGCCCTAAGAAGGCCTCTTCAAACATAGCCCAGCTCAAAATTGGTGCACCCTCAGCCCTGTTCTTTTTCCATTGATCAAACCAAATTCTAGCGACACACTTCAATTGATATGCAGTTAGTTCCACTCTCTCAGCATCAGTAACATGCATAATTTCAAAAACCTTCTGAAGCTCTTCAACAATGTTTATGAGATCCTCAGTGATGCTTGAACCAGTGAAGCTTGGAGGATTCATCCTTAAAAACTCGCAGATCCTTGAAGTATCAGCTACTTCCTGACCATTCTCTCTTTGTTGCTCAGCTTAGTTGGTCACAACTTGGCTTAACATCCGGATGGCCTCACAGAACATAGCATTGGTGACCTCTCTTTGGGGTTGCAGTTTAGGTGCATTAGGTACCCCTTGTTCCTCAACATTCCTTCTAGCCGGACGACCTCTAACAACATTTCGTAGAGGCATGATCTGAAAGACACGCAATAGCACAAGTTAGATAGAGACTTTTATAGAGATACACTATATCGCATGAGATGAGTATGAAAGACGTGGGATAGTTCCTAAATGTTGCAGCGTCCTAATTATAGATATGGCGTGATTCACACCGATAACCAGGACTCTACACACACAGCTCCATAGCTACCTAGGACTCTTGAATATACACCATTGCTTCAACAATATTGATAGGAGTGACCGACTTATATTCCTGATCCATCTGTGGCACAATAGAATTTATCCCTAAAATCACCTTTGTATCCACCTCTTGTTCATCAAAAAAATCCATAACAATTTTACTCATATTACTACTTCGAGAGCAATTAGCAGAATTGTTTTTCAGCAATCGTTTTTATAGAACAAATACAATAATCTCTAAAATTGGTGTTTTTGAACTTTCTAATAATAGCTTCACAAAAAGCATATTCCTTCATGAGCCACTTTCCATCATCATGACAACACATCTTAGTATCATAATAGAGACTCTTCTTGTGTCTCATATTCAGAGGCTTGCTCTGCTTACTCCTAAACCATTTCCCCTTATCTTGTTTTTTCCAAGTCCCTAGATTTTTACCCACAACAAGGCTTTATGTTGAACCTTCAGGGCTCCTTCATGTTCAAAATCAGACACCCTTCTATTCATAATACTTTGAGTTCTCAGAATATCAACTTCTCCTTTTTTAAACATCATCTTTTCCACTTCACCCTTTTGCTTGGTGGGCATGGTCCCTCTTCACACTTAAAAAACAACTTCATCATAAAATTCTCTTGTAAGAACGAAGGGTTTAACCATTTGAAGTGTTTTTATGAGAGGAGAAAGAAGGGTTTTAAAAATTTAAGATTTTGGAAAGGGATTTGAAAAGAAATATGGAGTATAAAGGAAGTGAAAGGGTGTATTATGTGAAAGAAAGTGTCATTTTGGTATTCAAAAGATGGTACAACGGTCAGATACCGGAATGACAGACATGTGGCAATTGTAGTGGTTCTCATGCATAATTCAAAATGCAATATTAAGAGTTCCAACCTTCGAGAACGGACTGGGTCCTTCTTTGTAGTGTGAATGTGATTGCCTTGATCTATCCTGACCTCTCATTTCCTTCAACGCTTTTTCCATGTGTGACACCTATAAAAGGTATGAGACTGAACTTGCTAAAACATACATAACTAAAAAACAAGGATACCTGCTCCCTTTGCATAGTCATGAAAGGGTTGATTGCTTCAGGAAGGATCCATTCAATCAAGTTTCAGCATTCCCAAGTTCAGTTTGGTTATCTCGGTCAAGTCTTCTAAGAGCTTCAAGCTATTACTTGATCCACAAGAGTTGGGCACATCAAGCTACACTTGCTACATTCTCTGACTCAGTTGTTGAAAGAGCAACTGATTCTTGCCTTTTAGTTCCCCATGAGTGAGAGATCAGCCTATAGCATAAGTCGCTCCTAAGGTACTCTTTCCATCAACTTGATACCCAGCATAATCAGCATCACCATGTACTCCAAATCAAAAAGCCTCCTGATGGATAGAATAGAACCAGGTCCTCTATCATCTTCAAATGTCTTGAGATTTTCTTTGCAGCCTTCAAATGTGATTCTTTTATACAGGAATGAAATCTCTATACCAGGTTCATCAACATCCAGCTTCAAGTTAATGCCCTTGGAAGTATGAATTGTCTAGGCATCCATAATATGAAACCTTTTCAGCCACTTCTCTAAGCTGGTACCAGGTCACTGTCTTTGCAAAACTTCATGATGACATTGCCCCTTTTTAACATTGTCCTAACTTCAAGTAGTTTAAGCCTTTTGACCAGCTCCTTGATGAGCTTTTCTTGACAAACAAGGGTACCTTTGGACGTTATCTTGATTGACAGCTCCAAGAAGAAATTTAATTCTTCCATTATGCTCACTTCAAAACTCACTATTCATGAGTGCAACAAACTCTTCACACAACACCTCAAAGGTTGCTTCAATGATGACATCATCAATATGTACTTGAATAATCAGCAACTCTCTACCTTGTGATTTTAAAAAGAGGATTATGTCAATTTTACCTCTTTTGAAACCATTGTTGAGAGGAACTTAGACAACCTGTCACCTAGTCGGGAAACCGAGTGTCATAGTTTTCTTTTTTCATATTGATCTTGATCAGCTTCTTCATTCTCACCTCCAGAATTCACATTATCAGTTTGAACTGCATCATCTTTATTCAGCAATATCTACCGAACCGGGTCCCTCATCAGCTTCTTCATCTGCATCAACTTCCTTGGGGTTGCTAGATTGTGAAGAGGATACGCTTCAGCAAGCTCATTGGTTAGACCATCTCTCTGAATCTAAAGCAACTTGTCCATTTCAGAATCTTCTTTATTTTGCAACTTCTCAATTCTTCCACACTCGTCAAAAATCACATGAGCACCTTTTTCAATGCACACATTTTTATACACCGGATAAGCCTTGCCGGAGGAAGACTATCCCACAAAAATACTCTTTCATCATTATTGGGATCAAACTTCCCAATATCATCATTTTGGTCACAAAACGTGTATTATTCACCACTTCAACCCGAAGGTTCTTTGAAAGATTAAAACCCTGCTTATTCCACCTGAAGGATGGTCTGATCTACTTCTTTTTAACACAAGCATCACAAACTTTGTCATTTGCAAATTTCATTTGGGCAAACCGTGGACCAAGTCCCTTGACACAAGTTTGCTTAGAAAGAAAAGGCTCAATTAACCAAGTCTCATGTATCATAGATTAGTATTCTTACCTTGAGCATTAAGAGAAGTGGGAATGTTACAATGAGCAGTGTTTAGATCAGCAGTACATGTTCTTGCATCTTTTTCTTGTCAGCATCATCATCCGAGAGATCAAGTTGTGACCACACATTTATGTGATAGGAACTTGACTTCATTTACTTTATCACAAATCTATGAAACTTTAGAAGACTATACTTCAACCCATTGACATAGTACATAGCTTCAAAATAATGTTCCACAGACTTTCAAGCACTGCCTACACAAAAAATATACCATTTCTTGCAATTACCAAAAGAGATACCTCCACATTGAAGTACCTTGAGAGAGAGGAAGTTTTCAGTTTTCCCATTCATGTTCTTTGAGCATCCACTATTCATGAACCACCATTGACTGTTATTACTTCCTCTCACTTACATAGCAAATCACTTGTTAGCCTTGGAACTCATTTGAGACAGAGTTCCCAATAAGCAAATAACGGAGTGATAAGAAAATCTTTTTTCCAGTGAGGCAGACTGGTTTTCTTCAACTTAGGACCATAAGCAAGACCGAGTCCCTTCTTCAGTCTATTCCTCTATTTGGACTAGTTTGACGGAGATGTCCATCTCAACCATAATGCACACATAACAGATCATCAACATCGGAAACATATTTGATGTGAGGATTGTATGGGGAATCTATCTTCTTACAGCCCAGCCCTCTTCTACTGTTGTTGCCTTGACCAATTAGATTTGTAAGTATCTTAGAGGAATTGGTCCATTTGAGGGATTTTTCAAGTTCCTCTTTTACACGGACCAGGTCCCTCCCCAACTCAAGATTTCTTTTTGAAGCATTTTCCATCTTCATTTCAGCGGTGTGCAGCTTATTTTAAACCCCCAGCTGTAAGCTGCTTGCCTCGTTCTTTCCTTTAAAAATTGTATTAGTTACTCCTTTAATATTTTTCCTTTAGTTCAAGATTTTTGGCTTCTAGAAAAACCATTTGATTTTCAATATCAAATATTTGGGCAACTAAAGCAATTTTTCCATCTTGAGAGATGTCTAGACTATAGTTCACGAGATCATTCTCTGTTGTTAGATCATTTATCAAATCAAGTAGTACAACAACTAGCTTTCTCAATTTACTGGTAGAAAAAGTATTCAAGTTTTGCTTGAAGTATGACAGGGTTACCTTTTCATCAGCATCATCCGCATCTGACTTTGCCATGAAAGCATCATTAGAGTGCTCATAATCATCTAAATCACTTGAGGAATTTTCCCATGCAGCCATATCCTTCTTCATTGCCTGGAAAAAGGCTTCTCTTCTGCTTGGCTTGTCACGGACCTGGTCCCCCTCTTTGTCTTTACTTACTCCAGACTTGACATATTCTCTGTGGTCAGCTTTGTGCATAGAGCAATCTCTAATGGAGTGACCTGATTGATCACACTTGTAACCCACGTTACTAGATCTTATAGCACTGTTGTGATTTTTCTTTCTTCATGAAACCTCCACATTTTGTGAAGATTTGTTGAAATCCTTGAGTGAGATGGCCCTATTCTCATTTATTTCAGGGGTTTCACTATGTGACACTTTAGAAGCAAGTGATTCATCAGCAACAATCAAATATTTCCTTTTGTCTTCACCCACCCTTCAAAAAAAGACCCTCCCTTTTTCCAAGCCTCTCATGAACTTGAAAATGCTCAAATAGTGCATACAACGTCACCACTCCAGGTTCCCTTGTCTCATTACCAGCCATAAATTCATTTTTCCAAGATCTGGGAAAAATTTATAGTATCTTAGAGACTTGCTTACACACAGGGACTGGTTCTTTAAGGAACATAAGCTCATCTATAATGGTGGAGAATCTGGTACACATTTCGTAAATGGATTCACCTTCTTTTATGGTGAAACTTTCAAACTGAGTAGTAAAGAGATCTAGCTTAGATTTCCTTATTTCCTCAATGCCCTCATAGGTTTTTTTTTAACAGATCCCAGATTTCCTTGGTTGATTCACAAGATGAGATCAAATCGTATTTATTCACTCCAATGCCACACATCAGTAGCTTCTTGGGTTTGTGATTTTTCTGGACTAATCTTCTGGCCTTGCTGGGGACTGACTTCTTTGCAGGTTCAGTGGTGTCGTCATTCCTCGCAAAAACCTTTCTCTTGGTATTAACTAGATAGAGAGCCAAAGCTCTGATATCAATTGTTAGAATGTATGCATCCACCAATGTTCAAGGACTAGGTCCTGACAGAATAAAAAAGCAGAAAATAAATAGCACAACGTAAAAATAGGCACAAAAGTTTTACGTGGAAACCTCCTTGCTCAAGGGAGTAAAACCACGACCTGTCACACAAGATTTTCAAATTGTTTTTACTAATCTTCTCAAGCAAAAGTAAAACACAATTTACAGCCACACACTGAGATTAACTTCCTAATCTCAACACTAAGTAATACAACCTATTACTTAACGAGCCAAAGCAATGCATCCATTGCCCACTATAATAACCCTCACTGATTAATAAAGACTTTAACTGTAAGACACAAAGTTAACTCTAACAATGTTCTTACAAAGACTCAAGCAAAGATTTGAAATGTTTCTAACAAGAGTGAAACGGATCCTACAAGTTTAGCTCAATACAAACATTCAAGAACAACAAGTACGGAAAGCACTTTTTCAGTTGATCAGATCCTTGATGTATGTGTTCTTGTGCTTGAGTTCTTCCTTGAAGATAGCTTTGTATTCTTAAACTTATGAATTTTTGTTTGCCAAATCTTAAGTTTGTGTTTTGGAGAAGAGACTATATAAAATAAACATAAACTCTTTGAGACGACCTTATTAGCTGAAAGCCTGCTGTTCAGAAAAGTTGTGCACCTCCTACATTAGAGGTGGCATCTTTTCTGACAGTTGTCTTGTCACATTTTCATATACGCAATCTTACAGGGACCAGGTTCCTTGCAATGTTCTTTGTGAGTTCTTGAAAGGCTTGTTGGCTCTCTTCCTCTTTTGAATGAAATGAATTTACAATGTTGTTTGTCATATTGAAAATATCAATCATAAAGAGATATTAACCGTTGGACAAACAACCTCGTCCATTCTAATTGGTTTCATACGATGGCGGCTCACCAACCACTAACAGGACAACTTTACAATTGTACCCCATTATACATCTGATGGAGAGAACTCTGCCAGGGATCGGGTCCCAACATTTATGAGCCATTGAGACAGGCAATCTGGTCTGCTCTACCTAGTGGTGCAGTATACTGTACTTTTCACCTACCACCTAACAGGACATATTTACAGTTATACCCTATTATGAATCTGGACGAGAGCAATCAGGGACCAGGTCCCTGCATTTGTGAGGATCATCAAAACACCTAGAATATAACATGTTCTCGAATTCCAAAACACCACTCCTTCACGAAAAACCTCTTGAATTTGCACCTCAACATCATCAACTTCCATCACTATAGTTTCAACGACATTGATAGGATGATTGATCATTCCATAGTCCTCATTCCACATAAACGTTATTTCAGGATCATAGTTTTCTAATAGCTCTTTGATTATCTCTTCACCTGACGAAGCCTCTTGAATTTGTACCATTGGTTCAACAATATTGATAAGAGTGACTGCCTTATTTTCATGATCCATCCGCGGCACAACAAAATTTACCCCTGCAATCACCTTTGTATCCACCTTCTGTTCATCAGAAAAATCCATAACAATTGTACTCACATTAATACTTCGAGAACAATTAGCAGAATTTTTTTAGGCCTTCATTTTTATAGCACAAATACAATAATATATAAAATTAGAGTTTTTGAACTTTCTAATAATAGCTTCACAAAAAACATATTCCTTCATGAGCCACTTGCCATCATCAGGACAACATATCTTGGGATCATAATAGAGACTCTTCTTGCATCTCATATTCAAAGGCTTGCTCTGTTTACTCCTTACCCATTTCCCCTTATCTTGATGTTTCCAAGTCCCTATATCTTTACCCACAACTCTAGAAAATCTATCGTTAGTTTTCTTTTTCTTATGCCTCGGCGAAATAAAGTATCGAAAAATATTAGTATCCCGATCGTCTTCTCCTCCGTAATGATGCCCATAGCCATAAGTTACCCATGGTTCTTGTTTATAAACATCACACTCCATAATAAAACCATTGTCACACAAATCATTTTCAGCAATAAACCTAAGAAGGAATGTGAATAACTCTGAATCTCTTGGATGAAATTGATACCCTTCTTCTTCAAACTCCACCACTCTTGAATGAATTAAACTAATTTTACTAATTTTATGAGTTGTGAATGTTTAGAAACAAAAAGTATAAAGTTGAATGCAATGGTGACAATTTAGGAATCCCATATCTATAACTTGCTTCAATCCCCTTGGCTTGCTGGGAAACCCAATTGGTAATAACTTGGGAAAACTATATTTAGTAACTTACCAGTTTTTTTCAACAATAAAATAATATTTAGAAACTTACCATTTTTTTTATTTTTTTTTTCAACTTACAATTTTTTACATTAAAATAATATTTTGAAACTTACGATTTTAGTTTAATTTTTAAAAGAAACATTTTTTCTGATAATTTACGATTTTTATTTTATATTTAGAAACAATTTTTTTAATCTCTTTTTTTGTGTGTTAAGTTCTAACACTTACATCCTGTATGCAATTGTGTTTTTACTCCAATTCGTTTATCTTGTAAGAAATTTTACAATGATTAGCGAGGTATTAATGTGTTGTAAAAACTAGTACATTAAATTGTGTTGCACCAACTCTTCAAAAATGTTATCACATCAATCCTCAAAAAAGTTTTTTTTTCGCAAATTTACCACTAGACAGTGTCTAGTGGCCTTTTATTAAACATAAAAATATCAATAGGAATAAGTGCAAGCAAAGGGGGATATGCCTTACCTTACTAATTCTAATGAAGAACCTAACGGCTACTACCTAACAAGCATGGAGAAAATAAGAGGTAGAGAGAAATAAGTATTTTTTTATCACCACAGAGTTTGTAATACATTCCATGATGATATTACAAATGATGATGCTTAAATAATATAAAACTATGCCAATCAAGAAGAAAGTTGAGTTATCGGCCTCAAACTTTCTATACAAATGCATGAATTAAAAAAGATTGATTACCCATCAACAGTATCTTGAAGTATTTTTCTCGTTTTGTTCTTCAAATATATCCAACAACACTTGATAATTCATACTTTCTTTATGGATTTATTGTATCTTGTTGAACCTATTGATAGTGTCAAATGGTTTTGCTTTCCCTATCGCATCGATATGTGCCTTGGAACAAACTCCTCAGTCATTTTGTCGTCCTAACTATGTTGCCTTCCATGTGTCTTCTTTTTGCTTTTGTTGCTTCCACTTCTTTGTTGCCTAGGTGATATATCTCCTTCCCTAGCCACTTCATCAAAGCAGATGTCCAGCATATCTTCCTCATCTTCATCAAGAGAATCCTCGCCCAAATCAATTGTATTTTATACTAAGGACCTTGACTCATTCTTCTTTGCAATCACACATTTAGGCACAAATACGGGAGCTTCTAGACTTACTTTGCTATTCAAAGTAGGTAGTGAGACCTCCTTTTCTTAGATCAAATCATTGTCATTCTCTGTTAACGTTACTTGCTTTTTAGTAGTCTTCGATAAAGCATCAAAGCTATTCGAACATAATACGTCTTTTGAGGCATTACTAATAACTTGCCTCTTCTCACTGTCATGAAAATTTCCAGTCACACCCTTTTCACTACATGGAGAATTATTTTGACTAGTCAGGGAAAGACTCTGATTACTGGTTGAATTTTTGTGTGCAACCAGTGTCCAATTTTTAGTTGTATTCTTGGTTTCAACTTGCAAAACATGCTACCCAGAGTTTTCAGCATCTTCAACATCTGATGTATCCATTAGTTTGTGTCCTGAATGCACTACTTTTTGGCCTGAACCAACTTGTGGCGCATCAACCCCAACTCTTGGTGTTCCCCCTTTGCTTTCGGTAGTTGTTTGAACACCAATATTACTTGTAACAACATCCATTGAGTGTGCATGATTTTTCCCATAAGTGACAACAACCAACTGTCGATCTAAAGAAGTAGCTTTACTTTGATCAACATCTACAACCTTTCTTTTTTTATATAGTATTTCTCTCGCATCACTTTGATACTTTTCACTATCGATAGTACCTTTTGAAGCAACTTCAACGGTATCATCAATTTGTTTGTCATTTTGATTTCTATTCGAGATCAAACGACAACTATATTCATCATGAACTTGGTGCTTATAATAATTGCAATACAAAGGTAGATTATCATATACAATCTCCTGAAAAACCTCGATCAACTTACCAGATTTTCCATCCACAAACTACAATCTTATACGATTTGGAAGTTCTTCCATTAGATCAAGTATAACCTTGACCCAAGTTGTGCTAGATCTTGACTTGATTTAAGTAGCTTTATCTGTAGCTATTGGTTTCCCAACCATCGATGCTATAGACAACAGAGACTTCAAGTTCGGTAAAGAAATCCAAACCACAGCTCCCGTCATCTCCTCCTTAGGATTATATCCAATGGATCATGACAAAAATCCTACATTGCTGCTTCTCTCCATTATAGAGAATATAATTAACTGAGCGAGATAAAGCTAGTGCATAATCTGTATATTGATCAAATCTCAACAAAATTTGTCATGGAGCAAGTAAGCCAATAAAATAATTGCCCTTGGTACCAAGATGTTTCGGTAAAATTGACCTTAATACCTTCAAATCTGGCGTACCATGAGATCATTTAAACACCACTGCTTGATGCAATCCCTCTTCAATCATAGAATCTTGACTTTCCTTGATTGAAAACGTGATAGTATGTTCTCCATGAATTATTTCGATTGATTTTGCGATTGTTTTTAAGTTAATTAGGGCAGATTGTTTAGGATTTATAGTATTGAAATTGAAAAGGGTGGCGTATGTGGTGGTTTATGGTGGTGGGGAGGGCTGGACAGCCTTAAAAGGAAGCCGTCCAGTGGTCGTAGCAGCCATGAGAGCTGCGCAACAGCTATCTAGGAAGGAAACCCTAGGTCAACTCTTTTTTTTAGACGACTTCAATATGTATCCTCCAAAATGTTAAGGCACTACTTCTGAATATTATAATTGAGTACTTTGGACGTTTTCTAATTGTGGCACATTTCTGATAAAATAAGAAAATGTTCAAGGAGTGGTAGCAGATGCAACTTATATATACAATTATTAGAGAATAATCAAATAAGTTTATTACAAAGCCGAAGTTGAGAATTACAAGAACACATATACATATTTTGTGCTTATAAATTAGAGTTATAAATAACACTTCATGTATTGTTCCACGGTAGTGTACTTGACCTCTGGATAGAGTGTTGATGATTCTTCTCCTTCTTCTCCTATTTCAAAATTCGCGAGGCATCCTTCATAGCATACGTGATAATACTGACACAAGCCAACTTGTTCTGCATACTCAAGCTCTGTTTTTTATGTTTCTCCACAATAAAAACTCTGATTTAGTTTTGATAGTTCATTAAATTGACTCTCAATAAATGAGAAATGGCATCAAATCATTTGGGGAAAAGGGAGTACAAACTACAAAATATGATTTTTTTTAAAATTATTTTTTTTAGATAAAATGGTTCTTACCCTTCATGGGAGCCAAAAATTCTTCTTTGGAAAGAGTTGATTTTTTAAGCTTTTTGCCTATGAGCTTTTCCCATATTTGAACCACTTCTCTTTGAGAAAGTATGTTTTTAGGAGGCCTAAGGTAAAATGTTTTATTTCCTTGAATCATTTATGGCCTTGATGGTATATGTTGCGATATCATCTTCATCAACATAAATTGCTGAAAAATTAAACATAAACATGTAGTTACTAATACACATTATCATATTTTTAAGGCTTAATTCATCTAGGCCCCTTAAAGTTGTCCACATAATTCACTTAAACACCTCAACTAAGACTTGTACCTATTGAACACCTTGACTATTCTAAATTTGAACCATGTTGACACTTTGTGCAGATATGGCACAAAAAGTGTAATTCACACCTTGCTAGGCACATGAATCATTTAATCAACACATTTTTAGTTTTTTCTTTTTTGTTTCTCATAATAAATTTACTCTTCTAAGCTTATGCTTAAATTTGATAAGAATTCCAACGTTGCAAGCAAAAAAAATCCAAATTTCATCTTATTCCTCACATTCCAAGCCCTAATTTGTGAGTTTCATCATATTTTTACTCCTGCTAATATCAATTTCCAACTGGAGGAGATGAACCCTAGTTTTGTACACAAGGATACCTCTTCATCTTTTTTTAAATTTCTTGTCATTGTATTAATTTTTCAGATGTAGAATTATGAAGTTCACCCTTTTTGCTGGAATAAATGGAGACCACCATCCACATTTTCTTTCCCGAAAAAAATGGACACGATCATCCACTTCTGTTTTGCCGGAATAAATGGAGTCCTCTATTCACATTTTCTTTGTCAGAAAAAATGAAGACCATAATCTAATTTATTTGTCAGAAAAATGAAGATTACCATCCACAAAATTTTTTTGCAGAAAAATCTGGAGATCACACACACTGCCCTCGATGCACACCCCTTCTTTCTCCACAACGAAACAGAAATAGATAAATTTGAAATCAAAATAAAAAGAGGATGAACAGATTTTTTTTAAAAAAAAAATAAGGAAAAGAAAAGATTAAACACAATTAGTTTGAGATAGCAACAAAAAAGAAAACATAATGAGAAAAAAAACTTAACTTCATTTAGTATATGTTAAAATCTCCATTTAGAAAATAACAATGGTGGATAAGAAGTGACTTTACTGTAAGAGAAGAAAATGAGGGGTTTGGGGTGGTGTCAGGGGGAGGGGCCGTAGGGGCGAGGGTGGTAAAATTGATTTTTCATTCTTTTTTTACTTAAAATTCTTTCTATTCAGATTTAGTTTTTTTTTATTTTCAAAATTCATTTATATAATTATTGTAAATTTAAATGCCACATGTCTTCATTTGATTTGCTATTTTGCCACATCAGCGGCATGTGTATTACACACCATCCTCTTTTGATCGGATCTAAATGTTTGATAGGTATTTATTTTTTAAGGTTGGAGTGTCTAATATAAAAGGGGGCATGTTGGGGTGTTTAAGTGAATTTTGCGGACTACTTTAAGGGTTCGTGGATGACTTAAGCCTATTTTTAATATTACACATATACTTTGGCCTAAAAACTAGAAATTTGTAAGAGAGAATTGAGTTCTAAGTAAAAATATATACAATTCGTACATATAAGAAATATTTATATCATCATATTACATTTTTGTAGCAGGTAGCATATCTTATTTTCAATATTACCCGTCCGACATATAAGAAGACGTACATGTAGATTGAGGTGGATCCAGGATTTATATTTAGTGAGTTAAACTTTTAAGATTCTTAGTAATATTATATCTGTAAGTAAAAGTTATGGGTTCAAATGAACTTGTGGCCGAAAGGCTACATCAACGATCCAACCTTGTAGTGGATAGTCTTTGGATGACCTGATAATGTAAGAAATCATTTACATTATAATGATATATATAACTTAAATTCGAGAGAATTACCTTTCTGGTTTCCATCTCCAAGCAAGACAACAGTCTGTTGAAGGAAGGATATGATTGATTTGACAAAGGCCACCAAGAAAGTAACCAGCAAAGCAATTAGCAGAGACATAAGTGATGCTAGCTTCTTCAATTGATTTCCTCACCACCATTTTATCATCAATTGTAACTCTACCTGGCTCCATTGCATTTTCCATTCTTGCTGGATCCGTTCCAAACTCATATGGAAAAAATCTCTGTACATTTTATAAGTTTATGTGATATTGCATACCAAAAATTCTTCGATTTAGTAGAGTCACCAGAGTGATCAACTTAATTATCCAAAACGTCACTCAACTAGTAACTAAAAACTATGTAAAAAAGTCCATTTTCTTCGTTTTGTAATAGAATGATCACTTGTCCCAACTTTAGGAAAATCAAAAGGTATCCAAATAATTGATTCAAGCAAGTAAAAGGGAAGCCCGGTGAACTAAAGCTCTCACTATGCGCAGGGTCTAGGGAAGGGCCCGACCAGTGGCGGAGCTAGAATTTTCATCAAGGGGTTCGAAAAAAGGCCAATTTTATGGAAGACTTACAATCATAAGACATTTTATCTTTAAATGTATTTTAAAACTGTTTTACTCCTTTTAGATAGGAGATTCAACTACCCGACCATAAGGACCTATTGTATTTGTACGCAGTCTTACCTTGCATTTCTGTCGGAGGTTGTTTCCGAGTCATAATTTAAAAAACATAATTGCATACAAAGTGTAATACTAGTTATGGAATTTGGAAGAATCTTTTTACTTTTTTCTTTTTAGTCTAAAAATATTCTATAATAATTTATTTTCTTTCAAGTCTAAGGTTTACATTAATTGCAAAATATTTAGTTTCCTTTTAGTTTAGTATCTAGAAGGAAAATAATATATTTTATTCTCCGTAATTACTTATAAATAGTAATGTACTCTTCTATTTGAATCAATGCAAGAATCAATACAAAGAGTTATAATTCGTTCTCTCTTTAATTTTTCTTTCTAGTTTCTTCCATTCCATAACAGGTTTTTTTTAATAACTAAAAACATAATATTAATATATGAAAAACAAATATAAAAGAAAATACTAAAACTGTTGAGAGAATAAATATCCCATAAACTAAAATCTCTAAATGATTACATTGTGGATTCTATTGTGTTCTGCCATGAGAATGGTGATTTTCAATTTATAGATCTCCAAACTTTTCCTCTAAGGAAATAATAAATCAAATATGGAAGAAAATTATATTTTCCTTTCAGAAAAATTTTAAGAATTTATGGTAATACTTTAAATTTTCTTTAAGAAAAAAATAAACTTCAAATAAGGAAAGAAAATCAGGGGAAAACCCTAACATACGTACCTTGATATTTCCAGCTTCTTTGATGGCATCCACAAGCTTGAGGTGAAGCAAGATATGATGGCTACAAATATGGACACTGGAGATGGCACATATTACAACGTCCACGAGTTTAACTGCATCCACAAGGCTTTGGTGATCGTTGAAAGAAGCAGTTCCAAGGTGAGCTCCATACATCTTAAAAGAAATAAGCATTTCAACTTTTTCAATATCAACTCCTATTTCTGGATGTTGTAAAATGTATGTGTCATGTCCATTTGCTAAACAAGATTTCACCAATCTCTTTCCAAGGTATCCTGTTCCTCCCTCTATCAACACTTTGCTTTTTTCCATCTCTCAATATATTTATTCTTTTTCTCCTGGGATCAATGGATATATAGTTAGTTGATATATGATGGATACTCCATAAGTTGTCTATTTATAGAATCAGTCTTGTTTCTTGGAAAATAAGCAAGTTTCTTATTTATTTTCTGGTACTACTGTATGATAATAATATCTAAAAAATATATTAATGTAATATAGAAAAATATTATGGGGTGAGAATGGGTTGGGGTTCGGGGAGGGATGGTCTAGGTTGGGACATTGGATGAGAGTCAAAAGTGGTTACTTTAACACCCTTTGTCAAAAAATTATATTATTGTCACGCCTCGAACCTACACCTTAGACGTGGCCGGCATTCGAGAACCATTGTTAACCCCAAGCGAACCCTTGGCCTAGCTTACTTATTTAGCGGAAGACTTTACCCAAGATAAATACTATTAAAACAAATTAATTGAACTGCTCAAAATATAACTTAGAATGTATTGTAATAACATTCACTACCAAAGTGGCAACTCAAGTCTCAACTTAACTGAAAAGGAAAATTAAAGACTCATGAACTAACATCACTAACTTCGTCTATGAAGCCTCTAAACAACTGAGATGGACGTCGGGACAAGACCCACAACATCCTAATGAACTAAAATGCTTAAAGCAATAAAAAGGACCCTCCAAAATGCTAGGAGTCTCACCAACTGACTCTGAGCGCTAAACTGGATCAACGAGGCGCTAGATGTTGATCCTGATTACCTACATCAGCATCATAATAAGATGCAGGCCAACTGGCATCAGTACATTGAATGTACGAGTATGCGAGTTGGAATGCTAGACATAACTTAAGCTTGAAGAGAATTTGAAAGAAACACTTACCTTGGCTTTACTCAACTCCTGGATAACTTAACTCAATATAAAGCAATAAAACACAAACAATATATAGAAACCTTTAAAACAGTAGAAAACAACTTGGTTCGTTAAACAAAATGCAATAAAAAACTCAATTTTGCTCATATAATAAAGTAATATAGTTTTTGTGGGAGTTTCTCTAACCGAAAACCACTACTATAAGCCTAAGTGGTGATACAACGTCTTGCCCACACAGCCAGAACTGTCTTATACTTTGCCGTCATATAGAACACTTAACTAAGTGGATCCACTAGTCTATGCTAAAAGCATCTTAAGGAGTCATCTAAAAAGTATGATCCTTTACTACCCATGATGGCTACATGGTTTATGGAGACGTGAGTTATCTGAACTCAAGCTCGTCCCCATATCGGTTCTCAATACTACTCCCAAAATATACCTTAGCTTATATGTATGTAAAAACAAAACTCTTTCTTTGGTTTGAGATAATTACTCAAAAACTTAGCTTAAAAGCTGAAATCTCAATTTCCCTTCTTACTCAAATGTGAAAACATTTTAACTGTTGGAAATACTTAGTTCCCCTATAATCTTTAAAGAATGACTTTACTCTTACTCTTTACTGAAAACTAGCTCAAAGGCTCTTTTGAAAATCTCAGTTTCCTTTCTTGTTTAAATGTGAAAACACTTACTCTTTGGGAATACAAAGTCCCGATATACTCTTTTGAACAAATGAACTTCAAACTTTACTTTTTACTCAACTCAAAATTCAAGTCTTAAAACAAAGTTAAAACATTTGTAAAGACTTTTGGAAGACTCTATGAACTTCTCTTGACTTGACTCTTAACTTCTCTTGATTTGACTCTTAACTTTCCTTGAATTGAATTATGGATTCAAGGATTATGATTTGTGATAGGAAAGATCTCATGATGTTTAGGAATGATTTTAGATAGCTAATCATGAGAAAAGATCAAAAAATCATTGTCTGATAATGGGTTCGTGACGCGGAGGTGTATTTAAATTTTGGTTGCCAAAATAATTTTTGAGGAAGAGAGGTATGTGTCCTCGCCGCGACGTGAAGGGAAAAATTATACTTCTGAGGAACAGGTCTGCGACATGGACCTGGTACCCAGTTTCTGCCCAAGTTGTTCCTTCTTTGTTTTCTAACCCCAATTCCCCTAAACTCAGTTTTTTTTTTCTCAAATTCCCTTTAGATTGAGATACCCAGTATGTATACACAAGAATCTAACTCAAACAACTCAAGGAAACAATATATTAATATCAGGGAACTCCTCAATCTCAACCTAACTCAAGCACGAAAGCCAATTTCAAGAACACCATTTAATATTCATCAACTTTCAACTTTCTAGAATAAATTTCGCTGAAATAAACATTCTTGGCGCTTGGGTGAACGAACCCAACCCTATGAAATACTCATATACCTCTTTAGGTAGCAACCCTTGTCGAAATCTATTAGCCAAACCTTCAAGAACGACGAACTTTGCTCTTTCTCCTCTTTTCTCCTCTTGCGTTCTTTCTCCAAAAACCCTAGCATAAATTTTCAATTGCCTAAAATGAACGAATTCAGTTTAGAACCCAATTTAATTGCTAAAAATGAATTAACTCAATTGGGTGGTGAAAAGACTATAATGCCCTTCTAAAATTCGGATTGGAATTTCTTTATTCGAAAAACCCAATTTCCAATGGGCATAACTCACTCATACAAACTCGGAATCGCGTAAACTCAGCGGCGTTGGAAATATTATTCTAAGATTTTTTCTACTATATCTAGAAACACACCTAAAGCATCCTGAGCTAGGAGTTATGGTCATTTGAAGCTGCCCAAAACTCAAACTTAACCAATTTTCCAGATTTTTATTATTTCTAAAAATCACTCTTTCTAATTCTAGCTCGTTTTAGTTCTTTCAATTTGCGAGATGTTACAATATCTGCCCCTTGGGAAAATTCATCCTCGAATGAGATTGCTCTTAGTAGGCTAAGGGTGTAACATTAACATTCAGCTCAAACACAAAACAAGCAATGCAAATACATGTCAACTTATAAATAAATACCAAGAAAAGGATTAGTACCTTAATTTGGAACTTCACCGGATTCGAAGAGATGTGGATATCTCTTCTTCATGTCCTCCTCAGCTTCCTAAGTAGCTTCCTCAACAAACCGATTTCTCCAACGAACTTTGGTTGATGCTACATCTTTTGTTCTTAACTTGCGAACTTGGCGATCTAGAATCTGAACAGGATCTCCTCATAAGACAATCTATCCTTGATCCCAATATCTTCAGTTGGTATGATCAATGAAGGATCACCCATACACTTTTCCAACATAGAGATGTGGAACACCAGATGGACTGCTGCTAATTCTTGTGGTAGCTCTAACTCATAAGCAACATTACCAATCCTCTTGGATATTCTGTAAGGGTCAATAAACTGGGGACTAAGCTTCCCCTTCTTACCAAATTTCCTAACACCCTTCATAGGTAAAACTTTCAAGTAAACTCAATCATCTACTTCAAATTCTAACTCCCTTCTCCTACCATTAGTGTAGGATTTTCGATGATTTTGCGCTATTTTCAATCTCTCTTAAATAACTTTCACTTTCTCCATAGCTTAATGAACTAAGTTTGGTCCTATCAACCCTGCTTCACCAACTTCAAACCATCCAATAGGAGATCTACATCTTCTCCCATAAAGAGCCTCATAAGGAGCCATCTGGATGCTAGAATGGTAACTACTGTTGTAAGAAACTCAATGAGAGGTAGGTGATCATCCCAATTATCCTTGAAATCAATCACACAATCCTCCTTGATACCTCAAGACACTATCTCCCCCTTGGTAAAAATCCATCACTTTCTGCTTATGAATACTTGTCATTAATTCACGAAATAAAGGATCTTGATCTTGCTTGTCTGTTACTTCTGACACTAATGATGATTCAGACTCATCCATCACTACTACTCCTCCTTCTATGGAATCCATTAGTCGAACTCTTGGCCTTGCAAGTCTATGCACCTCTTTTGCTAACTCTTTCTTACCTTCCTCAAAATGGGCGGTACTACCCAAAGACAACCCACTCAAGGCATCAGTAACAACATTAGCCTTACCTGGGTAATAAAGAATACTCATGTCATAATCCTTGAGCAATTCTAACCACCTCTTTGTCTGAGATTAAGTTATTTCTGAGTGAACACATATTGAAGACTCTTGTGATCAGTGAATACATCAACATGAACACCATATAAATAATGACGCCATATCTTCAAGGCAAATACTACAACAGCCAACTCTAAGTCATGGGTTGGGTAATTATTCTCATTAACTTTCAATTGTCTATAGGCATAAGCTATAACTTTGACATTCTGTATTAACACACAATCCAAACCAATTCTAGACGCATCACAATAAACAACAAAGTCTTGTGTACCTTCTTGTAAGGTCAACACTGGGCAGTAGTCAACCTCTTTTTCAATTCCTTGAAGCTTTTCTCAAAAGCTTCAGACTATTGAAACTTCACTGATTTCTGAGTCAACTTGGTCAAAGGGGACGAAATAGACGAGAACCCCTCTACGAACCTTTTATAATATCCAGCCAAACACAAGAAACTCCTAAAATCAGATGGAGATGTGGGTCTAGGCCAATTCTGCACTGCCTCCATCTTATGGGTATCAACTTTAGTTCCATCACCGAAAATTATGTGGCCCAAGAACGCCACCGACTCAAGCCAAAACTCACATTTAGAGAACTTAGCATATAACTCCTTATCTTTAAAAGTATGAAGAACTATTCTGAGATGGTCAGCATGATCTTCTTCATTCCTTGAATAGATTAGTATGTCATCAATGAAGACAATAACAAATATATCTAAATAAGGTTTGAAAACTCTATTCATATGGTCCATGAATGCTGCAAGCACATTGGTCAAACCAAAGGACATGACCAGAAACTCATAATGACCATAATGGGTCCTGAATGCTGTCTTAGGAATATATCATTCCCTTACTTTCAACTGATGGTAGCTAGACCTGACAAAAATCTATATGCATCCTAAGGGAACCATCTTTCTTTCACACAAATAAACCTGGAGCGCCCCAGGGTGAGACACTTGGTCGAATAAACCTTTCTCTAAAAGATCTTTCAACTACTCTTTTAACTCTTTCAACTCTGCTGGTGCAACTTTATATGGCGAAATAAAGATAGGACGTGTATCTGGAAGAATTTCTATACCGAAGTTTTTTTCTCTCTCAGGAGGGACTCTGGGAAGATCATCAAGAAAGACTTCTGGAAACTCTCTCACTACTGAAACTGATTGAATAGGAAGTATCTCAACACTAGAGTCATTAACTCGAACTAAGTGATAGACACATCCCTTGGAAACTAACTTTCTCACCTTAAGGTATGAAATAAAACGTCTCTTAAGCATTACTGAACTGCTTTTCCACTCTAAGACTGCTCATTTGGAAACTGAAACTTGACAACTCAAGTTCTACAATCAACAGAGGCATAATAGGAATGAAGCCAGTCCATATCAAGAATGACACCAAAATCTACCATATCTAACTCAATTAAATCTGCCATGGTACTCTTGTGGGTTAACAAAAATGGAACAATCACAATAGAATCTCTCTGCTAGAATAACATTAAAATGGATCACTAAGTTGCTCAAGAATAACATTAAAATTTTTCGCAACATATGGAGTTAAATAGGATAAACTCACTCCTTGGTCTAGCAAAGCATAAACATTAAAGTTAAAGACTTGGATCATACCGATAACAACATCTGGTGAATTCTATTGCTCTCGGCGACTAGCGATAGCATAAAGATGATTTCCTTCTCCGCCTGCCCTTAAAGTAGCTCATCTAGATATAGCTCTATCTGGTAGAGCAACTGAAGAAGACTGAGCTCTATTGCCCCCATTACCATTACCCTGTCTGCTCTTAGGACACTTTCTCATAAAATGACCATTTTGGCCACACTTGAAGCAACTAGTAGAGCCATCACGACACCCCTCCGAGTGGCTCCTACCACACTTAGCACAGGTAGGAGGCTTACTACCCCCTTGCGCCATGCTACCTTGAGAATAGGCAGGTTTAGCTTTGAAATTCTGACTACTGTACTCACATTTGTTCTTAGGTGTAGGTGCACTAGCAGATGATGGAGCAGGTCCTTTCTGCTTATGTTGGAAAGAAGACCGGTTCACATTACTCTTTTGCTGCCCGGATTCATTCCCTGATGTCTTAGCTCTCTTATTCTTAAACTCTTATTTATCCCTTAACTTGTTGCACATGGATCATCAACCTTGTTATGCACATATCACCTATTAGCATGGCTGTCTTACTCTCCTTACTTGACAAACGAGTCAACCCAACAACAAACAAACTCCTCCTACTCCTCATGTCAACAACCATCTCTTTGCTTCTCTTAGCTCATGAGGAAAGAAACGCCTCATGAAGGCACTCTCGTCCATAGGCCAGCTCAAAATCGGTTACGCATAAGCACGAGTTAGAAAGATACTTTTATAGAGATACACTCTATCGCACGAAGTAAGTATGAAAGTAGTGAAGGAATTTCATAAATGTTGCAGCCTCCTAATTCTAGATGTGGCACACTTCACACCGATAACTAGGACTCTAAAGACACGGCTTCATAGACTCCCTAGGACTCTTGAACTTTATGCTGTGATACCAAGTTTCTCATGCCCCAAGCCTACACCTTGGACGTGGTTGGCACTCGAGAACCACTGTTGGCCCTAAGCGAACCCTTGGCCTGGCTTGCTTACTCAGCGGAAGACTTTACTCAAGATAAATACTATTAAAACAAGTAAACTGAACAATTCAAAATATAATTTAGAATGTATTGTAATAGCATTTGTTTCCAAAGTGGTAAATCAAGTCTCAACTTAACTGAAAAGGAAAAGTAAAGACTCATGAACTAACATCACTAACTTTGTCTATGAAGCCTCTAAACAACTGAGATGGACGTCGGGACAAGACACACGATATCCTAATGAACTAAAATATTGAAAGCAATAAAAAAGACCGTTCGGAAAGCTAGGAGGCTCACCAACTGACTCTGAGTGCTCAACTCGATCAACAAAGTGTTGGATGCTTATCCTGATTACCTGTATCTGCATCATAATAAGATGCAGACCAACTGGCATCAGTACATTAAATATACTAGTATGCTAGTTGGAATGCTAACCATAACTCAAGCTTGAAAAAAATCTGAAAGAAACATGGCTTTACTCAACTCCTGGATAACTTAACTCAATATAAAGCAATAAAACTTATGTAATATATAGAAAGCCTTTAAAACAGTATAAAACAACTTGGTTCGTTAAACAAAATGTAATAACAAACTCAACTTTGCTCATTTAATAAAGTAATGTAGTTTATGTGGGAGTTTCTCTAACCGGCAACCACCATTATAAGCCTAAGTGGTGATACAACGTCTTGCCCACGCTGCCAGAACTATCCTATACTTTTTCATCATATAGAACGCTTAACAAAGTGGATCCACTAGTCTATGCTAAAAGCATCTTAAGGAGTCATCTAAAAAGTATGATCCTTTACTACCCATGATGACTACATGATTTATGGAGACGTGAGTTATCTGAACTCAAGCTCGTCCCCATATCAGTGCTCAATACTACTCTCAAAATATACTTTAGCTCATATGTTTGTAAAAACAAAACTCTTTCTTTGGTTTAAGATAATTACTCAAAAACTTAGCTTAAAAGCTCTCTTGAAAATCTCAGTTTCCTTTCGTGCTCAAATGTGAAAATATTTTAACTCTTGGGAATACTTACTTCTCGTATAATCTTTGAAGAATGAACTTTAGTCTTACTCTTTACTGAAAACTAGCTCATTGGCTCTTTTGGAAATCCCAGTTTCCTTTCTTGTTTAAATGTGAAATCATTTACTCTTTAGGAATACATAGTCCCGATATACTCTTCTGAAGAAATGAACTTCAAACTTTACTTTTTACTCAACTCAAAACTCAAGTCTTAAAACAAAGTTAAAACATTTGTAAAAGACTTTTGGAAGACTCTATGAACTTCTATTGACTTAACTCTTAACTTCTCTTGACTTGGCTCCTAACTTTCCTTGAATTGAATTATGGATTCAAGGAATATGATTTGTGATAGGAAAGATCTCATGATGTTTAGGAATGATTTTAGATAACTAATCTTGAGAAAAGATAAAAAAAAAAAAATCACTGTCTCAGGATGGGTCCATGACGCGGAGGTGTATTTAAATTTTGATTGCGAAAATACTTTTTGAGGCAGAGAAAAATTACACTTCTGAGGAACAGGTCCTCTTTGCGGGCCTGGTACCCAGTTTCTACCCAACTTGTTTCTTCTTCGTTTTCTAACCGCAATTCGCCTAAACTAGGTTCTTTTTCTTAAATTCCCTTTAGATTTAGATACCCAGTATGTATACACAAGAATCTAACTCAAACAACTCAAGGAAATAACATTTTAACCTCGAGGAAATCCTCAATCTCAACCTAAATCAAGAACGAAAGCCAATTTCAAGAACACCATTCAATTTTCATCAACTTTCAACTTTCTAGAATAAACTTCACTGAAATAAACATGTTTGGCACATGGGTGAATGAACCCATCACTATGAAAGACTCACATACCTCTTTAGGGATCAACCGTTGTCGAAATCCACAAGCTAAACCTTCAAGAACAACGAACTTTGCTCTTTCTCCTCTTTTCTCCTCTTGCATTCTTTCTCCAAAAACCCTAGCGTAAATTTCCAATTGTCTAAACTGAACGAATTCAGTTTAGAACCCAATTTAATTGCTAAAAACGAATTAACTTAATTGGGTGGTGAAAAGACCAAAATGCCCTTCTAAAATCCGGATTGGACTTTTCTTATTCGAACAACCCAACTTCCAATGGGCATGACTCACTCATACGAACTCGGAATCGCGCAAACTAGGCGGCATTGAAAAGATTATTCCAAGATATTTTCTACAATATCTGGAAACACACCTAACGCATCCTAAGCTAGGAGTTATGGTCATTTGAAGTTGCCCAAAAATCACTCTTTCTAATTCTAGCTCTTTTTAGCTCTTTCAATTTGCGAGATGTTACAATTATATATATACAAATGAAAACATCTTTTTAGAGATATATATTAAATTTTTGAATACCTTTAGCAAAATTCTTATTTGCCACCAATGGGATCAAGGGACAATGAACCTGAAATATCACTTATGGAACTTGTTTTTTCTATTTTCATTAGGGAAGTTGTTTCCTCATTTTAAGGAAATTTGTTTTCATAGAGAAAATATTTCCAAAAACATTTTGGACCAATCAAACAAAGAAAAATTAGAAACCGTTTTTGAGAAAATATTTTCCTCCGTATCAAACACACCCTTAATTTTTTTTTTTTCTTTTCTGTTGTCGGTTTTGTCATTAAGATGTTTTTTTAATGCTGATACTAAGCCAAGAAGCTACGATAACATAGTTTTCCTGATTTTAATTAAGCTTTTCTTTGCTTATTAATTTGCAAGATTTTGTGAAATCCAAGTGATTAGCTTGGTTTCAATTCTGATAATTTGACTGAAAAACTAACAAATGGATCTGAAATTGCAATACTAAAATATATATATGAAAAAATCAATCAGAAAATAACAATAAAAGAAAAAAACAATAGAACTAAATTAATTTTAAGAAAAATAAGAAGAGAATTATAATTTTTCCTTGGAACAATACAAAGACATATTTCTTTATGCGCCAATTTTATATATGTTGCTATCTCATTTTTGGGTGTTTTAAATTATTTATATTATTTCACTAATAATTTCCTTCATAAAATACTATTTACGTTTATATATTTATTTAACTAAATAAACTTAGAGTTCATGTAATTTTTCTTGCTTATAATTTAAAATTTTCACAATTATTACTTTAAAAATGAGCATATCAATTTGTTTAATTGATAAAATTAATAGCTTAAACTGTTTGTTATATATCTACACAATATTTTCATATGAAAGGCATAAAAATTAATAATTTGTAAAAAAATTACATTAAAAAATAGAAATAATAAATACACAAGAGAGCTCAAATATCTATTTTGTATAGAAACTGAATAAATTATGTAATTCAAATCAGTGGCGGACCCAGGATTTTTCTCAGGGGGTTCAAAGTATAAAGAAGAAGTTCAGGTGGTAATGCAAGTGCGCAGAGTGTAGTAGCCCTTCTGTATGCTCTTTGTACAAGAACCATAGATATTTTATTGGTTCATAAAAGTAAAGACTAAACTAATCAAAGATATCGAGGACAAAGATACATTCATAAGAATTTTAGTGGATCGACAGTATTACATAAGTTAACTCCTAAAACACGTAAAAATTAAATGATGAAAAAGGGAGCAAGACGGGGAAGAAAGATATTTACCATATCATGTTGAATTTAACTTACTTTATCATACCGTATTAATCATTTCTTTCAACTTTTATCATGCTCCATCAAGCATTCTTAAAATTTCTTGTACTTTTTATACTTTTATTTTGTAATGTTTTACTTTATTTTTCACTTTTAAAAAAATTTAAATTAGCATCCATTCAATCACATATTACTATGAAAATCGTCAAGATTATCTAAAAGTGTGTAAGAATAGAGTTACTAATATTATAATACATATTCAGAAGATAAATAAATAGTATCAGCAATTTTCTTAGTTCATATAGTTCAATTTACTAGGTTAGTCATAATTTGTAAAAAGGACAAATAATGAATAAATCAAATATGTTTAGTTTTCATCTCTCTAAAATAGAATAAAAAATATAAAAGAAAATTCATGAATTCTATAAATTAATATTTTTAACAAGATGTTGATGATATTTAAGTTTCATAATTCAATTACATCTAATTTACCTTTTTTAAAAAATAAATAAATTATATTTCTATCTCAATTCCAAGTTAAATATAATTCATCATTTTTTTAAAAAGTTATTCAAGTTATTATATGAAAAAAGAGTCACGTTGAAACAAAATGAAAAATAGATATAAAAAGAATAAAAAATAAAAATAGAAAGAATGTATCTAATAAATTTAAACAAAAACAAATTAAAAAGAAGAAATGGAACAAAAGGAGAAAATAATGAAAAAGAAGAAGAAAGTCCAAGCCCAAAAGTTTCATTTTCCAAAGCATTAAAAAGATGGAGAAAATGTTGTTCATGGGATTCAAACCCATGACCTAGGGGCATTTGTTGAACTACTTATCCACCGAGCCAAGCCTATACTTTATTTTTAGGAGTTCATTTTAATATATATATATACACATAAAATCAGAATTTGACATTATATATACAGTGTAATTTTTTGACGAGGGGGTTCTGGTGAACCCCCTAGGGTCCACCTACGTCCGCCCATGATTCAAACACTACATAAAAGTGAAGAAGTTAAAAGTGAATCAATGATTTCATATATTAATATGTGGATAAGTTTTGATTTTCAATAAAGAATATGAAAAAATTGGACAATAAATGATAATAATTGTGGCGTTTATTCGTATAAACTAATAAAATAAATAAGAAAATAGGGGAAAAAATTATCTTTTTTGGCTAGTGCGATATTATTTTTTTACTGTCAACTTTAATCATGGGTTCATCATGAAACGTAATAAATATAAATGGATGTTAGAAAAAAAAATTTGGAGAGTAACGCCTTTCCATTTTTAAAATTTATGTAGTAAGCAATTATCTTATTCTTTAATTGACTAATTATGTAAATATTTTTTAGATTATTGAAAAGTAGATAAAAAGAGAAAGCTCATAATTAGGAGAGCTAAATGGATGGTTTAACTTTTTTCAAGCTATTTGAAATGGTATTTACAATAAATAATAGGAATAAGTGGAGTAGTAAAATTTGAGGTATTTAAATTCTTATAATAAATAATGGAAATTAATGATGGGAATAGTAATTGACACATTTATTAATAATAATTATAAATAGAAATATAGTGAAAATTACAACAATATAAAAAGTAAAAATAAATAAATAAGAATCATTGGCCAAAGGAGAGGTGTCAAATCATTTTTTAAAATATTTTAGCATTATATAATATATGAAATGAAAGGTTGGAATTAAATATTTAGGCTTTTAAATTTACAATAAAGAATAGGAATAAGTAGAATAATAAATTTTAAGACATTTAAGTTTTTACAATATATATAATAGAATACGTGGAGAGAGTAATAATTGACTCTTTTTTAATAATAATAAATTAAACTATCGTGAAATTTATAAAAAAAAAATAAGAAAAAAATAAATAAGATCTTTGTTTTTTTTTTTTTTATTGAAAACAACAGTATCGCATATAATGTTTATAGTTTTTAAAGTTTTTCATTAGAATAATACAAATACTCAAGTTTGTTGTCAATTTTTTTTATTCATTGCTTGGATAACGTTTTTTCTTTTCTTTTTGTAAGTTATCAAATTTCTGCTCTTTAAAATGCTTCTAATCTTAGTGTCATATTTAGGAATGCACTGCGGCATACAAAAAATAGTAACATCGAGTACATAATGTTCATTTTAAAATGTTGCAAAAAATTATCATAATAAAAATTTAGATGAACTAACCATAATTTAACCTAATGAATTAAGTATGTACAACTATAGTCATATAAAAGAAAATGGAAAAAAATCTTTATATTTTAAGTTCTTCAATAAAGTACATAAATGGAATACAGAGAATAGGAAAGAAAAACTAAAACGATCAAATTATTATAATAATAATTTTATTGTAAGACTCTACATTATCTTCTTCCAAAATTCACAATTTTCTCTTCTTTTGTATCTTCCTCAACTTTCTTCTTCACCCTACAAGCATAAATAGTATAATATGAAATTGTTAGTTACTCCATGATTTTATTTGGATTGAGTTTACTCAATTTAGTTTCAAAGATTAGTTAAATTGACTAAACAAAGCAAATAACATCACATAAATCACTACTAAAAAATTTTCAAAAAAAGATGCCAAAAAGTGACGAACTGCGTTGCTATTAGGGCCAAAATCTACGGAAAAGCGACGCAGTCACTTCCGTCGCTTTTTAGCTTGACGCTTTTCAAAAAGCGATGGACAGCGTCGCAAAAATGCTACGGACAACGTCTCAAAAAGCGATGGACTCCGTCACTTTTATTTTAGTTTTCATTTTTTTTTATTTCTAAAATGCGACGCAGTCCGTCGCTTTTCTGGAAATTTTATTTTTAAAAAATTCCAGAAAAGCGACGGATTGCGTGGTTTTGTTCGTCGCTTTTCTGGGATTTTAAAAAAAAAAAACAGAAAAAGCGACGGACAAAACCACGCAGTCCATCGCTTTTTTGAATTTTGAAAAAATAAAATCCAGAAAAGAGACGGACTGTGTGGTTTTGTCCGTCGCTTTTATGGAATTTTTAAAAAATAAAACCCAGAAAAGCGACGGACAAAACCACGCAGTCCGTCGCTTTTCCTGCATTATTTTTGGCACTAGAAACTCCTAGTTTCTACTAGCCACCTGCAAATAAAATTCAATTCAATTCAATACTACTCTATTCAGCCCAATCAAATAGACAATTATAAACAATCTAAACAAAACATAAAATAACATTCAAAAGTACCTAAATCATAAATTATAAAATTATAAAATCTTTCAAAATTCGTTTAAAAAAGTTTATAAATGTCCAGAGATTTAAACTAGGGAGTAAGATCTACATAATCATCCTCATCACTCTCATCGTCGGTGTCATCGGGAGCCGAAGTATTAGGTCAATGAGTGAGGTTCATCACTTGTTCTTTAATTTGCTGAACGGTCTCATTCATACTTTCTTGTTCAGCTACTCTTCTCCGCTCCAACTCTGCTAGTGCCGCTGTAAGTTTAGCTATTTGATCTGACATACCAGCAATTTGAACAGCCCCAACTGTCTCGGCTTGACGTGATGATCCAATACCTTCTAAGCCTGACTGGAGTCGTCTAACATCATTTCGAGAGCTTAGACAATAGCATCTACCCTTGTGTCCCCCCTACCACTTTTTCTTTCCAAATCTGGTGGACAGTTCAGGTGTCAATTGGACCGAACTATCTAGATTCTCAGCGACGTAGTGCTGAAAGTCATTCTGCATATTAAATATAAAAATTGACATGAATATATATACATATCATATATTCACTATTAATATATATTATTCATATTAAATAACTTACAAAAGTTCATTCGGCCTTTTCCTCTACCCACACATCCGGATTCAACTCATTTTCTTTCTTCTTTAACCTCTGGTTCAATGGGAGGGCGTCCCAATTCTTTTTCCTATAAATAAAAACTAAAATTTATAACGATATATATGAATTAACTAATTATTTATTTAAAAATCTAAATAAGAACTTACCATCTCTCGTGCAATTGTTCTAACTGTCTTTGCACCTCCGGTGTGCAACGAGCCACCTTTAAGACTGCCTTTAGCCTTTGTGGCTTGATCTGATAATGCCTTAAACTCGTCTGATTTCCAACACAGACCCAATTCATCAAAAACATTAGGCAACATCCAAATGGGACGTACACCACTATCCCAAACACTCTTTAGCCAGGAAGACAGTCTGGTGGATGTCTTCCTCTCAAATGTGGTCGCAATGACCAAATTGTACCTCGACTCCCAAGTACACATAGTCTGAAAAAAAAAATTAATAACATTAATTAGATCAATAGTAAAAAAAAAAAAAAGTAAAGTATACTAAACTTAACTAAAAAATATATACCTTAAAGTTATTAAACATCGCTTGGCGTATACTATTTGGAATCTCGCACCAAGAGTGATAAGCCTGTTATAGAGTCTTATAACACATTCTTTTAAAGCCTGGGCAGCATCCTTTGCAGGATACCACCTGCAAAACACATAATAAATATGTTAGTTCATGAATAATATATTAAAGTATAAGAAATAAATAAAATAAACTAACAAATAGATAACAAAACAATCTTATGATGATCCATCCAGCTCAATCATAACTCTACCAAGTTTGTCCTTCTAGCCAGGAACTAGAGCAAACATCGTATCATGTGGTGTAGCACTAGGTGTAGCTGTAGACGAGGGTGGTACGTCAGGATGCACAAAACACTAAGTCAATGGAGGGGGTACCGGCCATTGCATCTGATTGCTCGCTATTAGAATCTCCAAGCCTCATGGCAAATAACTGAGGAGATGTACCTATGGGAGATGGAGTACCCACCGATAAGGGTCGTGCTCGACGAATAGCCTGTAAAGGTAGGTCCTCGTAGCATCGTGCAGGCAATGGCTGTGAAGTAGATGAAGTACCGAGTGGTCGACAATAATTAGGATAATATTGTTGAGGATTCGCCGTACCAAACGGAACAACAAATAAATGAGTATCATGGCTAATGTGCTTTGGCGCAGAAGAGATAGATCCTGCAATATCCTCGGGATCTATCGGCCTCCTAGACTTCTTCTTCTTAGCCTGTTTAGTCTGGCTAACTCCAAGATTCTGGCGATGTCTATCACCGTCACTGCCTGATAATATCTGTATGCAAATTTACATGTATAATATATATAAAAATCATAAATTAAATAAAATTAGAAAAATACACTTACATATATACTAGCTAGCTTTCATTCTATACTATTTCTCCTCGCTTGTTTCAATTCCATCATTCTCCCATTCTTCCCCCTCAGTTGCTTCATTTTCATTATCGTCCCATTCTTCGTCATCAAATGATTCATTTTCCTCATTCTCAGACATTTCTTCCTTAACATTCAGTATGTCATCATCAGATACTTCTTCTAATATGTGTTGAGGATGTTGTAGTGTGGTTTCCAATTCAACATCAACTTCTTGTTGAACAATTGCAACATCATTTTGATACGCCACATCTAAGATATTGTCAATTTCAATTCTTCCCACAGGCTTAGTTTTTATAACAACCCATCAATCATCTTTGTCTCTACGCAACGGATATGAAACGTAATACACTTGTTTAGCATTTTGTGCAATAATAAAAGGATCATAACTTCTATATTTCCTAGTGTTCTTAACTTCAATTATATTATGTTGATGGTCCATCTTTGTGCCTCTATGTGATGGGTCAAACCACTCACACTGAAACAATACAATCTTCTTCTTTGGCCAACTTGAATACCTTACTTCAATAATCTCTTGAATGACACCATAATATTCAATAGTTTGACCAATACCATCAACATCACCTTGTATGTACACACCACTATTATTTGTTTTCTTGTTCCTAGAAACTTCTTCAATTTGAAACTTAAAATCATTGACACAATACTTATTCATTGTCAGTACTTGAGATTCAGGTCCAAGTGCTACTTCTTTCACTAATTGCAAATGTTGGACACTTAAATATTCATCGTAAACCTGCGTGATTGTTATCTCAAGCAATATAATTTAGTATAACATGAATATATTATTAAATACTTAGTGATTGCGCACTTACATAGTTCCTCAGCCATTTGGAAAATTCTGTATAGATGGCTTCTTTACCCCATGTGTTTACGAACAAGCTGATCATTTTACATTCAAATATTTCGTTAGTTAATGATCACTTATTAGTATGTAATTTAATAACATATTTTTAACACTTACTTGAAATATGATTGAATCTCGGGACAATTAAGCAAAACATGCATCACAGCTGATTGCATTTCCATATCAGTGAAGCCTCACTTTCCACACTTTTTAGATCCTCTACCATTTTGATTAAAAATTGATATCGGTGGAAATAAAGAATCACTATCGCCTTCATCATTGCGATTGGGCATGTTTCTCCTACATAACATATCATGACCAAACTAATAAGAATAAAAATCACCAGTTTCTCTCCCAATATGACCTTGAACAAATGATCCTTCAATCATTCCCCTTTGCTTAATCGTTTTCTTTGAACTACCAATTTATCTGCATGTATGTATGTATATATTTGTTAATATATAAAAGAGTTGGCGAATATATATAACTTAGTGAATATTTCAAATGGATACATCCATCTTGTTTGAACCAGACCTCCGAGGTGAGCCTCTTGTACAAGGTGAATTGGAAGATGCTCCATCACATCAAAGAAATCACATGGAAATGTCTTCTCCAACTTAGTAGTAGTAACAAGAATACTTTCCTCCATCCTATCTAAGCTACTCTCCAACAACTTTTTAGAACACAAATCTTTAAAAATAAGACTTATCTCTGTGATTGGTTTCCATATCCTTTTAGGTAGATGGCTAAAAGCGATAGGAATTAAAGTTTCCATGAACATATGACAATCATGACTTTTCATACCAATCAATTTTCCTTCATTCATATCTGCCCGCTTTCCTAAATTCGAAGCATAGCCTTCCGCCATCCTTAAATTTTTAACCCACTGAATAATTTCACGTTTCTCATCCAATGTGAATGAAAAGCTGGCTTTGGGCTTAACTATTTTACCATTCTGTAATTCCTGCAGCCATAACTCTTTTCTCCTACAATATTCCTTTATGTCTATTCTAGCTTTTGGATTATCTTTTGTCTTACCCTTAACATCCATCACCGTGTTAAACAAATTGTCAAAGTAATTTTTTTCAATGTGCATCACATCTAGATTATGTCGTAGCAAATTGTCCTTCCAATACGGCAACTCCCAAAATATGCTTTGTTTGGTCCAATTATGTTCAACACCATATCTAGGAAGTCTAAAAGGTGAAGCTTCTGTAACTTTAGGTAATTGAGAAACTCTGTCCCAAATTTGATGCCCTGTGAGTAATGGAGGTGGGGGCTCACTTTCAACCTTATTTTTCCTAAATGCATTTTTCATCTTTCTAAACTCATGGTCCATTGGCAAGAACTGGCGATGACAATCAAACTATGTATTTTTTCTTCCATGCTTTAAAGTGAATACCTTACAATTTTCCATGCAATACGGACATGCTAGCTTTCCAGCTATCATCCAACTAGACAACATCCCGTATGCAGGAAAATCATTAATAGTCCACATTAAAGAAGCACGCATAACGAAATTCTGCTTAGTTGATATATCATAAGTCAAATCACCTTCAAACCACAATTGTTTAAGCTCATCTATCAATGGTTGTAAATACACATCTATCAAATATTTTGGATTACGGGGACCTGGAATAACACAACTTAGAAAGATGTAGGGACTGGTCATGCACATTTCAGGAGGAAGATTATACGGAGTAAGAAATACCGGCCGGCATGAATAAGGCGAAACATTATTAGAGAATGGTGTGAAGCCATCTGAACACAACCCCAATCTAACATTTCTTGGTTCACTAGCAAAATCAAGATATACATTATCAAAATGCTTCCATGCTTCACCATCAGAGGATGAGACAAGACACCCGGTGGCCTTCTATATTCACGATGCCATCTCATATGTGGGATAGACCTCATCGATGCATACAACCTCTTTAACCTAGGAATGAGAGGTAGATAATGCATCGCCTGAACTGGGACCATATTTCCAGCCGGAGTCCTCTTATAACGAGCATGTCCACAAAACTTACAATTTTCTAATTCATTATCAGTCTTGTAAAACAACATGCAGCCATTAACACAACAATGAAGTCTATCATACGTCAATCCTAACTTGGACACCAAACGCTTTGCCTGATAGAAATTCTTTGGTATGTTAAGCTCCGGATTAACTAGTTCACCCAAAAGATCAATCATTGAGTCCATAGCAGCATTAGGAACATTCCAATCTGATTTAATATTCATTAATCTAACAGCAACTGGCAAAGAGAAATGCGGACTCCCTTCACTAATGGACGACTAGACTCTTCTAATTGATCATAAAAGCGTCTTGCTTCTTCATTAAGAGCTTCATCAAAATATTGTTCTGGTTCCATCCCACCTTGAACCCCGAAAACATCATTGATTATTTCATGAACCCTATCATGCTCAACCCTATCGTGTTCAACCCTAACCTGTTCAACCCTAATTTGGCCATATGGTGCAACCATATAATATACATCCACATGCATTGAATTATAAAACATACCATCCAATCCATCACTTTCTCCATGATCAATCCATACAAAATATCTAGGCTTAAATCCATTACGGTACAAATGAACCATAACTCTATCTGGTTTAAAATATTTTAAGCACTTACATGCACTACAAGGACACCTAAACAATCCATTATTCCTGAAAACATCAAGTGTCATTGTATGTTCAATAAAAATTTTAACACCGTCAATAAACTCAGGTATCAAACCAGCATCAGTTTCATAATACATATTATACATCCACAAACGATGATCCATTTACAAAAATATAGATATTTAATTATATTATAAATAATTATTTATCTTAACATATTCACACAACTTAACAACTTTAACTACTTTACTTTTGACTTAATACAACAACCAAACCTACCAACTAAACCACATTATTTATCTTAACATACACACACAAATTAAAAACTTTAACTACTTTACTTTTGACTTAATACAACAACCAAATCTACCAACTAAACCACATTATTTATATTAACATATTCACACAACTTAACAACTTTAACTACTTTACTTTTGACTTAATACAACAAACAAATCTACCAACTAAACCACATTATTTATCTTAACATATTCACACAACTTAACAACTTTAACTACTTTACTTTTGCCTTAATACAACAACCAAATTCACCAACTAAACCACATTATTTATCTTAACATATTCACACAACTTAACAACTTAAACTACTTTACTTTTGACTTAATACAACAACCAAATTCACCAACTAAACCACATTATTTATCTTAACATATTCACAAAACTTAACAACTTTAACTACTTTACTTTTGACTTAATACAACAACCAAATTCACCAACTAAACCACATTATTTATCTTAACATATTCACACAATTTAACAATTTTAACTACTTTACTTTTGACGTAATACAACAACCAAATTCACCAACTAAACCACATTATTTATCTTAACATATTCACAGAACTTAACAACTTTAACTACTTTACTTTTGACATAATACAACAACCAAATTCACCAACTAAACAACATTATTTATCTTAACATATTCACACAATTTAACAATTTTAACTACTTTACTTTTGACTTAATACAACAACCAAATTCACCAGCTAAACCACATTATTTATCTTAACATATTCACATAACTTAACAACTTTAACTACTTTACTTTTGACTTAATACAACAACCAAATTCACCAACTAAACCACATTAATATTTATCTTAACATATTCACACAACTTAAAAACTTTAACTACTTTACTTTTGACTTAACACAACAACCAAATTTAACAACTAAACCACATTAATATTTATCTTAACATATTCACACAATTTAACAATTTTAACTACTTTACTTTTGACTTAATACAACAACCAAATTCACCAACTAAACCACATTATTTATCTTAACATATTCACAGAACTTAACAACTTTAACTACTTTACTTTTGACTTAATACAACAACCAAATTCACCAACTAAACCACATTAATATTTATCTTAATATATTCACACAACTTAAAAACTTTAACTACCTTACTTTTGACTTAATACATCAACCAAATTTACCAACTAAACCACATTAATATTTATCTTAACATAGTCACACAACTTAACAACTTTAACTACTTTACTTTTGAGTTAATACAACAACCAAATTCACTAACTAAACAACATTATTTATCTTAACATATTCACACAGCTTAACAACTTTAACTACTTTACTTTTGACTTAATACAACAACCAAATTCACCAACTAAACCACATTAATATTTATCTTAACATAATCACACAACATAACAACTTTAACTACTTTACTTTTGACTTACTACAACAACCAAATTCACTAACTAAACAACATTATTTATCTTAACATATTCACACAGCTTAACAACTTTAACTACTTTACTTTTGACTTAATACAACAACCAAATTCACCAACTAAACCACATTAATATTTATCTTAACATAATCACACAACATAACAACTTTAACTACTTTACTTTTGACTTACTACAACAACCAAATTCACCATTTAAACCACATTAATATTTATCTTAACATATTCACACAACTTAACAACTTTAACTACTTTACTTTTGACTTAATACAACAACCAAATCTACCAACTAAACCACATTAATATTTAGCTTAACATATTCACACAACTTAACAATTTTAACTACTTTACTTTTGACTTAATATAACAACCAGATTCACCAGCTAAACCTCATTAATATTTATCTAAACATATTCACACAACTTAACAACTTTAACTACTTTACTTTTGACTTAATACAACAACCAAATCTACCAACTAAACCACATTATTTATCTTAACATATTCATCCAACTTAACAACTTTAACTACTTTAATTTTGACTTAATAAAACAACCAAATTCACCAACTAAACCACATTATTTATCTTAACATTTTCACACAACTTAACAACTTTAACTACTTTACTTTGACCTAAATTAAAGCTAAGTATCAACACTAAATGGACACTAATCGATTTTGCAAAAAATCAATTTTGTCATCAATAGGATCAACTAGTGTTGGTACTTATGCTTAACAAACACATTATTCCTAAATTAAAGCTAAGTGTCAACACTAGATGGACACAAATCGATCTTGCAAGAAAATCAATTTTGTCATCAATAGGATCAACTAGTGTTGGTACTTATGCTTAACAAACACATTATTCCTAAATTAAAGCTAAGTGTCAACACTAGATGGACACAAATCGATCTTGCAAGAAAATCAATTTTGTCATCAATAGGATCAACTAGTGTTGGTACTTATGCTTAACAAACACATTATTCCTAAATTAAAGCTAAGTGTCAACACTAGATGGACACAAATCGATTTTGCAAGAAAATCAATTTTGTCATCAATAGGATCAACTAGTGTTGGTACTTATGCTTAACAAACACATTGTTCCTAAATTAAAGCTAAGTGTCAGCACTAGGTGGACAGAAATCGATCTTGCAAGAAAATCAATTTTGTCATCAATAGGATCAACTTGTGTTGGTACTTATGCTTAACTAACACATTATTCCTAAATTAAAGCTAAGTGTCAACACTAGATGGACAAAAATTGATCTTGCTAGAAAATCAACTTTGTCATCAATAGGATCAACTAGTGTTGGTACTTATGCTTAACAAATATATTATTAGTAAAATTAAAGCTAAGTATTAATACTAGATGGACACAAACACATTATTGAAAACAATTGTACTTGAACTTGAGAAATTTAGAAGCACCAAACTTATCTCCAACTTTGATGAAAGAAGCAATATAGTCTTGTATCAACTTTTTTAGATGTTGAGCTTCCTCAATAGCCTAGCACGAAAAGTTCTTAAATTAGTTAAATATAAACTTCAAATCCAAGAATATATATATATATATATATTTAAGTTTTAATAAGTTCAAGTTTCAATTCAAGTTCATATCTAATTTCTAAACTTAATTTGTTATATTTTCAAGCTAATTAGTTCAAACTTCAAGTTCTAATTTCAAGTTCATATTCCTAATTAAGTTCAATTTATAGTAAATTCAAGTTATAATTAATTATGAGTTCTAATTAAGTTGCAATTCAATTCCCTAAAATTTCAAATGCAAACTAGCTAGCTAATATCCCAAATTAAAACTATTAAGTAGCCTAAAATATCAAATATAATTCAAACTATTAGTCCTAAATTCCAAATTAAAACTAGTCTTAAAATCACAAATTGGAAATACTCCTAGAATTCAAAAACCAAACAATAGTGCTAAAATCCCAAATACAAATTATTAGTAGTCCTAAAATCTCAATAATAATTCAAACTAGTCCTAAATTCAAAATTCAAACTAGTCTTAAAATCACAAATTCAAACTACCTAGCTATTCCTAATCCCAAATTCAAACTATTAGTCCTAACATCTCAATAATAATTCAAATTAACTCAAATGATATCCAAATTCAAACAACTCCTTAAATACTCTAATTCAATCTAATTTTACACTTCCAAAATTAAACTAATTAACTCAAGAAATACCAAATTTCCAACAAATCCTAAGATACGCTAATTCAAACTAACCCTAACATTAAAATTTTCAATTCACAATCAACATACACAAACTCACAATCAAATAATCCCTAATTCAAACTAACAATCAAAAACCCTAAATCATTGACTTACAAATTAACTAACAATCAATGAAAAACAAATTCAATACACTAATTAACAAATTCAACACTCAAATTGAAAGAAATTAAAAATAATATTATGAAACCCTAACCTTGAATTAAAGGAGAAGGGCAGTGGGTTGGAATGGAGGCGGCGCCGGTCGAGATGCAGGTGCCGGCGTGACCTCCTGCTGCTGGCCTGGGCGAGCTGCTCCTGCTGCTGGCCGGTGTGAGCTGCTCCTGCTGCTGGCCGGTGTGAGCTGCTCCTGCTGCTGGCCGGTGGGGGCTGCTCCTACTGCTGGCCGGTACAAGTTGCCGTTGCTGCTGCGATGGTGATGTGGTGGCACCGGTCGGGGATGGGTGGGGATGGCAGATGAGAGGAGTGAGACTTGTCACTTAGACCTAGAATTTTAATTTTAATAAATTTAATTTATTTAGGTTGATTTAATTAATTAAAATTACACACACACATATATATATAATTTAACTACACATCATCAACAAAAGTTTAATAAATTTAATTTATCGAGGCTTTTATATATATATATATATATATATATATATATATATTTAACTACACATCAACAGAAGTTTAATTTAATTAATTTAATTAATTTATAGATCAAGTTAAGTTTATAAATTAAAACTACACACACACACACACACACACATATATATATATATAATTTAACTACACATCAACAAAAGTTTAATTTAATAAATTTAATTTATCGAGGCTTATATATGTGTGTGTGTGTGTGTGTGTGTGTGTGTGTGTGTGTGTGTGTAATTTTAATTTATAAAGTTAAGTTGATTGATAAATTAATTAAATTTATTAAATTAAACTTCTGTTGATGTGTAGTTAAATTATATATATATGTGTGTGTGTGTGTGTGTGTGTGTGTGTGTGTGTGTGTGTAATTTAATTACACATCAACAGAAGTTTAATTTAATCAATTTAATTTATCGAGGTTTATATATATACATAAAATTTAACTACACATCAACAAAATTTTAATTTAATAAATTTAATTAATTTATCCATCAAGTTAATTTTATAAATTAAAATAACATATATATACAATTTAACTACACAGTAACAAAAGTTTAATTTAATAAATTTAATTTATCGATCAATTTAATTTTATAAATTTAAATTATATACCTTCTAATTATATAAATTTAATTTTATTGATCAACAAAAATTTATCAATATCAAATTTAATATATAAATCTCCTTGAATTGATCATACGTATTTATTTAATTGATAATGTATTTCATATCTGAACCACTAGTTTATAAGACTTGATTTGTTAAACTATTCGAGGAGTATATAATTAATCAACATATTTCATACTCCAATGAAGTATCTTTTACATGTCATCATAATTAGGAAGTGATCACTACACTTTACATCCATTCAAGATCGAACATATATAATAAAATTCTCTCGCATTTCATACTTGAATGGATTATATGTTAGCTCTTCACCTCTACATCATGAGACGAGATATTAAGTTCATGATTAGACGACGGACTGATAAAATTTGTACATTACTCTAGAAATATAAGTATATATAATTTTCTCCTAATTCATATCAACGTAGTTTCATACTCTAAATATGGATTATAGATATTATTTTATTTATTCCACGAATTATAACTTTTTATTTATAAAAGTATACAAAATTGTTACACATTTTCAACAATTAATTGTAGGTGTATGTAAATGAAATTTTAGTATTATGCACAATAGTAAAATTATGATTAATAGGAATATTTTAAACAAACCAACCTCTGGATGTCACTTGTATTAAAATTAATTAGATTTAATAAAAAATACCGATCTCATGAGGTCGGACCTCAGAGTCTCTATGTCCGTCGCTTTTTTTGAAAAAATTTTGACCAATCTTCTGACCAAAAAGCGACAGACAAAGAGACATTGTCCGTCGCTTTTTAAAAATATTTGACCAGATATTTTGACCAAGAAGCGACGGACATAAAGATGCTATCCGTCGCTAATTTAAAAAATAATAAAACAATTAAAATTAATAAAAAGCGACGGACGGCGTCTCTATTGATATAAAATAATTAATTATTTATTATATATATTGTTGGTGCAAAATTCCGTGAAAAAAAGTGATGGACTCAGCGATGCAATCTGTCGCTTTTTTAAAAAAAAAAAAGCGATGGACTCAACGATGTAGTCCGTCGCTTTTAAAAATATTTAAAAAATAAAAAATAAAAAATAAATAAATATAAAATTAAAAATAAAAATAAAAAGCGACGGACTCTGTGATGTCGCTCGTCGCTTTTGAAAAAATAAAAAACAAAATAAAAAAATTAAAAAAGCGACGGACTAGGTGATGCAATCCGTCGCTTTTAAATTTTTTTAAAAAAAAAGATAAAAAAAAAAATTAAAAAAATAAATAAATAAGTGACGGACTCTGCGTCTCTATTGATATAAAATAATTATTTTTAATAAAAAGCGACGGACTGCGTCTCTATTGATATAAAATAATTAATTATTTATTATATATATTGTTGGTGCAAAATTCCGCGAAAAAAAGTGACGGACTCAGCGATGCAATCCGTCACATTTTTAAAAAAATTAAAAAGCAATGGACTCGGTGATGTAGTCCGTCGCTTTTAAAAAAATGTAAAAAATAATAAATAAATAAATATAAAATTAAAAATCAAAATAAAAATCAAAAAGCGACGACTCTGTGATGTCATCCGTCGCTTTTGAAAAAATAAAATTAAAAATTAAAAAGCGACGGACTAGGCGATGTAGTCCGACGCTTTTAATTTTTTTTTAAAAAAAGATAAAAATAAAATAAATAAAAAATTAAAAAGATAAATAAAAAAGCGACAGACTCTACGATGTTGTCCGTCGCTTTTAAAAAAGTAAAAAAAAAAGAAATTTTAACTAAAAAGCGACGGACAGCATCGCTTAGTCCGTCGCTTTTCGGAGCGACGCTTTCCGTCGCTTTTAGTTCCGTTGTTTTTTAGCAGTTTTTTAGTAGTGAATTATTCAAGTAAGAAATACAATTTTAAAAATTAAAAGAAGCATTTTTACCCATAGATTCTTTACGACTTTGTTGAAAGCAACCACATGATTTGATGATTAACACTTTTTCCTCACCCTAATGTATGATATGGTGATGCAGAAGTGAAAGAATAACTTTGAATGAAATTTTTCTTGCTACAAAATATGAATTTATATAGAAAAAGAGGAGGAATACCATAAGGTGTCATAAACTAATAACTTTAATTTTAGGGGTTATGAAGATTAAGAAAAAGAGTTGTGAATATTATTAAGATTATAAGTTCAAGAGGTGTGAGTTATTGGTAGTTATTTCTTATTTTATTAAAGATATTAAATATATATTATAGTGGTATGTGAAAAGTCGAGTAATTGAATGTGAAGACATTTTGTGATATTAAAAATAAAATAATTAAATAATAAAGGAAAAAAAGGTACTATTATATATAATATTATTATATATATAAGTACTACTATTATATATTATATAATATATATATATCTACTACTATATTATAAATTATACTATATTATATACCATATATATCTACTACTATATTATATATTATATACGTACTACTATATATTATATATCTCTACTACTATATATAATATTATTATATATACTATACTACTATATATTATATTATTATATATATATTACTTTTACTGTATTTACTGTTTTTACTGTTTTACTGTATTTTCTGTATTTACTGTGTTTACTGTTTCTGTATTACTTTTACTGTATTTACTGTATTCTCTGTGTTTTCTGTATTTACTGTATTTTCTGTGTTTTCTGTATTTACAGTTTTTACTGTTTTTCTTTCCTTATATTTATACTATACTATACATATACTCCTCTACTATCTAAGTGTCCTTATATTTGGTATCAGAGCGAGAAGTTTTTGGGATCATATTAGTACATAGGAATACATGAAAAAACATCCTTCGTTTAGAAATATAAGATTTATATATTGGCATTTATATAGAGAATGCAATTTTAGAAGTATAGTTATAAAAAAAGAAAGAACAAATACAAAATAAATATAATATAAAAAATATTGAAGACTTAGACAAGTTAAGATTAATAGATCCAGAAGTTAGAAGTAATACTAGGTGGGATATAATAGGTTATGATCAGGATATAATTTCGTATAATGAAAGAATATATTGGATAAATAAACGTATTAAAGAAGAAGATTGTTCATTAAGATAATTAATGCAAAATATAATTCGAAGTTATAGACAAGTAACTCAGTGGCTTATCGAAGAAAACTACCATAAAACTTACCTTTTAGACAGATAATTAGAAATAAGAAAACAATTATTACTAGAAGAATCAAATCAAAATATAAAATACCTAAATAGAGAATTAGAATATACTATAAGACAAATCATAAACTCTAAAAAAAGATAAAAATATATAAGAAAACACTTAACAATATACATCTCGGATAATATACATGCCTTTAGAATACATTAAAAGAATAAAATTAAGATATAGTTGGCTTTACAAAGAAATACAATTTAGGAGTGAGCTCAGACATAATCATAAAAGATTATTAGAATTTTTAAGGTGGGTAGAAGAAGAATTAGAAAAAGAACAGATAAGCAAATTTTTAATTTGGTCAAAAGAAGATTTAGCTAACAAAGATATACCTAAAACTTATACTATAGACTTGTTACTACAACATAAAGATAACATAGTTAAAGAAATTAGTAACATTAAATTAAATATAAAATATACTACTAATAGAATACAATACTATATAAAAATTAGTCAAGTTAGAAGTTCACTAGGATAGAAAAATAGATTCATTAACTCATTTAGAATACTTAGATTTAAAAATACACCGGAGAAAAAATATAGATCATTACATAAAAATAATATTTTAAAGTGTAATTTTCTTGAAGGAGAACATATACTACACTCTGAAGATAAACAATTTAATACATTAATAGACTTAACAATAAATCTTAGTGAAAAAATTAAACAACAAGACAAAATTATAATAAAATTTTTAGAAGAAATAGCAGAAGTACATAATAAACAATTCAAAATAGTAGATAAATTAGAAAAGAATATAGACTTCTTAAAAGCACAAGAGATAGAGATAGATAGAAAAATTCAATATTTAAATACAAAATTTAACTTAGAAAGCATACCTACTAAAATAGAAATAGAAAAACTGGTAAAAACTATAATAGAAAAACCAAAAGAATTAGAAAATAAAAATACTCAAGTAGTAACAAAAATCATAGAAAAAGTAGAAAAAATAAACACTGAAATTAGTCAGTTAAAAGAAATAATAATAAGACTTGAACAGATATCACTTTCATGAGTGAAGAAGATATAAATTATAAAAAAGCAGTAGAATATACAACAAAATTCCATCAAGAAGTAGTAGGATATTCTAACCACGTTCCCTCTAGTCTAACAGACAAAATACTTCTAAAACAAAATAATACTATAATAGCATTACTAATAGAATTAAACATAAAAGTAGACAAAATATTAAAAGAAAAACAACCTGAACAAATTCATAAAAATACAGATATAGACGAATTAATATCTCAACTTAAGCAAGTAGAAATAACACCTAAACAAGAAAAACAAAAGTTAACCAGAAAATCTCAAAAATGGACTTTCTTTCAAACAAACGAACAACCCAAGAAAATAGTGGACCAAGTTTCTCAGAAAACAGAATCGGAAATAATATAGTATAATATATAATATAGTATAAATATAAGGAAAGCAAAACAGTAAAAACTGTAAATACAAAAAACACAGAAAATACAGAAAACACAGAGAATACAGTAAATACAGTAAAAGTAATACAGAAACAGTAAACACAGTAAATACAGAAAATACAGTAAAACAGTAAAAACAGTAAATACAGTAAAAGTAATATATATATAATAATATAATATATAGTAGTATAGTATATATAATAATATTATATATAGTAGTAGATATATATAATATATAGTAGTACGTATATAATATATAATATAGTAGTATATATATATATATATATATATATATATATATATATATATATATATATATATATATAGTATATAATATAGTATAATATATAATATAGTAGTAGATATATATATATATATATTATATAATATATAATAGTAGTACTTATATATATAATAATATTATATATAGTAGTAGATATATATATAGTAATAGATTATTAATATAAATTAGTAGTGCGGGTACGTTGTTCTGTGTCCAGTCTTTGTTCCGTGTCAAGGCTTTGTTTCAAATATTTTGTACGTCCTACTCAGTACTCCCTCTCTCATTTAGTTTAATCAAGTTAGTTTATAACTTAAATCCCTATTTTCCCCATGTTTTAATTTTTTTTTTCAATTTTTTTTAATTTTTTAATTTTTATATTTGTTTTTGGATTTTGTCTTACCCATTTCATATCTTCTTCTTAACCTTTGTTCTTAATAACTTCATCTTTAACCACACCCCGGATATAAAACTGGCAACAAATTCGTCCTTTCATCAATCGGACTATAAAGCCAAGAGTCCTAGGAATTTACAGGCTAATCCATAGTCGTTATTAAGAAATTAAGAAGTTAACCATATACTAAGGGTAATTTTTAAACATATGTACAATAATTACATTAAAACTAACAAATTAAATAACATATTTTTGAGGGGAATTTTCGAGAAGTAAACATAGTAAAACTTACATGATAAACTGAGAGAGGTTTCCCTTTCAGGAACCCCCGAAGGACCTTGGAAAAGCTTTTAGCAACTTTAACACACAAACACACTTATTTTTATTTCACAAACTTTAATATACAAAGGAGGATTTTTGGTACATAAAGGAATATGGAAGTAGGATGGAGGAAGTATGGAGAGAGTTTTCTAACTTCTATTCTTTCCACTCTTTTTTCACACACCTTCTCAACTCTTACTACTCTCCTTATATAGGCAAAATAAGAAACTTAAAAAAACCAAAATGACACTACTAAGTGGCCTTAATTATTTTTTGGCCGACAACTTGATAAGATTCGTTTAATAATGCAAGTCGGATACTCATTGGGCCCCATCGTCACATGCATTATTAAGCTCATCCTATTGGACTTATTTTTCAGACTGACATAATTATTGGACTCGTGTTATGTCAACAGTTTTTCCCTTTTTTGGAGGGTAGTGATAAAGTGACAACACACCTATTTTTTTTTTTACAAGACACATAGTGGGCATTCCCACCTAATAATAAATATTTACAAGACACGTAGTGGGCATCCCCACCTAACTTTCATAATATATATATATATATATATATATATATATATATATATATATATGTATGTGTATATATATATATATGTATATTGTTTTTTATGATTGATACCTAACATATATATAAAAATATATATATTAGTCTTCTTTTTCAATACTTGCTACATGCCACTTTCTTTGGCCGTTTCATCTTTGCCAAACTTTGTTGACTATATTTATTTATTACTTAATTTTTCATTTTTTTTTTTCGTATGTTCTTCCCTGGAATAAGTAATGAAGTCTTCTATAATATGGTTAAGAGTCTAAGTTGTGTAAAGCAATAGTATCAAAACTCATGCCTGAATCATCGTCTTCATAAGGATCTTGAGTATCTTGAATATTATTTATCTGTTCTTCGTCCGATAAAGAAGGACTGTTAATGTTGTCTTCTGAACCATTATTTGGACTGGGAATGTCTTTGATAATATGTTTGTCTTGGCTTTTGTCTTGAAATTTTTTTTCTAAAGTTTGTTGAATTATTTTTTCTAATTTTTCATTTTTTTTCTTTTTTAAAACATCAGTTTTTCTTAAAGAGTCTTTTTGAAAATATTTCGGTAGTCTTCTTCGTGAGGAAGTAGACCCCTCTTCTTCACCTTTTGGCAAAGTGACAGCCTTTAACGAATTTGATAAGTCTTTACCGATTACCGTTTGGACCGGACTAGCTGTATCATGCTCCGATACAGTAGAGTTCTTAACATTCAGAGGGGAATGCACACCCGTCTCATCCATTTTTAAAGGAGATGGAGAACTCATTTCTTGCATCTGAGTACTGTCTGTTCTTGGAACATATTTATTCTGAAAAGTCTCAAGCTGTTTCATAAGTCTCATATTTTCTTGGATAAGGATTTCATTTTTTGTATTGAGTCTTTTGAAACCCTCTGTCATGGCTGAACAATGGTCACAAAAAATTATTTTATCTGAGTCTTTTTGGATATTATATTATGGTATTTGGGTTGGGCTTTGTCTGAGAGCTGGTGAAATATAATAGTTAGGCCCAAGTATCCCTCTTGCATAGTCTAAAGCTTCAGTAAAATCATTAAATCCTTTAAAAAGTGGGTTTTTAACCCCATTTATAGAATCAACTACTTCTATCCATGTTTGGAAAATTCCTTTAGTTTTTCCATGTATAACTACATAATATTTAAATTTATTGTCTCTATTTTTATCTGAAAAGTATTGACACAAAGCATTAGATGCAGCAATAAAGTATTTTGTGTCTTGTTTATTATATGTTATCCATAGATTATTTATTAAACATTGTTGAGGCTTATCTAAATTACAGTCTAGATTTATTCTAAAAGATAAATTACACTTAGGATATGAAATTAAATTATACTTACCAAAATAAATTCTCTCCATTAAGTTGTCTGTTGTTCTTAGTAGTCTGAAATTTTGTTTTTCTAATAATGTCTGAGCATAAGTATCTGGCTAGGCAATGCTCTTGCCTTTGTCTGCTGGCTGTTGGCCAGTTGGTCTCATGCTAAAATAAAAATTAATTAGTCTTTAATTATAGTCTACTTAATTTATCTGCTAAATCATTGTCTTTTCCTTTTAACATATTCAAAAACAATGTTATTATATATAGATATTATATCTATAAAGTTTAACCATCTTCTTTTACTACTAGCCTTACTATTTATTTTTTCATGAAATTTTACTATTGCTTCGCAGTCTGTTCTAACTAATACTTCTTGTTTATTTAGAATGTATAATTTAAAACTATTTAGTCCATATATTACTACTAATACTTCTGCGTCTATACTACTCATATTATCTTTTTCTTCATATTGTCCACTTTGGTAGGCACATATTTTTTCTTTATTTTTTGGACTATATTTATTAGGTCTAGATTTTAATATAGCACCCCATCCTAATTTACTTCCGTCTGTTTGAACTATTAAATAATTAGATTCTAAAGGTATTTGTAAGTCTGGTATATTTTTAACTTTTTCTTTTATTTGTTGGACTAATTTTATATCTTCTATGTTAAAATGTTTTTGTCCCTTACTACCTGTCTTAGCATACAATGGTCCTGCTATTTTTCCTAAGTCTTTGATAAAGTTTCTAGCATAATTTACTAAACCTAAGAATTTTTGTAATTCTTTTGTATTATCTAACTTGTCTGGCATTTCTAATACTTTTTTTAGCTATATGTGGTTGTAATTTTACTTTTCCTTCTCCTAAAGTTACTCCTAAAAAAATTATATGTGTCTTACATAGTTCCATTTTCTTTTTACTAATTATTATTCTGTATTTTACAAATAATCTAAATACTGTCTGTAGGTGTCCTAAATGTTCTTGTATACTTTTACTAAATACTAGAATATCATCTACATATACTAACACAAAATTCTTATAGTCTCCAAACATTTCATCCATCTTTCTTTGAAAGATAGGAGGAGCTGTCTTTAAATCAAAAGGCATAGCAAGCCATTCAAAATGTCCTTCTGGACAAGTGAAAGTTGTCCATTCTATACTTTCCGGGTGCATTTTTACCTACCAGTATCCTGATTTACAGTCAAATTTACTAAATATCTTTTTACCTTGTATTCTATTAATTAACTCACTTTTATCTGGTAATTTATATGCATCTTTTCTAGTATTATCATTTAATTTTTTATAATTTATTACCATGCGAGCTTTTCCTCGCACTTGTTCACTATGATTTCTAACCATAAAAGTTGCTGATCTATGTCTAGATGTAGATCTTCTTATTACTTCTAGTTTTAGTAATTCTTTAATCTGTTTAGTAAATTCTTCAGTATCTTCATTATTTGCTTCTATTGTTGCTGTTTTTATAGTATACTCGGGATTTATTATGTCTAATTTACACATAATTTTATTACTTCCCCAATGTATTAAAGGTTTTTCTCCTATTATTTCCATTTCATCTAATATTGCTACTATATTTTCTAGGTCTTTATGATTGTTTATTTTTCCTATAGTATTTATTCCTTTTTGAAAATTGTAAAATTCTGTTTCTATATTTATTAAGGTATAATATTTTTCTATATCTTCTAAGTATATATCTTCTATATAAGTTTCTTCTTGTTTTTCTTCATATAGATTATTTGAACAACTACCATTATTGCCACAATCGTCACAACATGAAGTAGTATTTTTTATATTTATTTTATTATCTTTATTTAATTCTTTGATTGGGATTTTTCTAGTTTGTACGGGGGTATATGTTGTATTTCTAAACAGCATTATTCCATCTCTGGAAATTAAACAACTTCCATTATTTTGTATAAGAAATTGTAAACCTAAGACTAAATTAGTTTTAATATTAAGATCTCGGACTAATATCTTATGCATATTATATGTAGGTTTATAGAATTCACTACATGTGTTTATAAAACTTATTTGTGCTTTTTCTATGCACTGGTCATAAAGATTATATGTTCCATCCATTTGTATTGCTTGTATAGGTTCCTTAAAATTTTTTAAAGTTGATAGTAAATTATGAGGTAGTATCTTTTTATTAAGTAAGCAACTTGTACAACCTGTATCTACTAAGGCTAAAGTCTCTATTTCTATATCTTTTATTGTTATTCTCACTAGTATTTTTATTGTTCCAAACTTTTTATCTTCATTGCATATGAAACTAGTATTACTTTCTTCTATGTTCATTAATTCACTTTCTTCTATTTGGTCTAAATGTATTGTACCTTGTGATTGTGTAGTATCTATGTCTATTTTTTGTTTACCTTTTTCTAACTTAGTTATTCTTTGTTATAAGTCATTTATTCTTGTTTCTAAAGTTATTAGTCTTAGATTAGTAGCCTGGTCTTTTATATGAACTTGTTCATCATTTTTATTTACCTTTTGTTTTAATTTATTTTCTATACAACTAATATAGGCTTCCATGTAACAGTATTTACATTTAGCCCTGTTAATTTTACTAGTATACCATTTACATATATTACATTGGTTACTATCTATTCCTTTTAGTCTTTCGAACTCATGACTACATTCTTGAGAAATATTCATTATAGTATTTATTATGATATTATCTAGAAAATCTTGATTTCTTTCTGTTCCTATTTCATTAATTAAATTATCATCTTCTGAGTCAGAAGTGTCTGATTGGGTACTTATTTCTTCTGTTTCTATACTTACTATTGAGTATATGCTTTCTGTATCTGACATGTATTCATCTACATTTAATAAGGTTTCTTGGAAGTCTTCTATTAACTGAGAATTCCTAGTTTTCGTATTATTCTTTTTAGGGCATGTATTTGCTAAGTGTTCTATACTTCCACAAGTATAACATTCTAATTTATTTTTATAATTTCTATCATTTCTATATTTCCTAACATGTCTATCTCTATTTAAGTAAGGTTTTCTAGCTAAAGATTTTCTTAAGAAGTATTTTTTATGTCTATAAGGTTTTTGGTTATAGACTGGTCTTCTTTTATATTTTCTTATTTTATTAGGTTCTTTATCATAACTTTGGGTAGTATATATCTTTGCTTTGCAAAAGTTCATTTCATTTTGTTTTAATTGTTTTTGTATTTGTATATTTGTACATTTTTCAGTTAGTATTTCCATTATGTGATTTATTTTTTGTCCTATAGGCCATAATAGTGTGGGGTTTTGCACCACTCCTTCTCTTTTATACCATCTTTCTTCGATTTCTCTTCCTAGAGCTCCTGGTAATTTATTGAATAATTTTCTACCTAATTCTTCATTAAATGTATTTCCACTAATAGTACAATAATAAAAATAGTCTTTAAGAAAATTCTTTATGTTTAGCCAGTTAGATATACTTAATTGTTCTAATTTTATTACAACATTTCTTTGTAGTGCTACTAGGCCACTATTTGGGTCTTCTCCTGTTAATAATACATGTATTTTATTTGTAAAATTATATGGGTTTGGTCCTAATTCTATTAAACTTTGAAATTCCTGTGGGTAAGTTTGTTTATAAGATTCCCATAATGCTTTACAAGATTCTCCTAAAAATGTCTCTAAGTATACATAGTTTCAGTGTCAGTTTCTTGATAATTTTTAATAAAGTCTGCTACTACTATTCCTTTCCATAAGTCTATTACTGTATTCCACATTTGTAGATCATGTGCTGCTATGTATAATATTTTTCCTTTATTTCCTCCTTCTTGTAGTCTAATAGGTTCTTCTATAGGCATTCTTTTTCCTATTGGTTTAATATTATCTTTTATTTCTTGATCAGGTCTTGTCCATGGTTTTCTAGGTAGATTACCTGTATTATAGCTAATACTTGGGGCTGCACTAGTTCTTTGAAACGGACTAGCACTATGTGAACTAGTTGCTTCTTCCATTAGTTCGGTCTAACTAGTTATGGATAAAATATCTATTTTATCTTCCTTTATGTCTTCAGGTTCTTCTATTCTATATGCTAAATTATCGTCTCTGTCTTGGCATATTCTAAAACGTTCTATTGTTTTCATTATATCCATTTTATCTTTTTTACATCCTTTACACTTAAAAACTGTAAGACTATTTTTTTGGTATTGTCTTTTTGCTTCTTCTATAGCGCTTTCTACCTCATACCCTTCTTCTATTAATTCTATATTCATAAATTCCTCTTATTCTGGTTCTATAGTACTTCTGTTTCAGTATCATCTAAGTTTCTTTGACTTGTATAATTATAGTCTGTAAACCTAATTGATGTTTCTCCTTTTGAGCTAGTATACATGAAATGTTGCTCGGGAGCAAAAACTTTTGGTGTACTTAATTTATCTAGATTCCATTCTAATCCTGCATATTCTTCTGGATTTATTTTTATTGATTTTATTAGTCTTATTCCTTTATTACCCATTATTTCTACTAAATCATTTACTTGGAGTTTAAATTTTGTATTACTACTTAAAGTCATTTTTTCAATAAAACCTACACACATTAATAAATTATTTCCATTATTCATTTCTTCATATCCTTTAGTCTGGATTCCTATTTTAATATTTTTGCCAAATTCTTTTAAATTTATTAAAAAGTCGGGGCTAATATAAAATATTCTACCATTATTTGTCATGTCTGCTTCAGTTAATCCTATTATAGATTTCTTTAAGTCTGACCATCTATCATCATATAATATAATTAAAACTTTAGATCCTAGATTCTTTCTAGTTAATCCTTTTATTCCTATGACTATTAGACCCATATGCATTAACATTAGTTTGGAATTTTTTACAGTCTTTATGGCAGCTGGGTTTACTTAGTCTAATATTGCAAATTCTTTTCCTATTGCTGATATCTGTTCTTCTCTATAGTGTCTATATAATTTATTATTTCTAGAGAAATTTTTTACATTATATAATGTTTTTGGATTTAACAATCTTAGTTGATTTTGTTGAAAAATTTGTAGATCTCTATCTATATCTATAATATCATTTAATTCTTGATTTTCGTCTGTATTTGAGGATCTTCTAGACAGTATTCTAGAAATTAAATTATTTCCGATTCTGTTTTCTGAGAAACTATGTCTACTATTTTCTTGGGTTGTTCGTTTGTTTGAAAGAAAGTCCATTTTTGAGATTTTCTGGTTAACTTTTGTTTTTCTTGTTTAGGTGTTATTTCTACTTGCTTAAGTTGAGAAATTAATTCGTCTATATATGTATTTTTATGAATTTGTTCAGGTTGTTTTTCTTTTAATATTTTGTCTACTTTTATGTTTAATTCTATTAGTAATGCTATTATAGTATTATTTTGTTTTAGAAGTATTTTGTCTGTTAGACTAGAGGGAACGTGGTTAGAATATCCTACTACTTCTTGATGGAATTTTGTTGTATATTCTACTGCTTTTTTATAATTTATATCTTCTTCACTCATGAAAGTGATATCTGTTCAAGTCTTATTATTATTTCTTTTAACTGACTAATTTCAGTGTTTATTTTTTCTACTTTTTCTATGATTTTTGTTACTACTTGAGTATTTTTATTTTCTAATTCTTTTGGTTTTTCTATTATAGTTTTTACCAGTTTTTCTATTTCTATTTTAGTAGGTATGTTTTCTAAGTTAAATTTTGTATTTAAATATTAAATTTTTTTATCTATCTCTATCTCTTGTGCTTTTAAGAAGTCTATATTCTTTTCTAATTTATCTACTATTTTGAATTGTTTATTATGTACTTCTGCTATTTCTTCTAAAAATTTTATTATAATTTTGTCTTATTGTTTAATTTTTTCACTAAGATTTATTGTTAAGTCTATTAATGTATTAAATTGTTTATCTTCAGAGTGTAGTATATGTTCTCCTTCAAGAAAATTACACTTTAAAATATTATTTTTATGTAATGATCTATATTTTTTCTCCGGGTGTATTTTTAAATCCAAGTATTCTAAATGAGTTAATGAATCTATTTTTCTATCCTAGTGAACTTCTAACTTGACTAATTTTTGTATAGTATTGTATTCTATTAGTAGTATATTTTATATTTAATTTAATGTTACTAATTTCTTTAACTATGTTATCTTTATGTTGTAGTAACAAGTCTATAGTATAAGTTTTAGGTATATTTTTGTTAGCTAAATCTTCTTTTGACTAAATTAAAAATTCGCTTATCTGTTCTTTTTCTAATTCTTCTTCTACCCACCTTAAAAATTCTAGTAATCTTTTATGATTATGTCTGAGCTCACTCCTAAATTGTATTTCTTTGTAAAGCCAACTATATCTTAATTTTATTCTTTTAATGTATTCTAAAGGCATGTATATTATCCGAAATGTATATTGTTAAGTGTTTTCTTATATATTTTTATCCTTTTTTCAGAGTTTATGATTTGTCTTATAGTATATTCTAATTCTCTATTTAGGTATTTTATATTTTGATTTGATTCTTCTAGTAATAATTGTTTTCTTATTTCTAATTCTTTGTCTAAAAGGTAAGTTTTATGGTAGTTTTCTTCGATAAGCCACTGAGTTACTTGTCTATAACTTCGAATTATATTTTGCATTAATTATCCTAATGAACAATCTTCTTCTTTAATACGTTTATTTATCCAATATATTCTTTCATTATAGTAGTACGTATATATAATATATAGTAGTACCTATATACAATCTTATATACTATTATACAAAAAACTAACTTCGTATTTTTTCTTAAATTCAAACATCAGATTCATCCAAAAATACTTCAAAAACTACACCAAATCACCCGAAAATTTAGATTAGGCTCATCAATACGTAACCGATCTTTTGCAACAATAGCCACTTGAAATACAGCTTATTTGCAAAAAAATAATTTTCAAATTTTGAAATTTCTAACTTCAACAATGGTTGAACACTAATCCTATATTGGATTTGTGAAAGAAATATTTAATAAATATATATTATCAATGCATTACATTTAGTTAAGTATAATTTACATAAATCTAATAGTGTTAAGAGCAAACTACATTATTTTCGTACTCTTTTTCAAATTACAAAAATCCCTTAAATTTTATGAATTTCGGCTACATCACTAAACTTCTGAATACATCACTGGACTTCCGTATAGATCACAAGACATCCGAATACATAAGTCAAACTATTATTCCCTCTGTCCCATATTAGTTGTTCATTTCCTTTTTTACACGTTAGTAATATGACCAACTAATATGAGATGGAGGGAGTATTAACTAATTCTTAATTATTGATTTTTTTTTCTTTTTTAGAGGTAATGCCGAAATAAAAAGATAACAAAATTAATTCTTAGGACTCCAGCAACTTAATAAAAATTTGTGGAGGTTAAAATAACCCCCTCATTAAATGTTATTTTGGGGAGTTATAGTAATTCCCTCAATTAGACCCTCACAAATCTAGTCTTTTTTTTTTTTTTTGTAGTGGTGGAACTCATGTCAACGGTATCCTCTTCAAACTCACATAGTTATTAATCTAAAACTTGAATTGTTAACGAACAATTTATTTTGCTAGAAACTAGACCCGAAAAACTTTAATTTTGCTAGGTAGTATAGTTCTTAACTCTCCATATCTTGGAAGATATGCTCATATAAAATGGGATTACTATTGAGCCAAATTGATTACAATTCCACATTTCACTTTAATTTACTTGTGAACTTACCCTTTTAAAACCAAATTCATTTCAAAATTTTCAAGTTCAAGTATTTTATCGACATCAACTTAATTATTCGTGCATAAGTAATTACAGGATGTTATAATATATAGGAGAGAAAAAAATCACAACAACGATAATTTGAGGCCTAATTACCAAACATAGGGATATTTTTGATTTATTACCAATTGTAGTAACAATTTTTTAAATTTGCTTTGTATCATTGATATATCAACAAATATAAAGCATATTTCAGAAACTCTCACTATATTAATAATCTTTTTAAACTCACTATATTCTGTAATATAATACATAAATTTGCCAAATTAGGTAATTATCCGTTAGGGTGGTGTGGAGTGGGGGTGGGGGTGGGGTTGATTCAAATTCAATTGAAGTGTAATCCAAATAACAACTCTTCTGAATTTTCTTAGAAACCTATCACGTTTTTTGACTGGTCAATAGTCAATGTCAAACAAAAGCTATAGGCCCTTCTTGTTGACTCAATATGTTTAAAAATCTCTCTTTCAATGCCTAAAAGGATATTCAGCTGACTTTTATACAAGTTACGTTTGAGTGAGTCGTGCAAAGCAAGTATACAACTTGAAATAACATGTTTCTTGATGGAAGGATCTATTGACTAATTGAAATAAATGCAATAAAAAAGGGGTATTATTACAAAATCTTATTACACTATTCGTGTAGTTTTAAATTGTTATAGCTATTATTTAATCTATCGTTCAGATTACGAGATCATGTTGGTATAAATAATTACTCCACTAGTTTACAAAATTTAAACTCTTGTATTAGCGTTTGATTTCCACGTAAGTATGGTGCGGGTTAATTGGTCTTTTTATATTATTTTAGGCAAACTTCACCTCTTGATATGATTTTTTTGGGGTTGAGTTAATCCATATTATCACAATTAATTATTGAGAAAATGGTTTGATATACTTCTCCAACTTTGCGATTTAGAGAACTAATCAAACATTCAAAAAAATAAAAAATGTCATATAAATTCTAATCTCTATGTTTCAATTTATGTGACATATTTCGAATTTCGAGATTCAAACAAGTCTATTTTTGACCATAAATTTTCATATATTTTTTTAAATATATTGAATTGTCAATTATTAAGATTTATAATACTTTTTACATAGTTTATAAATATACAAAATTTCATTTCAAAAAGTTGAAAATTTCATTCATAAATTCTTACTTAAACTATAACTGTTTGACTCTTAAAAAATAAAAAAATATCTCGTAAAATGAAATGAAACATAGGGAGCAATAGATTCTGCATAAGTTAACTTGCAAAAACTGGTCATACGTGTCATTCTTGACTAACAACCTTCTATTATGATGTGCGTAGAGGGAATGGAATTTAAGTACTAGACACAGCATCTTTTAAGAAAGCTGACGTTGAACAACAATTATTAAAAAATGCAAAAAGTATGAGCATATATTGCTATTATTATATTTTCTTTATTTATTTAGTATTTTAAAAATAGATTACTTATTTTTTAAATTATTATTTCAAAATTTTATTATAAACACTCATTAATAGGAGTGATGTGGTAAAATAATCATATTAATTATTATTTTGTTAATGTATGTGCCAAATTCAAATATGACAAGTAAAACTAAACGGATGAAATAATTTTGAATTGTGACAATTTAATAACTGAATTATCCCGAAACCTTTCCTAGGTCATAATTTCAGAATCAACACGAGTGAAGAATAAGATAATGTTTGACCTAAAATTTTGAAAAGATTTTTTTAAATATTTATTTGATCATAAATTTTTAATTGAGTTTCAAAATTTATCTTTTAAAAAATAAAAGTTGTACAGATGGAGAGAAATTTTATTCTGCCTCACAAAAATTTAAATTTATTATAAGCAAGGTTAATTAAAATTTGACAAAAATAATAATTTGTACTCTATCCGTCTCATATTAGATGAATAATTTTTATTTTACACGGTAATTAAAAAATTATTAATAGATTGATCAATTTTACTATTTTGCCTTTTATTCATAATAATTAGCCTCTTAAAAAAAGAAATTTTTAGATCGTCAAAATTTGTTTAAATTTCCAAAGGTCATATTATTGTAAATGAGAAAAAAATTAATTAAATATATCCTGATTTAATGAGTGAACAAGTAATTTAAATAAATATTTTTAATAAGATACCTATCTAATATGAGACGGGAGGAATTATCTGAGACAAGTAATTAAAAATTAAAATAAAGTGGACTATTTAAAATAATATTAATGTGTATTCTAGATCTGCTGGAAATGTATACCAATCATGTATAACGAAAAGGTCAAACTTTCATTGCGCACAAATGGTAGGGCCTAAATAGACACAATTTCTCAGCTCTAACGCGCTAATATTTTTCTCCTTTTTTTCCTTTTTCTCTTTAGCACAAAAGTTTTCCTTTCTCTAAATATTCACATCATTACGATTTATTTGTCAAATATTTTATAATTTAATTTCTATTTTTTATTTGTCAATTTTAATATATGAGTATGAAAAGATAAAAATATTTTTTTATTATACATTTAATTTATTAACATTGAATTAATATTTTTAAAGAATGTAATAGCTAAATATATTTAAGACATATTAGTTAATAAAAATAAAATAGCAAATATATTTGAATTAATAATTTTTTTTCTATAATACACTCAATTTATTAATATTCAATTAATATTTTAGAAAAATGTAATGGCTAAATAATAGGAATAAATAACAATTTCACTATATAAATTTTTTTTAATAAATGTGTTAAATTAAAATTTAATGTATATTCTTCATTTTATGTCACTTTCTCCTCACTTTCTCTCCTCTTTCCTTTCTTTACTTCCTCCCCAAAACATAATTATTTTTCTAATTACTTTTCAAACATTTATTCTCGCTCTCTCTCTCTCTCTCTCTTTTTAAGTGCTACCAATTTTCGCATCTCTTTCCCAACTACTACCCAATATATACCTTTCTTTTTATTCAAATCCTTTCACTACACATTTTTGTCATAAAGCTATAATTTCAATCCACAATTCTACTAGCTATCACTTTAGATATCTGGAAAATCATAGTGAAATTGTGTTTTCGGCCATTAAAATTGGTTGTTTAGAGAAAATGCATCCGGATTTAGTAACTGAAGAGTTTATGGCGAAGCTACAAGTAAAAGAAGAATCAATTGAAGACGAACCCAAAATTGATTTAGAAGAAGAGGAGGATGACAACGACGATGATCATGAGGTTGAACTTGTTGATGCTACTGAAGAAGAATTTTCATTTGTATGTGGAGTACTTACATCACCAGTAGCAGCAGACGTAGCATTTGATAATGGTCAAATCAGACCATTTTTTCCTCTCTTCAATCAAGATCTTCTCTTGTCTGATATTGATTTCCAGCACTTGAAAAAACGCGCAGCACCTGTCAATCCTCCAACAACATCCAATGAAGAAATCTCCGGACCCTATTGCGAATGGTCAAAAAAGGCAACAAATATAAATAATTCAGCTGATAATAAGAGCACTTGCAAAAAGAGTAATTCAACTGGGTTTTCAAAGCTATGGAGATTTCGAGATTTCATGAATAGGAGTAACAGTGACGGAAGAGATGCATTCGTTTACTTGAACAACAATACTACTACTACTACAACGTCATCTTTGTCAAACGTTGTCAAGAAAGAAGATAAAGTTGTTGTTACGGAGAAGAAAGAGAAAATTCATGGAGACAGAGTTGTGAAATTAGTAACACAAAATAAGAAGAAAATTAAAAAGAGTGAAGCTGTGTTAGCACATGAAGTTTATATGAAAAGTAAAGCGAAACAAGAGGAACGCCGACGATCCTATCTTCCTTACCGGCCGGACCTTGTTGGTTTCTTCACTAATGTTAATGGTGGATTAACCAGGAATGTACACCCCTTTTAACATAATCAAAATTACTTTTTTCTTTTCATTTTGGAGATGAAGTCTTTTTTTTTTTTTCTTTTTTTTCTTTTTTGTAAATACTTATTTACATTCTAGTTTTAATTTTATGACTATTGATCAGGGTGAACATAGCTCTTGGGATGTTTCAAATTTTTGACTTATATCAAATCAAAATTAATTGTGTTAGTTATTTATATTTATAAATCATATTATTAAATTAATATAATTGATTTTTTTTTTAAATTTCCGTTATTTTGTTGTTGTTTGATTTTCTCGATTTTTGGATTATTATTTACTTTTGGTTTGATGTGAAGCATTTAAATTAACAGCAAAGTTTGTTTGAATTTTGTGAAATATGACATTGATGACATGTGAATACTTTTGGAATTAAAATCCGTATTAAATTTGGATAAATTATTAAATTCAAGAAATATTAAATCCAAATCAAAATTAATTATTTATGTCTACAACGGGGATTTAAATTAAAGTTCAATTTTATTGGGCTAGTTTGTTGAGTTGATCTTCAAATGACATGCCACACCAAATTAAATCAAGGATCAATAGTAAGATGATGTCACGTGTCAAATGATGTGACACTACTAATCAAATTGAACACCAATTAAAAGGCCATCAAATATTAGATATGACATGTCTTTGGACAATTAAAACTGACCTTATCACATAAAATTTGTAATAAACTTGATGACTCACATGAGCTAATCAAAATCAAGCAATAGAATGCATTTCCACTTGAACTGTCTACCCCCTGTAACTATAAATAGAGCTGTTACTTATCTTTCTCTTTATAGACAATCAGAGAAATGGAGAAAAGGTACCCACAATTAAAAGATCGTTCGAAAAAGTGGAGAGTGTAGAATTCTCATGTAAAATATTTGGAGAAATCACATAATTGTATTGATGATTAAAACTGTCAAGTACATGCTCCTTATATAGGAGAAGAGTCCTAAGCTAGCTATACTTAGAATTTACTAGGATACAAATATACAATTTACATGAGTATAGGTTTACTAATACTACTAAAATTATAGTAATGTATCCTAGTTGACTTCATCTAGTATACACACATCAACCTAGTCGACATCTAATTAGTATTTAGTTGCCTGGTCCTAATGTGACTCTAACTCTATAACAATTAACAGTTGTACACATTGGTTGTACCTTGTTATTCAACTTGGTCCATATCATCAGCTCCCTTTATCTTCAACACTTCCCCTCAAGCTAGTGAAAGGATGAACTGTCACTCCTAGCTTGCTTTGAAACTCAACAAAAACTTGTTTTGTCAATGCTTTGGCATGAATATCACATAGCTGATCCTTGGACCTCACAAACTGAGTAAGAAGTTGTCCTCTGACTACTTTATCTCAAGCAAAATAGTAGTCCATCTCAACATGTTTGGTTCTAGCATGCATAACTAGATTAACGGTCATGTACACGACACTCAAGTTATCACAATATAATGTGGGATCTGAATTGAGAAACACCCCAAGATCATGAGATATGTATATAATCCATGTCATCTATGCTGCAGTGGAGGCCATTGCTCTATACTCAGCTTCATCACTCGATTGTGCTACTATATTCTATTTCTTGGAAATGCGAGAAATACAATTTTCACCTAGGTAGATGCTATAGCTTATAGTTGATCTCCTAGTAGTGGTTCAACCTCCCCAATCAACATCTAAATATCCATACAACCTACAATAATTCTGAGTCCAAAATGTAGAGTGCATTTGATGTATCTAAGAATCGTTTTTACTCCTTGAAGGTGTTCAATGTTAGGACATTGCATAAACTGGTTTGCTAGGTTCACAACATGAGTGATATTAGGTCTTGTGAGAGTCAAATACTAAAGACTACCTACTATCATTCTGTATAAGGAGGCATCTACAAGACTTCCCACAGCCTCATGTCAACTATGCTTTTAAGCCAAAAGAGTAGCTACAACCTTTGCCAATGTAATCTATGTCTTGTCCAGTAACTCAGTAGCATACTTACTCTGACTTAAGTAATTCCTCCTTCAAAATACTTAACCTCTACTCCTAAGAAAAAGTGCAAAGGACCAAGATCTTTCATAGCAAACTCTGTACCAAGTTGTAGAGCCAAATTTGAGATATGTAATTGATTAATTCCTGTTACAATAATGTCATCAATATATAACAAGAGAAATATGGTGCCTTAATGAGTTTGCAAAATAAACAATGAAGGATCTGCCTTACTACAAATGAAACCAAAATGTAGGAGATGCATGCTAAATCTATCAAACTAATCTCTTGGTGCCTATTTAAGGCCATACAATGCTTTTTTAGTAGACACACATTTTGGGATACCTAGGATTAACAAATCCAAGAGGTTGACTCATGTATACCTCATATTGAAAGAAACCATGGAGGAAAACATTTTTGACATCTAACTGCTTTACTTTCCACTTAGAGCTGAATGTAATGTATATAACGACCCTATAGTTATGGACTTGACCACGGGGCTAAAAGTCACTTCAAAATCTATCCATTCAAGTCGTGAGAAACTATCACGCCCCGAGCCTACACATTGTGCGGGATGGCACTTGAGAATCATTATTGGCGCCAAACAAACCCTTGGCCTAGATAGACTCTCAGCAGAAGACTTTAAGCATTAAGAAGAAAATTCAAATGCAAGATAACTCATATATCTCAAAGTAAACTCAGAATGTTTAGAAATAAACATTTAACTTAGCCAATGTGGCAACTCAAATCTGAAATAAGCCATTAACAAGATAATAAAAAATGAACTGACTAACTGTCTACGATGCCTCTAACAACTGAGATGGACGTCGGGACATGACCCATGACATCCTAATGAACTAACCATAAAGCAGTAAAAATGGGTCCTCCAAAAGCAAGGAGGCTCACTAACTGACTCTGAGTACTCAACTGGATCAACGAAGCGCTGAATGTTAATCCTTGTTACCTATATTTGCATCATAAAATGATGCCAGCCAAATGACATTAGTACATTGAATATATGAGCATTCGAGAGAAAAACTAAACATGACATGGGCTTGAGCTGAATTTTGAAAGAAACACTTAATTCAACTTTATTCAACTCATGGATACTCAACTCAATGCAGAATTAAACAACATTAAAGATGCAGTTTATATGAAGCATTTAAAATAGTAAGAAACAACTCAATATACATATATACAATAAAGTAATATAACTTTGTGAGAGTTTCTCTAACCGATAACCATCACTATGAGCCATGTGATGATATAATGTCTCACCCACGCTGCTAACACTGTCCTATAACTTGTTGAGATATAGAACGCCTCAACTAAGTGGATCCACTAGTTTAAGCTAAAAAACACTAAGGAATCATCTAATAAGTATGACCTTTTCTATCCACAATGGCTACATGGTTTATGGAGACATTGAGTTGTTATGAACTTGTCCCCACATCAGTGCTCAATACTACTCCCAAAACACTCAGCTCGTATGTTTTAAAAAGAAGAACTCTTTCTGTGGTTTGAGATAATTACTTAAAAACTAGCTCAAAAGCTCTCTTAAAAATCAGTGTTTCCTCTGAAAACATATACTCTTTGGGAATACTTAGTTCCCATATACTCTTTCTTAAGACATGAACTTCATTTGTTACACTTACTTAACTCAAAACTCAAGTCTTAAAACAAGATTAAAACATTTGTAAAAGACTTTTTGAAAAAACTCTATGAACTGTCTAGACAAGGCTCTTAACTTTCCTTGAATTTGAATTTATAGATTCAAGGTTATGATTCAAGTTTATGGATGATTTCTAGGTGTTTAAAGTGATTTAGAGTATTTATAATCAATAGGAAGTGTTAGTACACTTTAGAAGGACTTCAACGGGCTAAACGACGAAAAATGGGTGGGGGCAGATGACCCGAGCAGGTTCCTGGCACACCACGCCTGCCCCTAAGTTACTGGGTCTCATTTCTGGCGCACTGTTGGCGCATCGCCCCAACCTTCCTGGAGCATCACCCCAACCTTCTTGGCGCAATGGGGGCGCGTTGCGCCAACATTGCCTCAGGAAAAACTGACAAACTTTTCCTCTCGTTTTCTAACCTTTATTCAATTAATTTCGATTCTTTTTCTCAATATCTCTTTAGTCTCAGGTACCCAAAATATATACACAAGAATTTAACTCAAATTAACTCTAATAATCAACATTAAACTCTCAAGAACTCCTCAATCTCAACCCAAATTCAAGAACGAAAGCAATTCAAGAACACCCATCAAGAACATTCAAACTTCCAATCTTTTTAGGACAAATTCACCCTGAAATAAACATGTTTGGCACGTGGGTGACTGAGCCCAACGTTATGAAAGTCTCACATACCTCGTAGGATCAAATACTTGACGAAATCCGCAGTCAATTTCTTATGAAGATGACAAATCTTGACTTTCCTCTTCTTTTTCTCTCTTGAGTTCTTCTCTCTAAAGTCCTTATGTGAATTTTCAATTGTGCAAACTGAACCAATTCAGTTTTGACCCTAATTAATTCACAAAAAATGAAATAAATTCATTAGGTAAGGAAAATACCATAATACCCTTCCAAAATCTGATTTAGACTTTCCTTATCTAAACAACCCGAATTCAAATAAGCATATCTCCTTCATATGAACTCGAAATTGAGCAAACTCAGTGGCGTTGGAAAGATAATTCAAATATCTTTCATATGGTATCTGTAATACACTTAACTCATCATGATATAGGAGTTATGGTTGGTTGAAGTTGACCCAAAACTCAAACTTAACATAACTTAAACAAAATTTCCAGATTTTTCATTCTTTCAAAAAATGACTCTTTCTAATTCTAGCTCTTTCACTTAGTAAGGTGTAACAATATCTCCCCATTGGGAACATTCCTCCTCGAATGAGATCACTCTAAGCAGACTAAGGGTGTGACATATAACATCTAGCTCAAACACCCAACAAGAAAAAATGTAAATACAACATGCCAACTTAAAATAAAAGCCAAGAAAAGAATTAGTACCTTAATTTGGAACTTCTCCAGATTCGAAGAGATGTGGGTATTTCTTCTTCATATCCTCCTTAGCTTCCCAAGTAGCTTCATCAACAAATTAATTTCTCCACAGAACATTGACTGATGCTACCTCTTTCGTTCTCAACTTACGAATTTGGCAATCTAGAATCTAAACAGGAATCTCCTCATATGATAAGCTATCCTTGATACTAATATTTTCAGTAGATATGATAAGTGAAGGATCTCCCATGCATTTCTTCAACATGGATATATTAAATATTGGATGAACCACTGCTAACTCTTGAGGTAGCTGTAACTCATAAGCTACATTGCCAATCCTCTTGGATATTTCGTAAGGAACAATGTACCTAGGGCTAAGCTTCCCCTTCTTACCAAATCTCATAAAACCCTTCATAGGTTAAACTTTCAAGAATACCCAATCATCTACTTCAAACTCTAACTCCCTTCTCCTAACATCAGTGTAGCAATTCTGACGATTCTGCACTGCTTTCAACCTCTCTTGAATAACTTTCACTTTCTCTATAGCTTGATGAACTAAGTCTTGTCCTATCAACCTAGCTTCACCAACCTTGAACCATCTAATTAGAGATCTACATCTTCTCCCATAGAGGGCTTGATGTTTGCGTAATCAAGACACAATTTTCAATGCAAGTGTCTATGATCGTACAATAGTAAAGAAACCCAACCAAGGGTTGGGATCATGTCCCAAGGGAGTGGTTTTGAGAATTAATAGAAAAATAAAATTTAGTTCTAATTAGTCATAGCTAAAAAAATTATCGAATATAAATTTTAAATCTAAGAGGTGACGCAAGCGTCAATTATCAATGGGGGTTTGTCACAAGTAAGTAAAAACAACAAAAATGCAAATGGTACTAATCAAGGAGATGGGATTCTTGGGATGTGATAGGAATACGGGATAAACGAGATTATTGGGTACATGCTTTTGATAGAGAATTCATAGAATATTTGTGACTAGGCTAGACTTTAATGGGGATAAGCTCTCTCTCGAGCAACTTACTCCATTTCAAATGGGTTTCTTTCGAACACCCACTTGCTGCATGAAGAGCAGTCTACGCCTTAGCCCAATTAATCTCTCGAGCTGAGTGTGTTGGAATGAGACTAGGGTTCACTCTTTCGAGCTGAACCTCGTGTCGACCCAATCCCACCGGCCATCAATTTAGTAGTCTTAATTTTACGACCTCTTTCTCGAGCAAGCCCAAAACACATATATGAAATCGTATTTGCAACTATAATTTCATTTAGTTCATCCACAACTACTAAACAAAATAACATTTAAACTACGATTAAACTATCAGCAAGCAAGACCCAACTACTAATTTAATCCATATTCACAAAATCACACACCAAGAATTGGGGTTTTAGCTAGACATGTATAAGAGATAGAAATTTATACCAAAATAAGTTTGCATTCAAATGGGTATGAAGATTTAAGTCTCAAAACAAGCAAAGAATGAAGAATCCACAAGATCCAAGTCCAAATTCCTAGAGTTGAAACCCTTTGAATCTTTAAGTTCTTCAAAACCCTCTCCAAACTTAGAACTAAAAATTCTATATTAAAATATATGATATTCAAAATCTGATGTTAAGCTACAACTCTCAACGAGTATTTATAGTTTTCAAAAATATGTGCTGCAGCGGATCATTCAGCATCGTTAGTCAAGATTGCTGATCAATTATGCGATCCGCCCTTTGGTAGCTTTCATCGCCGTCTTGCTCTATCCTTCAGGATCGTCGTGTTTTAGATCATTGGGTGACATAGTACTACTTCGCGAAACTGCTCGGCGACACGCCAACTTCTCTTTTTCACCACCGATTTGATCTTTTATTTCAGGGCACACTGGAGCAAAATATGAGGATAAGTCACTTTTGGCGATTCGCCGAATGGGTTCGGTGAGTCTCAAATCTTCATTTCTTTGTTCTTTTAGCTGCCTTTGTTCGTTTTTGCTAAATAGTGTCCACGCTTTCCCTCAAACTCCAAATACCTAAAACTTAAGGGTTTTATCAGATATTGAGATAAAATATGCATTTGAGGACACTAATTCTATCAAAATATAGCCCTAAATGAGTCCAAAAAGTGGACTCATCAACACCCCCAACTTAAACTTTTGCTTGTCCTCAAGCAAACTCAAGTTTAGCCATTCATAAAGGGTATCTCAAATAGTGCTACACAATACTTAATCATGAATGCACACAACAAGACTTAATTTACTTATGCAAAAATCAAATGTGTACTCAAAGATTCAAGTTGTGACTCACCAATATCAAAGAATCTCATGCTCATAATACTTGCTTCAAATGCAAGTTCAAGTTCAACCAAAGTGTTCAAATGCCCTCACACAAGGAATGATTCATATTCACACACTAGTTCATAGTTTAAACCTTCAAAATCAGATGCAATGCTCACACTCACAAAGAAGAACACAATGCATAATTTCATCCATAGGTTTGCCTGTATTTTGCAATCAACATTTGTTTTATCTCACTTAAAATCAAAAAGGTCTTTTCAAGGCTTGCAATGGGACTGAGTGCAAATGTATAGTCATTTAGGCTCAGTGACTTTCATCCTCATGAAATGTGGTACTCACAACACTTCCTTTCCTCATCCTTCATCATTTTCTTTAGTGCTCATAAGTCATCCTATTAATCGCTTTCCATGAATTTTTTGGAAACCCCATTTCTTTTTTACTTTATTCCACAACTTTCTTTTTTCATTCTTTTTTTTTCTTTTTTTGTCTTTTTTTTTATATGGAGGTGTTCCATTTTTCTCAAAACCATGGGTAAGAGGGACTTTCTTACACTTCTTGATTTGCCTTCTCTTTTCACCACACCCCCAACTTAGGCTTTTCAACTAACCACAACTTAATGAGGATTATGGATAATGGATAAAGAAAGGTCTAGGTTTCATCAAGTTTCTTCCAAAGGAAGGTAAAGTTCAAGGGGTGTTCAAAAGAGGTTCATACACACTCACAAGGTAGGCCACAAAAGAGGTATATGTCAAATTGGCTTACACTCTTAGAAGTTGCCTAAGATCATATCAAGAGATAATATCACTTAGTTGATGGGACCAACGGGGTAGATTCTAGGATCCGTCATACATAGTTCACAGGTAAGCTCATCACACTAGGCATTGACACTATAAGTCAAACAAGACTCCACACTTTCTCTAGTGTGCAACGATCATCACAAGAGAATCAATTTGATACATGGATAATCACAACGAGATGCAAAGAGTTCACATATTGTTGTATGCAACTTCATTTTGCCTCATCGTAGCCGCACATTCATGTTCATTCGTTTAAGAGCACTATTTAAGTCATCGGTATTGATCAGAACCGAGACTTAAACTTTTGCGAATGAACAGCCACATTCAATACAATGAGAGGTGGCAAAAAATTTTGGACGGGTCAAAATCATTTTGCAAAAAGGAGCCACAAGCCTAAACATCCATAGAAAGTAGTGTAAACACAATTTAAATAGAACAACCCAAATATATACACAAAATTACGAGTCATAAATAGCACACAAAAGGTGAGCCTCACCCCACCACAATTAAAAAGCAATTTTTCTTCAAATGCAATTTACATAATATCCAGAATTTAGAATAAAGAAAGACAGAAAGGAAGGTAAAGAGGGGATCCTGTCTACGCAGTTGCTCTATTTATTTGGGCCTCAGTGCCCGAAGTGTTGTTTTGACTCTGGTTTTTATTGTCTGCGTTTGCCTTAGTTTCTGCAGCGATATTTGCCTTAGCCATATTGTCCAAATTGTGAGCTGCTCCAAAGGCATGTATCGCGGTAATGAACCCTCGAGCCCACAAAGGGACATTAGGGTCAATGAGAATCCTCCTACTGGTTTTTTTTTCGCTCCTTGCTTTGGGGTGATCTATCATCCCTTCATCTTTTTTGGAGTTTTGTGCCCTTATATGTTGGGGTGGCATATTTCTTCCTGCAACTTTTGGTTTGGCCATGTCTGCAAAGCCTTGAGATAAAGTTAGAAAATATTCGACAAGAAAAATGAAGACCATCAGCTGCGGACAGACTTATCAGTCCACTCGGCGAGTCGCCGAATACTTTTGGCGAACAAAAAGTGTCCGCTAAAAGTTACAATGCAGAAGGGGTTAGGGGTGTACAAAAGGCAAACAAGAAGACTTTCGGTGAGTCACCGAGTGCTTTTGGTGACCTCATGCTTCTCGCCGAAAGATATAGAAGCCACAACACATAAAACATGATATCAAAGGCGAGGTAGGGCCACTAGGCTAACCGTTGAGTGGTTCGACAAGCTTGTCGTGCCTATTATCAACCCAACTTCTTGAAATCAGCCTTGCAACCCCTAAAAACGCAAGTCAAGCTCCTACAACACAAATTTGACTAAGACCCGCAACATAAGAGTACTCCCTATTGCAAATTAATTTAACTTAACACACTAGAAAGTGGGATTTCACCATTCAAGCAAGAGTTATCGATTAGGAATAGGCAGTTAAGCAATCCGATCCAATCAAAGAGGCCCAGTAGAATTCGACAAGATTAACAGATTAAAAATGAGTACAATTTTGACAAAATGAATGTGGGTTTTGAAGTATCAAGCTTTTATGCAGATCAAATGGATGTTGAGATGCTAGGAAGTAATGTACTCCAACTCGTAGCACAATTCGATACTAAAAATACTCCAAAAATACAAGAAATGTAAAACTAGAGTGCAGGTGTGATTTTATGAAGATGAAAAAGTGAGGGAAAGGGAATGAGTTTGAAAACTTTAAACCTTTGGCTTGAAAAACCATCTAGTTTTTGCCCATTCGGCAACATTTGTCTCAATCGCTGAACTATTCGGTGTAACGCAAAACAGTTAGTCTCTGCCAAGATCATCAACATAGTTAGCGATCCACGAAGAATTTCCTGTGCTCGCCGAGTTTTACAGAATCCAATGTATATTGGTCTTGAGTTTAATGGCGGTATGTTTCGGGGTCGCTAAACCTTTTGGCGATTCGCTAATTGGACCTGTTGCTCACCTATCTACACTTTTCGATCACTTTCCACACTTCCATTTGCACAATCAACACACCATTATTTTATCAAAGAAATATAAAGCAATAAAGGGTTTTGGGTTGCCTCCCAAATAGTGCCTTAGTTAATGTCGTGGAACGATGCAAGTTAACACGTAGTCCTCATCCTCAGAGTCGGCCATGGTGTAGCTAGGTGAATACTCAGCAAATAGTGGATAGCGACCAGATATCAAATGACCTATCTGGGCATCTTGCAATTGAATTGTCATGGAGTTAGAGGTTGACGTTTTATTCAGCACTTCGATGTTCTCTTTCATTTCATTCAACACTTTGTCTTTTGCTTCAATTTTCTATTGAATGAGTGAGAGAACTTCATCATTTTGCACGCCACCAGCTTCTTCCCATTTTTACACTCTCGTAGGGAGAAGTGCTTGTCCTTTTTCGTGGCTTGTGCTTCCAACTCTATGACTCGTTTGGACAGAATGTCTACTTGAGCTACTAGTATGTCCCACTCGTGTTACTTTTGGGCTTCTTTGTTGATTTCAACCATGGCATCAAGGAGATTTGCTACTGCTTCATAGGGCTGGTGTAACATACCACTCGTGAAAAGTTGATGGGATATACTTCTATTTTCGGGTGCAAGACCCCTATAGAAGCATTCTAATAGCATTTTGTCGGTCATCCCATGAGTTGGACATGGTTCTAGCACTGCTTGATACTTTAGCCACATTTCCTGAATGGTTTCATCCCCTACCTATTTGAACGCTAGGAGGTTGTCCCTAAGGTTCAACAATTTTAAGAGGGGGTGATCTGTTTGATACCCATAATGATCCTTCATATCCATATTTCTTCTTCAATACACAAACAAGAAAAACGAAACTAAAAGTAAACTAAGTGAACTAAAATTAAGAAGAACAAAAATTCTACTACTCTAAGAATTCTCAAATAACACTACTCCCCAATAGTGACGCCATTTTGATGTTTGCGTAATCAAGACACAACTTCCACTGCAAGTGTCTACGATCGTACAATAGTAAAGTTACCCAACAAATGGTTGGGATCGTGTCCCATGGGAGTGGTTTTGAGAATTAATATAAACATAAAATTTAGTTCTAATTAATTGTAACTAAAAACATTATCGAATATAAACATGTTAAATCTAAGGGGTGACACAAGCGTCAATTGTCAATGGGGGTTTGTCACAAGTAAGCAAAAACAAAAAAAATGCAAAGGGTACTAATCAAGGAGACGGGATTATTGGGATGTGATAGGAATACGGGATAAACGATATTATTGGGTACATGATTTTGATAGAAAATTCATAGAATATATGTGCCTAGGCCAAACTTTAATGGGGATAAGCACTCTCTTGAGCAACTTACCTCATTTCAAATGGGTTTCTCTTGAACACCCACTTGCCGCATGAAGAACAACATTCGCCTTAGCCTACTTACTCTCTCGAGCTGAATGTGTGGGAATGAGACTAGGGTTCACTCTCTCGAGCTGAACCTCATGCCAACCCATTCCCACCGACCATCAATTTAGTAGTCTTAGTTTTACAACCTCTCTCTCGAGCAAGCCAAAAGCACATATATGAAATCGTATTTGTAACTACAATTTCATTAAGTTCATCCACAACTACAAAACAAAATCACATTTAAACTATGATTAAACTATCAACAAGCAAGAACCAACTACTAATTTAACCTATATTCACAAAATCACACCCCAAGAATTGGGGTTTTAGCTAGACTTGTATAAGAGATAGAAATTTATACCAAAATGAGTTTGCATTCAAATGGGTATGAAGATTTAAGCCTCAAAAGAAGCAAAGAATAAAGAATCCACAAGACCCAAGTCCAAATTCTTGGAGTTGAAACATTTTGAATCTTCAAGTTCTTTAGAACCCTCTCCAAACTTAGAACTAAAAATTCTATATTAAAATATATGATATTCAAAATCTGATATTTAGCTATAACTCTCAATGAGTATTTATAGTTTTCAAAAATCTATGCTGCAATGGATTATTCGATGTCGTTAGTCGAGATCGCCGATCAATTCGGCAATCCGCCCTTTGGTAGGTTTATCGCCGTCTTGCTCTATCCTTTAGTATCATCATGGTTTGGATCATTGGGTGACATAGTACTGCTTCACGAAACTGCTCGGCGTATGTCGACTGCTCCTTCTCACCGTCGATTTGATCCCTTCTTTCAGGGCGTAACACACTGGAGCAAAAGGCAGGGATAAGACCTTTTTGGTGATTCGTCGAATGGGTTCGGCGAGTCTCAGGTCTTCATTTCTTTGTTCTTTTAGCTGCCTTTGTTCCTTTTTGCTAAATAGTGTCCATGCTTTCCCTCAAACACCAAAAACCTGAAACTTAAGGGTTTTCATAAGATATTGAGATAAAATATATAGTTGAGGACACTAATTCTATCAAAATATAGCCCTAAATGAGTCTAATTTGTGGACTCATCAGAGCTTCAATAGGAGCCATCTGAATGTTAGAATGGTAGCTGTGGTTATAAGGAAACTCAATTAGAGGTGGATGATCATCCCAATTACCTTTGAAATCAATCATACAATCCCTCAACATATATTCTAAAGTCTAAATAGTACGTTCTTCTTGACCATCTGTATGAGGATGGAAAGCAGTACTTAAGTTCACCTTGAACCCAAGCCTTTCTGTAAAGATTTCCAGCACTATGCATTAAACTATGCCTCTCTATCTGATATAATCGATATAGGGACTCAATATAGTCGTACTACCTCTTGAATGTATAACTTAGCATAGTCCTCTGCTGAATTGGTAGTCTTTACCAGCAAAAAATGGGCTGATTTAGTCATTCGATCCATAATCACCCAATTAAATCATGTTGCCTGTGAAATCGTGGCAATCCAGTAATAAAGTACATATTGATCATCTCCCACTTCCACTCTAGAATCTTTACATTCTGAGCCATACCACTTGGACTTTGATGCTCTACTTTAACTTGTTGACAATTCGGGCATATAGCAACGAACTCAGCAATACCTTTATTTATACTATGCCACCAATACAGTTCTCTTAGGTCACGATACATCTTTGTGGAACCCAGATGAATGGAATATCTAGAGTTATAAGCTTCCTCCATGATCCTCTCTTGGAGGTTATCCACTCTAAGTACACAAAACCTACCTTGATACCACAATACACCATCTTTCCCTTGTTCAAAGCCATTGCTTTTTTCTTATGAACATTTGCCTTTAATTCAAGCAAGATAGGATCTTGGTCTTGTTTCTCTTTAACTTCAGATACTAATGATGATTCAGCCCCATTCATCACCACCGCTCCTCCTTAGTGGAATCCATTAGTCGAACTCCTAATTGTGTAAGTCTGTGCACATCTTTCGCTAACTCTCTCTTTTCTTCCTCAAGGTGGGCGGTACTACCCATAGAAAACCTTCTCAAGGCATAAAAAACAACATTAGCCTTACCTGGGTGATAGAGGATGCTCATGTCATAATCCTTAGGTAACTCTAACCACCTTCTCTATCTGAGATTAAGCTCTTTCTGACTAAATACATACTGAAGAATCTTGTGATCAGTGAACATATCCACATGAACATCATAAAGATAGGAACGCCATATTTTCAAAGAAAATACTACAACAACCAACTCTAGATCATGGGTTGGGTAATTCTTTTCGTGAACTTTTAGCTTTCTGGGGTCATAAGCTATGACTTTACCATTCTGCATTAACACACAACTCAAACCAACTCTGGACGCATCACAATACACCACAAAACGTTAAGTACCTCTGGTAAGGTCAATATTGGGGCAGTAGTCAACCTCTTTGTCAATTCCTAAAAGCTTTTGTCACAAGCTTTAGACCATTGAAACTTTATTATTTTTTGAGTCAACTTGGTTAAAGGAGATGAAATGGATGAGAACCTCTCTATGAACCTTTTATAATATCCAGCCAACCCCAAGAAACTCCTAATATCCATTGGAGATGTGGGTCTAAGCCAATTATGCACTATTTCTATTTTCTGGGTATCAACTTTAATTCCATCACCGAAAACAATGTGGTCTAAAAATGCCACAGACTCAAGCCAAAACTCACAGTTAGAGAACTTAGCATACAACTCTCTATCCTTTAGAGTTTGGAGAACTATTCTGAGATTGCTAACATGATCTTCCTCATCTCTTGAATAGATTAGAATTTCATCAATGAACACGATAAGAAACATATCTAAATAAGGCTTGAATACTCTATTCACAAGGTCCATGAACACTGCAGGTGCATTAGTCAAACCAAAGGACATGACCAGAAACCCATAATGAATATAACAGGTCCTGAAAGCTATCTTTGGAATATCACACTCCTTTACTTTCAAATGATGGTAGCATGATTTGAGGTCTATCTTAGAAAAACAAGTGGCACCATAAAACTGATCAAAGAGATCTTCGATTCTCGAAAGAAGATACTTATTCTTGATAGTAACCTTGTTCAACTGACAGTAATCTATACATATTCTAAGAGAATCATCTTTCTTTCTCACAAATAAGACCGGAGCGCCACAAGGTGAGACACTTGGTCGAATAAAACCCTTATTAATTAAGTAGATCTTTCAACTGATCCTTAAACTCTTTCAACTCTTCTGGTGCTATTCTATATGGCAGAATAGATATATGACATGTATCGGAAAGAAGATCTATACCAAAATATATTTCTCTCTCAGGAGGGACTTTGGGTAGATCATCTGAACAGACCTCAGGAAACTCACTTACAACAAGAACTAACTTAATACGAGGTGTCTCAACACTAGAATCATTAACTCAGATTAAGTGATAGACACACCCCTTGAAAGCTAACTTTCTTACCTTAAGATATGAAATAAAATGGCCCTTTGGCATTGTTGAAATACTCCTCCACTCAAAGACTGGCTCATTAGGAAACTGGAACTTAAAAACTTTAGTTCTACAATCAATGGAGGCATAATAGGCATGAAGCCAGTCCATACCTAGAATGACATCAAAATTTACCATTTCAAACTCAACTAAATCATCCATGGTGCTCTTGTGATTGTTGGAAATAACATAATCACGATAGACTCTCTCAACTAAAATAGACTTACCAACAGGTGTACAAAACACTGAAGGTCTCACAAAGTTGCTCAGGAAGAACATCAAAATTCATTACAACATATGGGGTCACAAAAGATAAACTCTCTCATGGGTCTAGCAAAGCATAAAATTCATAAGTAAAGACTTTGATCATACCAGTGACAACATCCGGTGAATTCTCTTTCTCTTGGCGACTAGTGATAACATGTAGGCGGTTTTCTCCTCTGCCAGTCCCTGAAGTAGCTCCTCTAGGTGCAACCCTGTCTGGTGGAGCAACTGAAGAAGATTGGGCTCTATTGTCCCTATTTCTATTTCTTGTTCTTAGGACATTCTTTCATGAAGTGATCCTCTTTGCCACACTTGAAACATCCAGTAGAGCCATCGCGACAAAAATCTAGGTGATTCCTATCACATTTAACACATGTAGTTTCCCAATTACCTCCTTGTGCCATACTACCCTGAGATTGAGCAGGTCTAGCTTTGAAATTCTGTGAATTCTAACTATTATACTCACCTTTGTTCCTTGTTGCAGGTGCACTAGCAGATGATGAAGCAGGTCTCTTATGCTTATTTTGGAAGGAAGGTCGGTCACATTATTCTTTTGCTGCCCGGACTCATTCCCCGATGTATTAGCCTTCTTGTTTCTGAATTCTTCCCTATCCCTCAGCTTTTCTTCCTCAACATGCTGCACTAAACCATCAACCTTTCTATATCAATGTCCCCTATTAGCATAACTGCCTTACCGTCTTTTCTTGATAGACAAGACAACCCAACAACAAACAGACTCATCCTGCTCATATCAACAACCATCTCCGAAGCATATCAGGAAAGTTGGGTGAACTTCAAACTATACTCATGAACGCATAGTGAATCCTACTTTAAAGTAAGAAATTCTCATAACTTAACTTCTCTCAATTCATGGGGAAATAAATACCCTGAGAAAGCCTCCTCAAACACAGTCCAATTCAAAATTAGTGCACCCTCAGCTCTACCCTTTTTCCATTGGTCAAACCAAGTCCTAGCAACACTCTTCAGTTGATATGGAACTATGATGATTCTATGATTTGGATTCATTTAGGGTTTTCTTTTAATAGATTTAGTGTCCTCAAATGCATATTTTGTGCAAATAACTGATGTAAATCCTTGATTTTCAGGTATTTGGATTGAGGAACAAAGCATGGATACTAATGAGCATAAAGGAACAGGGCAGCTGAAAGAATGAAGAAAAGAAGGCTTGAGGATCACCTAAACCACTCAGGCGAGTCGCCGAACGGTTCAGCGATGCAGTGCCATATCACCCAAAGTTACAGAACTTGGAGTTGCTGAAGGTCAAAGCAGAAAGGCGATGGATTTGACGAAAGGGCGGATGATAGAGTGGATCGGTGATCCCGACTTATAACGCCGAATGGTCCTTCGCAACACATTTTTGGCGACTATAAATACATTTTTAAATTCTTAATTTAGTATCAAGTTTTAGTATCTATCATGTTATTGTTCAGTTTTCAAGTTGGAGAGCTTAGAACTGAGTTTGAAGACAATATTTCCTTAGCTTTGAAGATTGGAAGATTTCCATTTCTGAGAAATTGGAAGTTGGTGCTGAAGATTCTTCATCTTAGACCCTTGTAAAGACAAATTAATCTTACCCAGTTAATAGAGACATAATTTGGTAACGATTTCTATCTTTTTATGATGTCTAGATAAAACTCCAATTCTTGGGGTGTGATTGTATGATTACGGGTTGATTTAGTTATTGGGTATTGTTAATTGATAGTGTAAAGATTGTTTAGAAGTGATTTCATTCACTAATTATGGCTTAATCTAAAAGGGTTGTAGGTTCAAATGCAATTCTACCTTCGTGTTTTTGGCTTGCTCGAGAGAGAGGTTTTAAAACTAAAATTATTGATTTGATGGTCAGTGGGTATTGGGTTGTCACGGGTTCAGCTCGATAGAGTGAATCCTAAACCCTTTTCCACACATTCAGCTTGAGCGAGTGAATAGTTTAAAGCGTAGGCTGTTCTTAATTGCTGCTTATTAGTGTTCGAGAGAAACTAATTTGATTCGGGGTAAATTGCTTGAGAAAAAGTTTATCCCCACTAAATTCTAGCTTATTCACTGATTTATAGCTATTCACTATTAATTGAAATCACCCATTTGTCAACCTTAGCCCATAATCCAATCACATCCCAAGAAACAATCTCCATATTTGTTATTTTTTGTGTTATTTGCTGTTGTAGTTGATAATTACAATCAAAATTCCCCTACTATTTGACACTTGTGTCACCCCAAACTTGAACCTTGCTTTTATTCGTAAATGATTTTACCTATGATTCACTTGAACATATTCATGCTTTTCTATTGATTCTCAAATACGTACCACTCCCTTGGGACTCGACCCCCACTCATTTAGTTGAGTTATATTACTAACTAACAATCGTTGATGCTTAGTATTGGATGAGATGTCTTTGAAATGCTATTAATCAAAATGGCGCCGCTGCCGGGGAGTGGTGTTACTTGAGAATTCTTAGTTCATTTGAATTGTTTTATTGTTAGTCATAGTTGCACTTAGTTTTTAGTTTTGATTTGTGTGTTGTTATTTAGAGCAATATAAGGGAGCATGTCTTGTAGCAATGGTGACCAAATAGACCTCTCCCCTTTGAGAAGATGATTCTTTGGGATAATATCCTAAGTTTCAGGAAAATAGAGGGTGTGTCAATCCATGAGTTGTGGCTGAGGTTTAAGTCGTTATTATTATAATGCCCAACTCATGGCATCTCAGAAAACATGCTATTTGACTGCTTCTATAGAGATCTTGGTTTGGAAAACAAAGGAGTGGCTAATCAAATGACTCCGGGAGGTCTATCACGACTACCCTACGCAAGCAGCCCAGCTCCTTGATCACATAACCAAGACCAACAAGGAGACTGAGAAGGACTAAATTTTGGCCACTCTGTTAACTCTGCTTGATCTAGTAGCCAAAAAGATCATGGACTTGGAAGCACCGGACAAAAACAAAGACTAGTATATTCCCCCTCACGAGCTTATAAACCCCAAAGTGTATGACGATGGACAAATAGAAGAGATACTCTCTTATTCTCCACAAAGTTGAAGAGAACGACAAAGTGTTGAGTGAGATAAAAGAGAATCTTTCATTGCTAAATGAGATGACTACTTCCCATTCCATATCTGTGCAGTTACTGGAGGCCCAAATGGGTCATGTGTTGTCTCGTCTCCACCCTACAAGTCATAATTGAGTGGGGAAGTCGTGCCATGATGTTAACTAAGGTGCTCCTTGGGAGGAAATTCAAGTGTTTATCACTTTATTCTTGATTTAAGAAATAATGGTGTGTTGATTGTGTAGGCTGAAGTGTGGAAAGTGTTTGAAAAGTGTAGGTTGGCGAGCTAAAGGTCCAATCGGCGTATTGCCAAAGAGGTTGATGAGCCCAACCTAGACCGCCGTTAGACTCAAGACAATTTTAAATTGGAGTCTATAAAACTCGGCCAGCCCAGGAGCAACTTGGCGAATCATCGACCTGGTCAGCGATAGCGTTCTACTTCGCCGTCTGGACCTCCATAATAACTGGAGGTCCTGTAAAACTCACCGAGGTAAGTGACCACTCAGCTTGTTGTTGAGTGGGTCAGTGAGCACGACTAATGTCGCCGAATGGGCGAGAACTGGACGATTTTTAAAAGACCAAAGGTTTAAATTTCCAACTCTTTCACTTTTCCTCACTTTTGAATCTTCCCAAACTCACACCCGCACATTAGTTTCTATATTCTTGCATTTTAAAAGTATTTTAGTCGTTGATTGGTGCTCGAAGTGGGATTACTTTGCTACCTAGCATTTCAATTTTTTTTATTGGCATATAAGGTTGGTTTTCCGAACCCCGAGTTTGTTTTTATTGAATTTGTGCTCATTTGCAATGCTTTTATCGTAGTGATGTGTGCTGGGCCTCTCTAATCTTAAATGTTTATGTAGATGCCTATTTTAATTTCATAAGCTTGCCGTAATGTTTATAATGTTGAATTCCCATAATTTTTGTGCCTTAAAATTGGTTAGAATTTGTGGTGTTGTGCTTGCATGTTGTTGGGTCTAGTCGGGTGAAGTCTAAGTAGCCCGTATTTGTGTCAAATGATGTATTTTGCCCAATGATGGAGTGGTTGACGTCATTTTTAAGGGAAAAAGTCATCAAATGGACAAATTTGGCAAAACCATGAGAAGTCTGAGTATCTCGGGATAATGAGTGTAATGGATCTTGCTTTAATTTAATGGGTGCAAGCTTTGATTTTGTTTTTGCGGGGTTGAATTCGAGAAGTTGGGTTGAAAGTAGGCACATTGGGTTGTTTGGCGAATTGGGTCGAGCTCGCTGAACCACTCGACAGTTCACTGAAGTTCCCCATCTCACCTTTAATTTCATGCTATACTTGAAATTTGATTCTGTAACTTTTGGTGAGAAGCTTGAGGTCGTCGATGGCACTCGGTAACTCATCAAAAGTCTTCTTGATCGCTCTTTGTCTGCACCCTTGAACCATTTTTGCACTGTAACTTTCGGCAAGCTAATCCTTACTCACCAAATGTTGTTAGCAATTCACCGAAAGCCCTTCCCATCACTGACATGCCAAATTTTTTTGATATTTCAGAGCCAATCCTTTCGGCGAGCCCGATCTAGTTCGCCAAAGTGATTCAGCGCCTCGTTGACTGGTTCGGTGAGTTCGTTTGCAACTATTTTTCTGTGCATTTGATCTAATGATTTTTAACTTCTTCCTGATGTTTTGTAGACATGGTAAGAACAAACACCGATGTGCCACCCCAAAAAAGAGTATGGGGTTTCGTAATCAATGAAGGGGGTAAAATCCTCCAAAAAGAGGAACGAAAGAGCTTCCACCGAGAGACAAAGGCAAGGGCATAAGGCCCATATATGACAGGGTGACTGTTGACTCCCGGGCTGCTTTATCTGAGCCTGAGGATGACCAACCTTTATAGTCCCAGCGGGATGAGATCTGTGCAAGATCTCACCCTAACTCAACTAGAGTCCCTCCAGTTCCTACACCAGCAGACTCAATGCCAGCTCCGACACATCCTATGTCTCAAATGCCACCAATCATCCCTCCTCCTAGGCTTCTCAATAGGTTGAAAGGTGCTGGTTTGTGAAACACCCTCGAAGAAAAGTTGCTATCGACAGAAGGCCTTGAGGAAAAGTTCTCCGATGTGAGGGACAGCCTCTACTTCTATAGATTTGAGCAGTTCACCAGGCTCAAGGTCCTTATATTCCTTCATGGGTCTGGGAATTCTATGCAGCATATGGTGACTTGGTCCCAAAGATCAAGAAGAAGGCAAGCGAGTTCAGACTGGTTAAGTCGGTCATGGTCCGAGGTAAGGAAGTTAGGTGTAGTAGTGAGTACATTAACACTATTTTGGACAGAGCTCTATATTCTTCATCTCCCTATGAGGGATTGCCTATCGCTCAGTTACTAGATGAGTTAAAGGGCTGACTGGCACCTCTGATTTCTGATACCACCCCAAGGTGGATCTAGGCAAGAGCCCCCATTGAGAAGATAGACTTGAGTATTGTTGCATGGTTCTGGTTTAGCTTTATTAGCAACACCATCATGCTATCTCATAATGAGTCTATCCTCTGCCATCCTAAGACGGCTTGCCTTAGGTCTATCATATCCAAAAGGCATATTGACCTAGGACTTATTACTGAACAAGAGATAGCTATGAGGACCAAACAGATTCAGACCTCATTGCCATTCCCGGTCTTGATCACGGAGCTATGCCAGCGTGCTAGAGTACCCCGAGATGATGCAAGATATTTTGAGGTTATCCGTTCCTCCTCCACTGAAATCTGGCATATTAAGGTTGAATATACTATAGAGGAGGCAAAAAGGAGGAGGACAACTCCGGTGGACACATCCCCAGAGGTGGATATTGAGTCGATACCTGCAGAGGCATCTTTTCCTACTCCGGCCTCCATGCATTCAAGTATACCTGCCCCTTCTTCTTCCTAACAGGCCTTAGGTACCTCTACCTTTGCCCTGCTTACCAGGATCACTCAGGCTATGCTCCTGAAGATGGGGTATCTGGCCCATTCAGCTGACGTGAGGGTGACCAAACTTGAGAGATCCATCCCATAGATGACCAAGAGTACCATCATTGCTGCACTGACCCCTCTTTAGACTCCTATTGACACTCTCACCACAAGAGTTTAGGCTTGTGAGAGCAGGTAGGGGGAGACCTTTGAGGTGACAACTTTGAAAGCTGAAGTAGCAGATTGGAGGAAGGACGTAGACTATTTAAAGTCTATTGACTTCACTTCACTACTGGAGGCTACAGATGATTTGGACGCTCCTGAGACTTCAGAGGTTTCTCTAGCTAGTACCAGAGATGTACATAGGGATGATGCAGTAGTTTATAAGTCTGAGGCAGAGACCGATGAGGAGCTGATAGAGATCAGAGAGGAGAGCATATATAGAGACTTTCCAGATCTTGAGAAGACGATTGTGCAGTTGGTGATCCAGACATCGCTGATAGAGACGTCCATGATAACTTCTAGTGGAGTTGTTCCTTCTAAGGTGACTCTAGGCAATGATGCCCAAGTTTAGAGTGATGCAGCGGGCACTAATGCCTAGACAGATGGAGCGACTGTGTAGACAAGATCCCTTCTTTACCTCCCTCTCTGTGTTACTTTATTTTGAATTTTGAATATTTTTGCTTGCATTTGAGGACAAATGATTTTTATTTGTGGTGGGATGAGGCCCACCTTTTGTGACTTTTGTTTTGTGTATATATTTGGGTTTTGAGTTGTAATTATGTGTTGCACTGCTTTTGTGGATGATTGAACTTGTGGCTCCGTGTTCTTAATTGTAAATGATTTTTGACCCTTCCAAAAAAATTGTGTCACCGCTAGTTTGTATTGAATGTGGTTGTTCTCAAGAAAATTTGAGTATCCGTTTTGATCAATAATGATGACTTGAATAGTGATCACATTCAAACAAAAATGAATGCGCGGCTACGATGAGGCCAAGTGATGTTGCATAGAGAATATGTGAACTTTTTGCATCTCGTAATAACTTTGCAAGTATCAAATTGAGTTGAGTCTCTTGTGATGAATATTGCACACTAGCGAAAATGTGGAGTCTTGTTTGACATTGGTGTGAACGCCTTGTGTGATGATCTTATCGTGAACCATGTGTGATGACACCTAGAGTTTTCCCCGTTAGTCCGGTTGACTAAGTGATGCAATCTCTTGATATGATCTTAGGCAACTTTGAAGAGTGTGAAACAATTTGACATTATACCTCTTTTTGTGGCCTACCTTGTGAGTGTGTAAACTCCGCTTGAGCACCCTTTGAGCCTTAACCTTTTCTTGGAAGAAACTTGATGAAATTGTGACTTTTCTTGATCCATTACGCATAATCCTCATGATTTGTGGTTTGTGTGAATAGCCAACTTAGGCCAAAAGCCTAAGTTGGGGGTGTGGTGAAAAGAGAAGGTAAATCAAGAAGTGCAATAAAGTCCCCTTTGACCCATGGTTTTGGAGAAAAATGGAACCCCTCTATATAAAAAATAAAAAAAAAGAAAGGAATGAAAAATAAAAAGAATGAAGAAGTTGTCGAATAAAGTTGTGAAAGTGCAAAGAAAATGGGGTTTCCAACAGTCCATGTAAAGTGAATAATGGGGTGACTTGTGAGCACGAATGAAAATGATGAAGAAAAGGAAAGGAAGTGTTGTTCACACCACATTTCATGAAGATTATATCCATTGAGCCTAAATGACCATACCTTTACACTCAGCCCCGTTACAAGCCTTGTAGACCTTTTTGATCTTGAGTGAGCTGAAACAATTGTTGATTGGAAAATAAGGGAAACCTATGGGTACCATTGTTGAGCTTTAACTTGCATTTGAAGCAAGTATTGTGACCTTGAGAATCTTTGATAATGGTGACTCACAACTTGAATCTTTGAGTGCACAATTGATTCTTGCATGAGTAAGTTGAGTCTTTTTGTGTTCATTCATGATTGAGTCTTGTGTAGTACTATTTGAGACATCCTTTTTGAACTGCTGAACTAGAGTTTTACTTTAGGACAAGAAAAAGTTTAAGTTGGGGGTGTTGATGAGTCTACGATTTGAACTCATTTAGGGCTTTATTTTAATAGATTTAGTGTTATCAAATGCATATTTTGTGCCAATAACTGATGTAAAACCTTTATTTTTAGGTATTTGGAGTGAGGAACAAAGCATGAACACTAATGAGCAAAAAGAAATAAGGCAGCTGAAAGAACGAAGAAAAGAAGGCTTGAGGATCGGCTAGACCATTCGGCGAGTTTCTTAATGGCCATGGTCTCGCCTAATGTCCCAGTGTGCCAAGCCCTAAAGGATAAAATCAAGTCGGCAAGAGAAAGGAGCAGTCGGCGAGTCGCCGAACGGTTTCGCGATGAGTGCCATATCTCCAAAAGTTATAGAACTTGGAGTTGCTAAAGGCCAAAGCAGAAAGGCGATGGATTTGACCAAAGGGCGGATCACCGAGTGGATTGCTCATCCTGACTTATTGTGCCGAATGGTCCTTTGCAACACATTTTTGGCGGCAATAAATACATTTTTAAATTCTTAGTTTAGTGTCAAGTTTTAGTATCTATCATTTTATTGTTAAGTTTTTAAGTTGGAGCGCTTAGAACTGAGTTTGGAGATAATATTTCCTTAGCTTTGAAGATTTGAAGATTTCTATTTCTGAGTAATTGGAAGTAGGTGTTGAAAATTCTTCATCTTAGACCTTTGTAAAGATGAAATTAAACTTATCCAGTTGATGAAAACACAATTTGGTAACGATTTCTATCTTTTTATGATGTCTAACTAAAACCCCAATTCTTGGGCTGTGATAATGTGATTATGAGTTGATTTAGCTGCTGTGTATTGTTAATTGATAGTGTAAATGTTATTTAAAAGTGATTTCATTTCAGTAATTGTGGCTTAGTCTAAAGGGTTGTAGTTGCTAATGCAACTCTACCTTCGTGTTTTTGGCTTTCTCGAGAGAGAGGTTTTAAAACCAAGATTACTGATTTGATGGTCAGTAGGTATTGGGTTGTCATTGGTTCAGCTCGAGAGAGTGAATCCTAAACCCTTTTCCACACATTCAGCTCGAGAGAGTGAATGGACTAAACCGTAGGCTGTTCTTAATTGCTATTTATTGGTGTTTGAGAGAAACCAATTTGATTCGGGGTAAATTGTTTGAGAGAAAGTTTATTTCCACTAAATTCTAGCTTATTCACTGATTTACAACTATTCACTATTAATTACAATCACCCATTTGTCTACCTTAGCCCATAATCCAATCACATCCTAAGATTTCGTCTCCATATTTGTTATTTTTTGTGTTATTTAGTTAATAATTACAATCAAAATCCTCCTGTTATTTGACACTTGTGTCACCCCAAACTTGAACCATATTTCTATTCGTAAATGTTTTTACCTATGATTGAATTGAGCATATTCATGCTTTTCTATTAACTCTCAAATACGTACCACTCCCTTGGGACTCAACCCCAACTCACTTAGTTGGGTTATTTTACTAACTAACGATCGTTGATGCTTAGTATTGGATGAAGTGTCTTTGAAATGTTATTAATCAAGTTAGGTCCTCTCGCTCAGCATCAGTACCGTGCATAACCTCAAACACCTTTTGCAGTTCCTCAAAAAAGCTTTCTGGATCCTCAGTAGTGCTTAAATCAGTGAAACTTGGGGGATTCATCTTGAGCTCACAGATTCTTAAAGTATCATTCACTTTCTGTTGCTTCTCTCTCTACCCATCTTGGTTGGTCACAGCTTGACTGAACATTCTGATCACTTCCCTGAACTCAACATTGGTGACTTCCCCCAAGGGTTGCACTTTAGGTGCATTAGGTACCCCTTGTTTCTCGACATTACACCTAGCATAATGAGCTCTGATAGCTTTTCGTGGAGGAATGATCAACTGAAATACACGTGCAAGCACGAGTTAGAAGGAAACTTTATAGAGATTAACTCTATCTCACGAAATGAATGTGAAATAAGTGAGATAGTTCCTAAATGTTGCAGCCTCCTAATTATAGATGTCGTGCACTTTACATCGGTAACTATACTCTATAGACACAGCTTCATAGACTCTATAAGACTCTTGAACTCTGTGCTCTAATACCAATTTTGTCACGCCTCGAGCCTACCCCTTAGGCGGGACTGGCACTTGAGATTGATGGCCCCAAGGGAATCCTTGGCCTTGGTGGACTCTCAGCAAAAAACTTGAAACATTAAGATGAGAATTCAAATGCAAGATAACTCAACTGTCTCAAACTAAACTCAGAATTTTTTAGAAATAAACATTTAACTTAGCCAAAGTGGAAACTCAAATCTGAACATAAGCCAATAACAAGATAATGACAAATGAACTAACTAACTCTCTATGAAGCCTCTAACAACTGAGATGGACGTTGGGACAAGACCCACGACATCCTAATGAACTAAATATAAAGCAGTAAAAAGGGGTCCTTCGAAAGCAAAGAGGCCCACCAACTAACTCTGAGTGCTTAACTAGATCAATAAGTACTGCATGCTGATCCTGGTTACCTGTATTTGCATCATAAAATGACGCAGGCCAAATGGCATCAATATCAATGTACAAGCATGCGAGGGGAAAACTAAAGATGACATAAGCATGAATTGAATTTTGAAAGAAACATTTACCTCAACTTTACTCAACTCAATGTAGAATTAAACAATATTAAAGATGCAGTTTATATGAAGCATTTAAAATAATAAGAAATAACTCAATATACATATATACAATAAAGTAATATAACTCTGTGGGAGTTTCTCTAACCGACAACCATCACTATGAGCTATGTGATGATAGAATGTCTCACCTATGCTGCGAGAACTATCCTATAACTTGCCGAGATATAGAATGCCTCAACTAAGTGGATCCACTAGTCTATGCTAAAAAAGCACTAAGGAATCATCTAAAAAGTCTGATCCCTTTGACCCACAATGGCTACATTGTTTATGGAGACATTGAGTTGTTATGAACTCGTCCCCACATCGCTGCTCAATAATACTCCCAAAATACTTAGCTCATATGTTTTAAAAACAAAAACTCTTTCTGTGGTTTGAGATAATTACTCAAAAACTATCTCGAAAGTCTCTTGGAAATCAGTGTTTCCTCTCTTGTTTAAATGTGAAAATATTTACTCTTTGGGAATACTTAGTTTCCATATACTCTTTTTGAAGAAATGAACTTCATTTTTACTCTTACTTAACTCAAAACTCAAGTCCTAAAACAAGATTAAAACATTTGTAAAAGACTCTATGAACTCTCTAGACTTGGCTTTTAACTTTTCTTGAATTTAAATTTACAGATTCAAGGTTGTGATTCAAGTTTATGGATGATTTCTAGGTTCTTAGAAGTCATTCAGAGTAGTTAGAATCAATAGGAAGTTTTAGTACACTTTAGGAGAACTTAAACGAGATAAACGATGAAAAAAGGGTGGGGGAGACGACCCGGGCGCATTCCTAGTGCGCCGCTCCAGCCCCTAAGTTACTGGGGCTCATTTCTGATGCACTGTTGGCGTGTTGCCCCAGCCTTCCTGGTGTAACCGAGGTGCGTCGCATGTGTATTTCCCCAGGCAAAACTGATGAAAATTTTCTCTCCTTTTTCGACCTTTATTCGATTAATTTTGATTTTTTTCTCAATATCTCTTTAGATTCAGGTACCCAAAACATATACAAAATAATCTAACTCAAAGTAACTCTAATAATCAACATTTAACTCTCAAGAACTCCTCAATCTCAATGAAAGAAATTCAAGAACACCCATCAAGAACATTCAAACTTCCAATCTTTCAAGGACGAATTCACGCTAAAATAAACATGTTTGGCATGTGGGTGAACGAACCCAACGTTATGAAAGTTCACATACCTTGTAGGATCAAATTCTTGATGAAATCTGCAATCAATTCCTTACGAAGACGACAAATCTTGACTTTCCTCTTCTTTTCTCTCTTGAGTTCTTCTCTCTAAATACCTAACGTAAATTTTCAATTGTGCAAGCTGAACCAATTCTATTTTGACCCTGATTAATTCACTAATAAATAAATAAATTAATTGGGTAAGGAAAAGACCATAATACCCTTCCAAAAATCGGTTTAGATTTTCCTTATCGAACCAACCCGACTTCAAATGAGCATATCTCCTTCATACGAACTCAACATTGAGCAAACTATGTGGCATTGTAAAGATAGTTCAAAGATATTTCCTATGGTATCTTGTATCGCACCTAAATCATCCTGATCTAGGAGTTTGGTTATTTGAAGTTGACCCAAAACTCAAACTTAACATAACTTGAATAAATTTTCTAGATTTTTCATTTTTTTTCCAAAAATGGCTCTTTCTAGTTCTAGCTCTTTCACTTAGTGAGGTGTTACAAAAACCCCTGGTAATAAGTCCGGCTTTGTATCTATTTACTATTCCATCAATCTTCAACTTGGTCTTAAACACCCATTTTGAACCAACCAAGTTTATACAAGCAAATTTGGGCACCAAAATCCATGTACTGTTGATATGGAAATCATTGATTATCTCCTTCATAGCTGCAAGCCAATGAGGTGACTTTAGTAGTATTAGGTTCCCTCAGTGAAACAAGTGATAAGTGATGTTCCTTTGCCTTGTTTCTGGTGATCATGTGATGCCCTTGTGGGGTAGGAGGTATATCAATTGAGAAAGCTGATTGTAGTGTAGTTACTTCAGATTGCTTGTGCTTTGGTAGATTCTACTTTGAGAGATCAACTTATAAATGTATTCCTTGTGGGTTAGTCACATATAATGTGGTATTTGATAGACTACCACTATCTAGACTTGCATGTGCAACCTGTTTCTCACTACCACTAGCTGATCCTAAACTTGCAACCTGAGTCTCATTAGTATTGTCTGAATCGCACTTTCAACCTATTCCTCATGACCATCATCTAATCTTGCATCTGAGGGGTCAGCAGTACATCACCATCAAGAGGCATATGGATTGCTTTAGAAATATTTTCCCCATAGCTTCTGTGCCAACAACTTGTACTTCCATTGAATTAGATCATGTACCTTTAGTTTAGAGAAAAACTCAACAAAAGAGCCAGATGAGGTGAGACATATACCACAATGGTAGTAGAACAAGATAACCATGGACTTTGTCTTTGAATTTCCAAAGACTGAGACAAATTAAGAAGTCTTCATCTCTAGTAGTGATCCACAAGTTTTTATGCCTCCATGTTTGTGATTGGATCTATGCTACACATTCGTGGTGACATTCCAACAATAAGTGGTCTATTAGTTCAAGAACAAGAAATTTTTTGAGTTGACAATCATAAGGAGAAAAAATTTATAGGATTATATATTTTCATTTAAAATTTTATAAAGATCGTAATCCATGCACAAACTTTTGAAAAAAATATTAAATATGTGTCACTATTTTTCTTGTCTTGATTATTACTTTTTCAGGAACAAATTTTTTCCATTACAGGCGTAAATGTCACTCTATTTCATACTACTAAAATCTTTTGCAACAAATTTTATGGTGATGAAAAATAAATTATAATAACAAATAAAATATGATGAAACAAAGATTTTATTGATGAATATTTGTAAGAACAACTCTATCTATCCCTTGATTCTTCTCTACTATTTTTTCTTTATAATTTGAGAGTTTTTAGTAGCTATTTCTTAAAATATAGGATGGTTTACAACTTACGAGTAAATGACTCTAGATAAAAAGATATAAGGGTTGAGAATTGATAGAGAAGATAATAGGTTGAGTATTGTCTAGTTCCTCTATTCAATATTGATATTATTACTCTTCTACTATCTTATCCTTTGATTGTAGTATTCCCTGTTGATTTTGTTGTTTCAGTTATTGTATTATTTTATCATTGCTACTAGTCTCTTATTCATTTTTCAATTGCTTTACACCTCATTGATTCTTTGTTTAGATTATGCTTCACATTTACTTGTCAAATGATTTTGGTCAGTTGCTTATACTTGTATTTCTGGAATTATCGGAGTGTTGAGTTTACTTAACTGGGTTTATATAATACTTTTTATAGTATACTCCTTTCTTTCCAATTTATTTAACGCCCTTTCCTTTTTAGTCCGTCTCAAGAAGAATGTCACCTTACTATAATTAGATACCATTTACCTTTAAGATTCTCCTTTTATCCTTAATGAAATCATTAACACTCACAACAAATATCTAATGATTGTTTTAGATCACAAATATTAAAAGTCCCCATTTTCTCTTAAAGACCGTGCTAAGTCAAATGGAGCCACATGAAATAGGACATATGAAGTATTTGTTTAATTCTTTCCCAATAATCACATGATACCAAGTAAGTATATGAGGTTGGTACTCTACTAATCTTGCATCATCTTTTATGTAGATCCTAGATCTAGCAAGCCCCGCCAATTCAGCTTGTTTGAGGCTTGTCTAGTTTGAAGCTTTGTTTAGCTGTCTATGTTTGGAGCAATAGTCTGGCTTCATCTATCTTATCTACATGTATTTTTACTATCTAGATATTTTTATAGTATTGAACAATGGCATTCAGTTTAAATGCTCTTGTACAAGTGATACTTGATTATGGCATTTTTGAAGAGCTACACCTCCTACCATATCGAGCTTTAAATAGAGCCATTTGAGTACTCAAGTTTGAAGTATTATTATAAGCAAACCCAACCAAAGGTAAGTAATTATCCAAATTACCCTTGAAGTCATTCAGACAAACTCTCAACATATCCTGTAAAGTCTAAATAGTATGCATGATTTGGTCATCGGTCTGAGGATGGAAGGTCATACTAAGCTTAACTTTGGCACCAAACACTTTCTGAAAAGATCTCCAAAACTGAGAAGTATATTGGGTACCTCGTACGACATAAAGAATAAGGGCACACCATGCAACTTAACCATCTCTGGGATATACAACTTAGCATAGTACTCGACTGAGTAAGAAGTCCTTACGGGAGTAAAATGTGTTGAATTCATCATTCAATCTATGATGACCCAAATCAAATTATGCTGCCGCTGAGTGCGGGGTAATCCTGTAATGAAATCCATATTCAAGTCTTTCAATTTCCAAAGAGGGATGCTAACGTCTTTAGCCAAACCTCCCATTTTTGATGCTCAACCTTCACTTGTTGGAAATTAGGAGACTTAGTCACAAACTTTGAAATATCCTTCTTTATTCCATTCCACTAATTGACCTCTCATAAATCACAATACATCTTGGTGGCTCTTAAGTAAATAGAATATTGATAAATATGAGGTTTCGATAAAATCTATTACCTCAAATCATCAATATTCAAAATACATAATCGACTTTAGTAATGAAGCACACCATCTCCCCCTTGGGTGAAAGCCTAAATGAATTTTTCGAAAACTGCTTTCTTCAACTCAATCATAGTCAGATCAAGATCTTGCTTTGCCTTCACATCTAAAATAAGAGATGATTTTAAGTCATTTTGAACAATGTACCACCATCCTTGAAATCAACCAAGTGAACACCCAATCGAGATAGTCTATGAACATCATGAACTAACTCATTTTTAAAATCTTTAATGTGAGCAACACTACTCATGGACAATCAACTAAGAGCATCAGCGACCTTATTTGTTATTCCTGGATGATAAAGAACACTCATATAATAATCTTCTAATAACTCAAGCCACCTCCTTTGGTGAAGATTTAAATTCTTTTTCTTAACACGTGTTGCAAACTCTTATCTTAGTTAACACATCCATAAGGATATTGTAAAAATAATGTCTCCAAATCTTAAAAGAAAACACAACTGCCACTAACTTCAAATAATGAGTAGGGTAGTTATTTTCGTGGATCTTATGTTGCCTAGAAGCATACACGATTATCTTTTTTTTTTTTTTTTTTGCATTAGAACACAACCAAGTCCAATTATTTAAGAATCAAAGTATACAACAAATCCATCGGAACCTTTCGGCAATATCAACGTCATGGGAGGTAAATTGAGTCTTCAACTCTTGAAAGCTCCTCTTACATGCTTCCAACCATAGAAACTTTACCTTCTTCTGAGTCAACGTATTCAAAGGTAAAGCAATAGAGGAAAATCCTTTCACAAAGCTTCTATAATAAGTGGCTAAAGCCAAGAAAATCTGAATATCTGAAGGCGAAAGAGGTCTAGGCTAGTTCTCAACTATCTCAGTCTTCTTATGATCAACATGAATACCTCCACTGGAAATAATATGGCCAAGTAAAGCAACATACCTCAACCAAAATTCACATTCTCTAAACTAAGCAAACAACGGGCACTTTAGGAACACTGATTTGTAAATTTTTGACAAATACATGATTTTTGGGCCAAGGGGTGCCATGGACTCGACCCTTCATGTTTAAACATAGGGGACACGTTGCCGCTATGACCCACCCTCCGATATATCTCCTCCATAGTTGCTATAGCGCGAGGAAATAACTTGCAGCCTCCAGTTTGACTCAAGCATAAAATGTTCTATAAAGACACTCCTAAGGATAATTTCTTTGTTTTTTTAACTAAATGTTGTAGGTTATCCCAAGGCTATAATTGAGAGATCAGACTACCCTAACGAGAGATTCGTCTGTTCCGCTATTAAGGAAAGGTTATACTAAATCTGATGGATGGGTTTTTGTTTGGAGAGGAATTTCAAGATAAGGGGAGTGGCCAACTCGCTAGTGCATTCTACAACCAGATTCAAAATTTTTGTTGGGGCCTTTGGTGGAGGTCCCTCCTTTTTCACACATTAGGTGGGTGACTGATTTCTATGCTATAATTCCTACTGTAATTTTTGTGGTTCCCCAAATCCCACCATCCGTATTCAAGGAGTGGATGTCCTCGTGGATGCCTAGTCTCTAAACAAAGCATTGGGGGTGCCAGAGGTCTCTAATGCAATCTACAAAGACAATTCAAGAGAAATTGACATGACATGGATGTGGAAGTCGCTGGTGGAAGATAAATACTTGGGGGAGGTATATTGGCCTACAATCGAAGGCATTACCAGCCATTACTTTTCACCTAATGCTCATAGGTGGTGACTATGGTGTGTTGATGGATCTGTTCATCGTACAATCTCTTCGACATGACTTATACCTAAGCATTTGTGGTGGCTTGCATTAAATAGGGAATCTCTATAAAATTGGGGGGCATATTTTGTCTTAGTAGAAGGATTTCTACTAGGACAACAAGAAGTCCCCTTTCTTTCCTGCCTAGTATCTTCGAATGGTAGACGAGCATGTGTGCCTGTGGATGATATAGATTTCAAACTAGAGAATGATGGTAAGTTCAAATCCCAACTGAGTGTTGAAGAAGAGAAAGAAAGGAGAGGCAGGGAGCAACTAGGCCGCAACAAGTCTAGAGGATGATGAGGATTTTTTTGCCCCTACTACCCGATTTTAATCCTCAATATCGAGCATGCATTTTGAGAAGGATATGACTGCAATATCTAGGTCTATGAAGGTCGCTCCTGCTAGATCCTTAGCTCAACCTGCTTCTTCCATGAACATAGCCATGCTCCACAGAGAGCTTGATGTTGAGAGGAGAAAAGGGCCTTCTTATGATCATTTGCTTGCCCGTATGTGGAATACCATGAAGGTCATGTTAAGCTTAATCTCCTCGATGGACCTACTAGAGTTTCCCTTTATGAGAGAGGCCGAGGCAGGAGACCCTGCTCCATGATGGTTATCGGGCATAAAGTTAGGACTCATCTTTAGATAAGTTGATACTAAGTTTCGGGCTATTCCCATTTGGATAAGACAACTTTTTTGATTCTCATTATTTTTGATAGAAATAGATGTCGGTTTTTGGGATATTTAATGCTAGGTTTCTATGCTAGGATAATTCTGGAGTATATTTTTGTTGTTTTCTGCGTGGATATATATTGAACATGTGATAGAATTGGTTGGAAAGGAAAGGCAAAAGTAGGGTAAAAACAGAGTGTAGTCTCTAATTCTTGCTGCTCGCTATCGCGGTTGGCACCAGCTATTATGGATGCCCTCTATAGAGGTCGGTGTAGCTATTACGGCTGCCCACTATATCGCTTGAGCACCACTATGGTGTCTTTCACTATGTCGACGAAAGTTCTGCCATAGCAGGAGCACTATAGTGGCCCAATTTTTCTATGGCGTCTCTGACAAGCCTCAATGCATAATTTGAAAACTTGAGTAATGCGCCCAATTCCCATTCTATAACAACTCTAAAAACATATAACTATTGAGTTACACAACCCCAAGATTGTTCCCAGACACAAGTATTTTTCTAGACCATACACAGACATAATTAGGCACTTACACTACATTCTCACAAAAACAAATTTTGAATAATGTCGACACACAAGTTTATATTATCATATACCCACTATCACACAAGAGCAACCCCCTTTTACCCAGGTTCCCAACCAACATTAACAATTTCAATACCAGAGTCCCGTACAATCACTATTCATCCCTCTTTCTTACCATTTTTACAAATGGTAAGTCCATGCCATTTTTTTAACACAACACTTCCAACTAATGACACAACAATTTAATATTAATTTATCTCACAATTTCTAGGCAAATTACACTTCTAACATAGGGAGATACTCAAGCACTGCAATGCAAATAATAGCAACCATTAAAATTTATTGCCAAATCGATCAAGTTCATTATTTACTATATGCTTCATGGATTACCACTAACCAACCATCCATGTATTCTCGTGATCCTTAAGGCCAAACACCCTATTGGTTATGTCCTTTCAGCCTTGATAATGAAGTCTAGTTTACCTTATTGAGATACCAATTGGAATCTAGATATACAAATTGAACTCAACTCATACCACATGTGATAGACCGCATGAAAAAAAACAAGAAGTGAGACAATTTCCTAGAATGCTTCGTAGCTCCCTTAAATATTTAATGTGGACATCAACATGTCAATCCTTAGAACTTTAATACACATTTGCACTTGTACTTGGAGACTGATAACATGGCTCTGACAACAAAGTGTCATGACCCAATCCATCGAGCCGTGTAGACATATACTCTAACCCCTAGATAGGAGAACCTATACCACCCAATTTTAAAATGGGAATTGTAGAAATAAATAAAGCACACGGAATTTCTTCAATACAATTGAATAATCATGAAACTCAAAAAAAAAAAAAAAATCTTTTTAGAACTAACTAAAAAATCCTCCTAAGGAACCGGTCTAATTAGGTAGACGATCTACCAAAGAGATACATTAAATAAAAGAAAATACAACACAACATCACTAAGTCCTGCAACCAGACTATGTCAAGTCACATATACATCTGGTAGGCCTCATCGGTATACCCACACCTACCACATAATATTGTGTGGATAATAAAAAAAAACGTGCAACTTCAATATAAAACTTAGAAATATGAATCTTTAATTATGACCCTTACCACAAACACTATTACATGGAACCCTTATACTCTATCTCAAGTCCTTCCTTCTTCCACTACCAACTCTACCATTAAACATTCAACCCTTTATCCCTTATAAGGCTTCTAAAGCCTATCTTTTGTGCCGCCCTCATTACAGATCATAACCTAACCATTTTATTCCATAGATATTTCCCAAATACAAGACCACTACCAGCTATATTAACTAACCTACTATTCTTACTCAGATTGTCATGCCAACACCCTGGCCCTTGACCCATCTTAGTAAGCCACACAGAAATTCCCCTTAATAATTATGTTTTAAATATTGAAAAACCCATAACTAGTCCCAACATTTAGCAATACACTAAAATCCCCATTCTTCTGCATATCCTAAGAACCACAACTTAGCAAAAGAGACCACATATATCTAGAATAACAAGTACAACATAGCCTGGAATCCCAATCCTCACTCTCAGTTGATATGCAAAAATAAAGTATACACATCTAACAATAGAACAATAACACTAGCTAATGCATATATCATCCATTATAACATGATGTAGATTACAAATTACAATCCTTGAATTACCAGTGCATGAAACATGTCCCACATGATCACAAATGCACACACCTGGACATCTTATGGGACCAACACACACACTTTTAGTATACTTGAGCCAACCTGTGTTTGTATTCATACAAGGCGTGGTACCCGAGCAAACCGTTAATATTCTTGTGTCGATATGTAGCTGAGATAAGCATCAATCACAAACATAATACATACTCACAATCACAATGAACAACCCCTTGAAACCACAAGTAAATAAACATGTTCATTACGTGAGATTACTAAACAAGATCATTTCACATTAACCTTCTATTTTCCCCACATGCATTCCACAATAACACAATAAAGCAGTTAACATGCGCACATTACATACTATGGAAAACAACAACCATCACCTACCTAAGGTATCCTTCTAGACCATTTCAGATTATCATCATTCACCTACAATCACCCTCCCTCCCCAGGACAACACATCACAACCTCATAAAAAAATTACAATTCACTAAAATCATCATCAGTCTAACCACCAATAGCCACATATTGTCTATAATTACCAAAATTGAATCATGATGTCGGCAGGTATAAGGTAGGACTGTGATGAAATCCACGTTAATAATTTCCCAATTCCACATAGGAATGTTGATATCTTGAACCTCTAATGTTCAACCAAGCCTCTAATGTTCAACCTTCACTTGCTAATATTTAGGACACTTTTCCATAAAATAAACACTCTTTGTTCATAACATTCAACCAACAACCTTCTCTTAAATCGCATTACTTTTTCGTGGAACCTAGGTGAATAAAATGCATGGAACTATGAGTCTCTTTCAAGATTTGGTCTTTCAATCCATCTACATTTTGAACACATAACCTTTTTTGATATCAAAGAATCTAATTTTCCCCAATGCAGAAAATTTTAACCTTCTCCTTACGAATTGCATCTTTTAGCTGGAGTAATATGGGATCACTATCTTGCTTCTCCTTCATCTCAATCACCAATTAGGACTCAAATTCATTTTGAACTATCACACCACTAGCATCGTAATCTGTGAGACAAACTCCCAAACAGAAAAGTAAGTGTATGCACCTATTTTCCAAGCTCTTTCTTACCTTTTTCTATATGAGCAACACTCCTTAAGGAAAACCTACTATGAGCATCTTCAACAAAATTTTCTTTATCTGGAGTGCCACATTGGGAGGGTTTCCACTATGGCGGGATTGTCACTCTCCGAAGCTACCCCTAGGGCATTGACACAAGTCCTAGGATCACGAGTGACCCCAAGCTAACCCTGATGGCATATCCTAAGCATACTAAAGTAACTTGAAATAAAAAATATTGTGCAAAAGCTTAAACAGAAGGTAAATTGAAATATTAGGGAATACTCATTCAAAGCTTGAATATATATAACTGATTTTAATGACAACTGAAAGATTAAACTCAGACTAAAAGTAATCATGTCTGAAATAAAGCCTCTAACTGACGAGAGATGCTGGGACATGTCCCATCTAACTTTAGCAAATATTGAAACTGAAATGAAAAAACTAAATATAGAAACATGTCTATTGTCCTCGAAACATGAGGACTCACCACTAAAGCTTCTGAACTGATGATCGAGAACCGATTTATGCATGATCTAAATGCTGTGGACCTTAACCTACATCATGAAAAGATGTAGCACAAAGTATGCATCAGTACTTGAAAGGTACTGAACATGTAGAATAGAATAAAGCTGAACAATAAACATAACTAAACAAAGCATATAACTGGGAAATGATATAAGATGAGCATGATACTGTATTGAAACTACTGAACATGAACTAACCGAATGTAATGATCAAGTTTATAACATGTTGAATCTAAATACTGAACTGTGACTGATAACCTGGTCGATACACTAAAATCTGTCTATGGGAGATACTAATAACTGATATAAAACAACATGAGCTAAATGTGGATTTCGATGTATATGCCCCATCGAGAGGACCCAATATACTCAGCCAGAGGTATAGAGGCATGACTAGCGTGATCACTAAGTATAATGCCCGTAAAGGGGACTTACCTATGGGGCGCGTAGTTCTGGGACTAGAAGGGTGACTGACCCTTAGTCTATTAGGTATTGAGCCTACTCCCAACTGATTATATTATTAACACATTATGACTGAATTTCTGTAATACTGATATGCTCAAAATACTGACATGCTTAATAAATATGCAACATTAATATACTAATAGTGAAACATTCTTAGCTGAGGCATGTATATCTGAATAGTCTAACCTAGCAAGTATAATTCATGAACTACATGAATCAACACAACTAGGGTTTGAGTTTTGAGCAAGAACTAAGCAACAATTCCATGAAAACATGATAATCTGATTTGGATTAGTCTAATGTACAATTGAATCAGAACATAAATTCTGTAACTCTAGAAACCCTAGGTCTAACATGTTGTAGAGAATCAAGAATCTAACTAAAATCTAGGGACCTAATGGGTGAAAGGAACCCACTAGTGAAATCCCACATACTTGGTAGCAAAATTCATAGAGAAATCTTTTGATTTTGGGCCTAGAACTGACAAAACCTAGCTGCATTCTTGACTTAGGGCTGCTCGACTTTATCCCTCTTGTTTTGCTCTAAGATTGATGAATTTTTGGTGAATGATTGATTAGGTTAGGCTGTAGTTTAGCTTCTAGACTAGAACTTACAAAAACCACGTAGTTTAGGTGTCTAACACATAAAGGAAAAGACCAAAATGACTCTACTTAAAAATCTGACGCGGCTGATTGCAGGCCCTCTGACAGACCGTAGAGCTGGTCATGGTCCTTGGTCCTGTAACTGCTGATTCTTGGATGGCCTTTCATGGGTGCCACCATAAACAATCGTCAGGACCACTGTAACATCTCGTAATGTAGTAAACTAAGCTAAGGGCAAAGTTCTAGGCATGAACCAAGGAATTGGGCCTTCGTGAAGGGCACCACGGCTCGTGGTTGCGCCCATGATGCCTAGGCAGTAGCTAAAGAATGTTGCATACCTCCCACAAGAGCCTAGACAGCTCGTGATGGTCACCACGAATTGTGGGACCATTCGTGGTGGTGTGGCAGTAACTTCACAAGGCTGCCAAAAGTAGTGACCCTTCCCATGAGCCACTAGATGACAAGTGAAGGTCACCACGGGCCGTGGGAGGGGTCGTAGTTATAAGTTAGACTTATAAGGTTTAAAGGACGGCAAGCTAGGCTACTGGTCAAGGGCCAAGTATATCACAACTGTCCGTGAAGCCCCACACAGACCGTGAAGTCGTCCGTGAAGGGTTTTAATTAGACTTAGATTGTAAGGTCAACTTCAAATGATCATATCTCTTAGCTCAAAATGAATTAGGTGGGCAACAACCTATAGAATTAAAGGTCTCTAAATCCTCTTTCCAACTCTGCTGAGTTTGCCCAATTTCGATCTCGAGGTAAAAAGTTATGCCCTAAATAGTGAAGCACTATAAGGCTGAAAATTCTTCACGACCCGTTTGACGAGCCGTGGTGATGATGACGGTCCGTGAAGTCGTCCATCATGCCTTTTCGACAGTTTCCAGCAAGAGAACTTCTTAGGTCCTATCCCAATCATTTTAACTCAAAGATATGTCCTTTTGCCCAGCCCTAAGGCCCCTATATAAGTCATTTTAACTCCAAAACTCACCCAATTAAGTCATTTATTCCAAGGCCCAAATCAAAACCCAGAAACACTCTCCTCTCAAATATTTCTCTCTTTATAAAACCCAAGACTTGAAGAAGAAGAAGATAGAGTTTAAAGCATGGACGAAGAACAAATCCCCATTGTTGAAAGCTTGTGTTAGGGCTTTGATTAAAGGTATGTTTAGCTTTTCATCTATGGGTTCTTCCAACCATAGACTCCTCTTGAATTTTCCCAAATTTGTGAAGAAGAACCCCAATCTAACCTAGGGTTTCTTCCAATGTGTGGGTTTAGTTGGGTATAACTCCAATTGGTTGGATAATACTTATTTATGATTAATTTAGTGTTAATACATGATATTATGATGAATTTATGCAATTTCTATAATTGCCCTAGTCTAATTGACGAAGTTGAATTATGTGGGTTATTGCCATGGATGGTGAAATTGAAGGTCAAGGTGATCTTCTAGAATTGATGCTTGGACTAGTAATTGTCTAGGGCTAGAATCTATATGCATGAATTGATTTGAATAATGTGAATATGATGGTTCTTGAGTATTAATGCTTGAGATTAACCTTACATGATGAGTTAATACTAGAGTCTCTTGATAAGGAAGAATATGACTAGAATTGCTTAAAGATGAACCTTATGACTTTAGTGTCTTGTAACCTAGATAATTATTATGATAGAATGAAGTAAAGCTTTGAGAGTAAGGCTTGTAGTCATGAATATTGAATCACTAGGGCTTTGAGAGTAGAGTCAACATGATGAATATAAGTCTAATAGGTGGATTTGTGGTCAAAGCCCTATACTCACCTAATATACTTTATGAATGCTTGAAAGTATGAAGTGATAGAATCAGTTGAACATGGATTGGTTGTCAAGGACATCCTTCCATGAGCCATGAGTGTTAAGCAAGGCCTAACAAGTAAATCTTGGGGTGTATGCTTAGCTCCAAGTGGATATTGACAATGACATAGAGTGTCACACAAGAAAGGGTCCGGGCTCCAAGTTGATAGGAGAACCACACCTAGTTGATGTGAGGACTATCCAAGTTAAAGGGGGAACTTTTACATAGTAGAGTGTGGGTTTTCCCAAAGTTATGTCTCATGAGATAGAACCCTTCACATAGTTGAGTTAAGGTTTCTAGTAGTAATCTCCATATCCAATGAACTAAGACATGCTTGAAGAAGCATCTCATAGTCTTCTGAAGAACAATTGAACTAGGACATGCTCGAAGAAGCATCTCATAGTGTTCTAAAGCATAATTGAACTAAGACATGCTTGAAGAAGCATCTCATAGTATTCTAAAGCATAATTGAACTAAGACATGCCTGAAGAAGCATCTCATAGTAATCTAAAGCATAATTGAACTAAGACTTACTTAATGAAGTATCTCATAGTGTTCAAGAGTATTAAGGATCTTAGTCATGCTTAAATTAATATCTCTTAGGATCCAAGCTAATGAGGAACCTAGACATGCTAAAAGTAGTATCTCATAGGATTCAATCTAATAATTAACTAAGATACGCTTGAGAGAGTACCTCCTAGTGTTCTAAAGTTAAAGAGAGGAACTAGGTTCCATATCTAGAAGTATTAGTATGAAGACCTAAAAGTAGTACTTAGCAAGAATAGTGTTATGGGATGCTATTCATGCATTGCACAAGTAAGACTTAGGGTCATTCATGAAGGAGTTCTTATGAGTGATATATTTTAAGATAGTGTTGTACTATAGTTGCCTTCCATGATATGTTTGATTAATGATGGTAGTTCCCTTTTCTATATGAAGTAAGCTAAATAGTGAAACTAAATGAGGGTAAGTATGACTATGTTGACTTCAAGATTATACTTAGTGTGAATGGTATTATGGGATGCCTTTCATGTATTGCACAAGTGTGCCTTGAGGTTACTTAGGAGTATAGTGCTCTTATGACATGAAAACCTAGGTCTTGACTATGAATGTGGACTATCCCCAAGAATAACCAAAAAGAGGTACTTAGCTTGGATGGTATTATGGGATGCTATCCTTGCCTTGCACAAGTGTGTTTTGAGGTGGCTTGTGAATTAGTTCTCTTGTATATGAAAGACTAAAGGTTGAAGTATATAAATATGAAAGTCTAAGTAAGGACTATACTATGAATATGATGTATCTCCTATACTCATTCATTATTTCTTATATTGACTTATGATTTTCCGATGCTTATGTTGGAGATTATGTACTTATCTCTTATGATTATGTCATATGTTGACTAACCATTTTGAGACGCTCTTATGATATTGTGTTAGCTATCATACTTGGTACATTTTGTACTAATGCATACTTTGCCTACATTCTGATCAAATGTAGTGTATTGGAGATTAAGTTCTTTTGAAGGCTAGGTTTCTAAGGATCAAGAAGAGTTGAGGATTTAGTGAGTCCTTATAGCTTCGAGGACAAACCTATTATTTCCTGATGTCATTTCTTTATGTTTTAGACTTCGTATGGGTTGCGTCCCAAGAATTTATTTCATGAGTTTAATAGATGGTTTGAGACAAAAGTTTAGTAAAAGACTTCCACTTGTTTATTAAAAATATTTTCAATTGTATGGTTTTAACATTTTAAATTTTGCTTACTTTCTATTATCTTATGTTATGATTATGCTAAGGGCTTGTATGAGACCCCTTTGGGGTCAAGTACGCCATGTTACGTCTAGGGGTCACCCCTAGGTCATGAAAAACTATGTAATCAAAGCACAAGGTTTAGAATGGTTCTAGGATTGTCTCAAACCACGTCTAATAGAGTCTTGTTCTTAAGTGTGAAGCGATCCATGTTTATGAATAGGAGGCTATTAGATGATTAGGAAACTTCACTTCTTCATTCTCTAAGTTGTGCCATAGAGTTTAACTCTATAAGATCTCTCTCCTACTCCTTATTCGATGGTCTTTAGGATGTGACCACTTGAAGGGCTCATGCTACAAGGACCGAGGGATAAAAGGTTAGTAGTGATGTCAATTATGACTATGTGACTAGATGAGGCTTAATATATAGGTTTAGATTATATCCTTTAGTATAAATGGGTTGTGTTATGGTTATGTGTGTTTGTTGGTAGAACCCGACTTAGTCATAATGAGTTTTAGGGTATGTTAGAGGATTTGATGAATAGTTGTGTTTAAGTGATGCCTAGAGATGTTGAGTGAGTAGAATTCTTTAAAAGAGGTTAAAAGTTTAATTCTCCATGGTGTAGAATCATTTTGTGTGAAGGATTAGTAACAGCTTGGGCCAACCTTAAAAGTTGAAAGAAATGAGGCTTAGAAGAGTCCGTATATGCTTACTCCCAATGGAGAGATGATGTGCTTAGATAGCAAGGTTTTTGAGTGTTCATGATTTAGGTTGGCTTGAAAATTCTCACCTTAAGAGGTGTAGTATGTTTTGGGAAGTTTATTCCCAGTTTTGTAGGTTCATATGAGATCTTGAGTACTATTGGTGAGGTTGCTTGTGAGCTAGAGTTACTTAATAAGACCCTCTCTTATTTAGCAGTACCGGTTGGGATCTTAGACCAGCAAGTTAAGAAATAGAAGAACGAGGGAGTTGTTTCCATGACAATGTCGAGGAGTGATATTTTAGTAAGGGTTTTAGTTGAAGGTGCTACTTGGGAGGCCAAGGGCCAATGATGTCCCAATTTCCTCATCCTTTACCTTCCATTCCTCCTTTAGCTTGAGATGATAAGTTCCTGTTGGTTGTATTATGTTTCGAAGTCATGTGTGTTGTAGATGTTTCCATGATTCCCTTATGTGGTGCATGTTCATGAAAACTTGTGTTTTGAAAGAAAATGAAGTTGCATGATTAATTTTCCTCATGTTGTTTTACATTTAGTATGAGTTGCCTATTTGACTTCATGAGATAAATCGATGAGCATGCCTTACTTTGGAGTTGAAAGATTCCTCGTTGAATGAATGCTTTTGAGAGTAAATTGCATATGAGCTCCATGAGTGTATGTTGAGAATAATTTAGTTTGGAGAAGGTAGTTCCTACTAAAAATATGATTATTTTTGAGATTTCATTCATAACGGCTTGTTAGATGTAGTTTCTACTTACTTGTGTTGCATTGTGTATGTTTAGCTTGGAGTTGATGTTTCCTCCTTTATCTATGTACATTTAGATGAGTTGCATGCATGATGGGCTGCTAGTCTTGTGTTGTTTCCTTTAAGAGGTGCCTAGAATGCCAATCGAGGACGAATGTTCCCAAGGGGGAGATAATTTAACGCCTTATAATCTATTAGACTAAGCTAGGGGCTAAGTTCTAGGCATGAACTAGAGAATTGTGCCTCAGTACGCAACGAGTGCCCACACGAGTCGTGAAGGGCACCACGGCTCCTGCTGGTGCCCATGATGCCTAGGCAGTAGCTAAAGAAGGCTGCCTACCTCCCACGAGAGCCTACACAGCTTGTGATGGTTACCATGGATCGTGGGACCACTCGTGGTGGTAAGGTAGTAGCTTCACAAGGCTGCCCAAAATAGGCAGTCTCCCCACGAGCCACTAGACGGCTCGTGAAGGCTACCATGGGCCGTGGGAGGGGTCGTGATTATGAGTTAGATTTTTAGGGGTTAAGGGGTGGCAAGCTAGGCTACTGGTCAAGGGCCAAGGGCATCATAACAGTCCGTGAAGTCATCCGGGAAGGGTTTTCATTAGACTTATAGTGTAAGTTCAACTTCAAATGATCATATCTCTTAGCTCAAAACAAATTAGGTGGACAACAACCTATAGAACTAAAGGTCTCTGAGTCCTCTTTGCAACTCTGTTGAGTTTGCCCAATTTCGATCTCGGGGTAAAAAGTTATGCCCTAAATAGTGAAGCACAATTAGGTTGAAAATTCTTCATGACCCGTTTGACAGGCTGTGGTGATGATGACGATCCGTGAAGTCGTCCATCATGCCATTTCGGTAGTTTCCAGCAAGAGAACTTCTTGGGTCCTATCCCAATCATTTTAACTTAAAGATATGTCGTTCTGCCCAGCCCTAGGACCCCTATATAAGTCATTTTAACTCCAAAACTCACCCAATTAAGTCATTTATTCCAAGACCCAAATCAAAACCCCGAAACACTCTCCTGTCAAATATTTCTCTCTTTATAAAACCCAAGACTTGAAGAAGAAGAACATAGAGTTTAAAGCTTGGACGAAGAATAAACCTCCATTGTTGAAAGCTTGTGTTAGGGCTGTGATTAAAGGTATGTTTAGCTTTTCATCTATGGGTTCTTCCACCTATAGACTCCCCTAGAATTTTCCCAAATTTGTGAAGAAGAACTCCAATCTAACCTAGGGTTTCTTCCAGTGTGTGGGTTTAGTTAGGTATGACTCCAATTGGTTGGATAATACTTATTTATGATTAATTTAGTGTTAATACATGATATTATGATGAATTTATGTGATTTCTATAATTACGCTAATCTAATTGACGAAGTTGAATTATGTGGGTTATTGCCATGGATGGTGAAATTGAATGTCAAGGTGATCTTCTAGAATTAATGCTTGGACTAGTAATTGTCTAGGGCTAGAATCTATATGCATGAATTGATTTGAATAATGTGAATATGATGGTTCTTGAGTATCAATGCTTGAGATTAACCTTACATGATGAGTTAAGACTAGAGTCTCTTGATAAGGAAGAATATGACTAGAATTGCTTAAAGATGAACCTTATGACTTTAGTGTCTTGTAACCTAGATAAGAATTATGATAGAATGAAGTAAAACTTTGAGAGTAAGGCTTGTAGTCATGAATATTGAATCACTAGGGCTTTGAGAGTAGAGTCAACATGATGAATATAAGTCTAATAGGTGGATTTGTGGTCAAAGCCCTATACTCACCTAATATACTTTATGAATGCTTGAAAGTATGAAGTGATAGAATCAGTTGAACATGGATTGGTTGTCAAGGACATCCTTCCATGAGCCATGAGTGTTAAGCAAGGCCTAACAAGTAAATCTTGGGGTGTATGCTTAGCTCCAAGTGGATATTGACAATGAGATGGAGTGTCACACAAGAAAGGAACCATGCTCCAAGTTGAAAGGAGAACCACACCTAGTTGATGTGAGGACTATCCAAGTAAAAGGGGGAACTCTTAGATAGTAGAGTGTGGGTTTTACCAAAGTTAGGTCTCATGAGATGGAACACTTCACATAGTTGAGTTAAGGTTTCTAGTAGAAATATCCATATCTAATGAAGTAAGACATGCTTGAAGAAGCATCTCATAATGTTCTAAAGCATTATTGAAATAAGACATGGTTGAAAAAAGCATCTCATAGTGTTCTAAAGCATAATTGAACTAAGACATGCTTAAAGAAGCATCTCATAGTGATCTACAACATAATTGAACTAAGACTTACTTAATGAAGCACCTCATAGTGTTCAAGAGAATAAAGGGACTTAGACATGCTTAAAGTAGTATCTCATAGGATCCAAGCTATGAGGAACCTAGACATGCGAAAAGTAGTATCTCATAGGGTTCAATCTAATAATGAACTAAGATACGCTTAAGAGAGTACCTCCTAGTGTTCTAAAGTTAAAGAGAGGAACTAGGTTCTAAATCAAGAAGTATTAGTATGAGGGCCTAAAAGTAGTACTTAGCATGAATTGTAATGTGGGATGCTATTCATGCATTGCACAAGTATAAGTTAGGGTCATTTAAGAACGAGTTATTATGAGTGATGTATTTTAAGATAGGGTTGTGCTATAATTGCCTTCCATGATATGTTTTACTAACGATGGTAGTTCCCTTTTCTATATGTAGTAAGCTAAAGAGTGAGACTAAATGAGGGTAAGTTTGACTATGTTGACTTCAAGATTATACTTAGTGTGAATGTTATTATGGGATGCCTTTCATGCATTGCACAAGTGTGCCTTGAGGTTACTTAGGAGTATAGTGCTCTTATGACATGAAAACCTAGGTCTTGACTATGAATGTGGAATATGCCCAAAAATGACCAAAAAAAGGTATTTAGCTTGGATGGTATTATGGGATGCTATCCCTTCTTTTCACAAGTATGTTTTGAGGTGGTTTGTGAATTAGTTCTCTTGTAATATGAAAGACTAAAGGTTGAAGTATGTAAATATGAAATTCTAAGTAAGGACTATACTATGAATATGATGTATCTCCTATGCTCATTTATTATGTCTTATGTTGACTTATAATTTTATGATGCCTATGTTGGAGATTATGTACTTATCTCTTATACTTATGTCTTATGTTGACTAACCATTTTGAGATGCTCTTATCATATTGTGTTAGCTATCATACTTGGTACATTTTGTACTAAAGTATGCCTTGCCTACATTCTAATCAAATGTAGGGTATTGGAGATTAAGCTATCATTTGAAAGCTAGGTTTCTAAGGAGCACGAAGAGTTGAAGATTTTGTGAGTCCTCATAGCTTCGAGGACAAACCCATTATTTCCTTCTGTCATTTATTTATGTTTTAGACTCTATATAGGCTGCGTCCTAAGACATTATTTCATGAGTTTAATAGATGGTTTGAGACAAAAGTTTAGTAAAAGACTTCCACTTGTTTTATGAAAATGTTTTCGATTGTATGGTTTTAAAGTTTTAAATTTTGCATACTTTTATATTATCTTATGTTATGATTATTCTAAGGGAGTGTATGAGACCCCTTCGGGGTCAAGTACACCATGTTATGTCTAGGAGGTACCCCTAGGTCGTGACAACCGTAGCTTGTGAAGGGTCCCACTGTTTGATGTCTGGGCCAGGTGGTCTCTACCTGGCAACCACGAGTACCAATACGGTCCGTGAGTTGGTACACTGCCCGTGAAGGGTCCCATGGTCTACCTCTGCTAGAAAGGTTCTAAGCGGGCAGGTCAACGGATCGTAGTCCCTTTTACGGTCCATGAACCCTGCCATGGTTCACTGAATCAAGTGATTTTCTATTGCATTTTCTATATTTGGTTTTTGAGGTTTTATAGGGCTGATATCAGGCAGGTCAATTTTTAAACTAAGCCAATTTTTTGTGTGCTCAAATTTTTAAATTTAGCACTATATTTCCAGAATGTTGTGTTTACACACGAGATGCCTTTGAGTAACTACAGATTGTATTGTGACAATTTTTTTTAAAGATATTTTTTAAAAAGGTTTTTAAAATATATATAGACACATGAAGGTGTGTGTTATACGCACAAACCACTTCACCTGGTTGATGGTTCCATGCTAGTACAAAAGGTGCGTGAATATAAAAAATTGAGTCCGGGGCTTATAAAACCCGTGTTAAGTTAGGGTGTACCGCTAGGATTTGGTTCTTAATTTCGAGGGGGGGGGGGGTAAAGACCTTAAGAAGTGTTAATAAATCTAAGTAGCTTAATAACATAGTCTGCTGTATTTGGGAAAGGGGGATAAAACAACTAACTTGAATAATTTGATAAGTAAACAGAAGAATGCTAGTTAAGGAAAATAGACAAGGAAAGTACAAAGAAATCTAACATGATAATATGCAATAGAAAGATCGATGACTCTACCAATATTGTCATGATCCCAGTCTATACCTTAGGTGTGATCAGCACTCAAGATCACAGATGAGCCAAAGCGGACGGTTGGTACTGGCATGATGCAAAAGAATAATTTTAATATTTATGCAATGCAAGCAGAATCTAAAACTTAGCTAACTAAAAAAAGTTTTTATTATAAGTCTGAATAAATAATCAAATGATTCATTAGTCTAAATAAAACTAATGCCATAATAAAGCCTCTAGTGTCATGACATGGCCCCGAGATACCTCTAGAAAATAACATAACTAATGATAAGCTTAACTATTAGCTAATTCATGAAGTTCCCAAATGATGAGGACTCACCAACTACTGACTAGAAAGCTACAACTTGTCTAGCCACGAGTCTGAGAATGAACACTGAACCTACATCATAAAAGGATGTTATAATATCTTTGCCTTAGATCATTTTCCTTGACTGATGATCAAGCTAAGGTAACCAACACAAGCTAACTTTCTATTAATTGATTTTTTCTATCTACGTCATGAGGTTTTGGAGGAGTACACAAGGCACAAATATACCACAAAAACTAAAACACTCAAACATGAACTATAGAGATTGAATCTAAAACAAGACAATGACAATTACCTCCAGTTTCATCATCTAGATGAACGAACAACTCTGGGTATTTGTCCTTCATATCATCTTTGGCTTCCCACAAAGCCTTTTCAACAAAGTGATTTCTCCATAAAACCTTTAATGATGCTACCTCTTTGGTTCTTAACTTGTGTACATGCCGATCTAAAATCTGAACTAGTACCTCCTTAAAGAATAAACTATATTTTACCCCTGCAGTCTCTAGTGAGACAATGAGAGATGGATTGCCAACACAGTTCTTTAACATGGAGACATGGATCACGAGATGAACTGCTGACAACTCCACTTCTAACTCTAGTTTGTAAGCTACCTTCCTAATTCTGCTTAGAATACGGTAAGAGACAATGTATTGGGAACTAAGCTTCCTTTTTTTTACTGAAACACATCACCCAAATAATGGGTGATACTACAAGAAAACCCAATATTCAATCTAAAACTCTAAGTCTCTTTGCCTCACATCAGAATAAGATTTTTGTTGGCTTTGAGTAGTATTCAACCGTTATTTAATCACATAACTTTCTCCATGTCTTTGTCGACTAATTCATTTCCTCTCAAAGTGGCCTCACCTATCTCGAACAAACCAATTTGAGACTTACACCTCTTCCCGTATAGTTCTTCGAATAGGAGAATTCGAATGCTAGAATGATAACTATTATTATAAGCAAATTTCATAAGAGGTAGGCGATTATCCCAATTACCTAAGAAGACAATCGTGGAATCTCGCAACATAACCTCTATAGTCTGAATGGTGTGCTCTAGCTATCCATTAATCTGTATATGAAAAGTCATACTGAGAGCTATACAGGTCCCTAAATCCTTCTAGAAGGCCTTCTAGAAATCAAAAGTGAACTAAATACCCCTATAAGAAATGATATATAAAGGAACCCCATGAAGCTTGAGTATCTCTCCAATATACAATCTGGCATAATCTTCTATTGAGTCTGTAGTCTTAACCAACAAGAAATGGGAAAACTTAGTTATCTAGTCAATAATTACCCAAATTGAATCATGTTGTCGGCACGTTTGAGTAAAACTTTGATGAAATTCGTGTTAATCATCTCCCAATTCCACATAGGAATGCTTACATCTTGAGCCTTTCCACCAAGCAGATGATGTTTCACTTGCCAATAAATGGGCACTTTGCAATAAAATAAACACTTTTTCATAACATTCCACTAGAAAACTTCTCTTAAATCACGGTACATTTTTGTGGTACCTAGATGAATATATATAATGCACGGAGCTATGAGTCTCTTTAAAAATTTGGTCTTTCAATCCATCTACATCTGGAACACATAACCTTTCTTGATATCGAAAAATCCCATTTTCCCCAATGCAAAAAGTTTTAACCTTCTCCTTATGAATTGCATCTTTCAACTGGAGTAATATGGGATCACTATCTTGCTTCTCCTTCATATCAATCACCAATTATGACTCAAAAACATTTTGAACTATCACACTACCAACTTCGTAATCTGTGAGACAAACTCCCAAACGGGCAAGTGTATGCACCTTTTTTGCAAGCTATTTCTTACCTTCTTCTATATGAGCAACACTCTTCAAGGAAAACCTTTTAAGAGCATATTCAACAACATTTGCTTTACTCACATGGTAAGGAACTCTCATGTCATAATCCTTAAGAAGCTCAAGACATCTTCTCTGTCAAAAATTCGACTCTTTTTGACTAAAGACATACTGCAACCTTTTGTGATATGTGAGCACATCAACATGAATACCATAAAGATAGTGAATTCCATATTTTAAGGGCAAATACTACTGCGACCAACTCAAGGTCATAAGTGGGGTAGATCTTCTCATGGACCTTAAGTTGTCCAGACACATAAGGACTGACCTTACCATTCTTCATCAAAACACAACCAAGACCTATTCTAGAAGCATCACAGTAAACCATAAAACAATCTACACTCTCGGGCAATATTAAAATTGGGGTAGAAGTCAATCAAATCTTTAACTCTTGAAAGCGTTTCTCACAACCCTCAAAGCACTAGAGTTTTGCTTTCTTTTCTATTAATTTAGTAAATAGGGTAGAAACAGATGAGAACCCCTCATCAAATCTTCTATAACAATCTGTTTGCCCCAATAAGCTCCTGATGTCAATCGGAGTAGTGGGCCTAGGCTAGTTCTTCATTGCCTCAATCTTTTAATTATTAGCTTGAATACCCTCGTAGGAAAAAAATTCCCAAGGAATTCAACTGACCTCAACTAAAATTCACAATAGTTAATTTAGCAAACTTAGGAGTTTTGGACATGAGGATGAAAGAAATTCCTCATTGGAGAAATCCCTTTCTTGAAGTTCATAACTTTAGGAAGAAGGAGAATTAGGGATTATGAAAGTTAAAATGCATATTAAGAGGCTATTAGGATATGATATGGGTTTAGGAAGTTAGTTAAGGATAAATGGTAAAGAATACACCTCTAGTAATGTAAGGAGACCATACAAATAAAAGGCAATGACCTTTTAATGAATCTCGTAGGCGAAATTATTTATCTAGAGGCTCCATCACCCAATTATTTGGTGAATTGGACTTCGGATCGCCAAAATTAACAATTTTTGAAGGGCTTTGGGTCAATTCAGCGATGCAATTTGATGATAAGTAACCTATTCGACGATTCACTGAATTTTCTAGTCCGAACATGTTCCAAAAACAACCATAACTTTCAACTCCGAACTCTGATTGATGCAAACCTTGTGGAGTAGGAATGAAGACTCATAGACCTTTAATTTGATATACTTTGGGACACCTAACTTCTTATATACTAAGATATATGGTTGTTTGTTGTTGATATTTGTATTAAATCATGCAAAATCTTTGCCGATAGGAAAGCTAGAAATTTGACTTAGTCTAGAGGTCTTTTATGACCCTAAACCAATTTTGATATACTTGCTACACTTGATAAAGGGCATTTACACACAAGAACAAGTAGCACATAAACTAGTCTAAGCTTATATACTTACGAAGAATGATTTCGATCCTTAGAATAGAAATCGCGAGGTGTTACAGATATACGCATACTACCCATTGGAGACTCGCGAGGACAATATACTCACCTAAACTATTTCCCTCTAGCATGAAATTCAATACTCATCGTCAATATAATCATACATGAAATCATTCAAAATTATTTTCACGGGGCATTCATTTATCACTCTGTTAAATCCATCATACAAAATATGAGATCTATGATAAATAAATATGTATGTAATAAGAAGATGAGTATCTCTTTCACAACAATTCCCTTATAAGCCACTATTTTTTTCAATAATTATATTACTATCAACACAGTGCGCTTAGGCCAATACCTTTTTCAATTTAGATGATTTGTTTCAGTACGGTGCTCTTAGACCAATATATCTCAAAGGTACGATATAAGGCATGATATAGAGTGATGCACAACAAATATGCATTTCAATTGGTGTAATATCTATCGGCTAGGTTACCTAAATAACACACTATAAGTATTCTTCCACATTCCAAAACTCCACCAATATGCCCAACCCATAACGCCTTTTATGAAATAACCTTTCGCTCAAGTCAAGACTAAAACAGTAAGACATTAACGACCTTGTAGGTCATGCAAATCAGAAGTTGGTATTTAACCAACTTAGCTCGTAAAGCATGAGTTATTATCTTTTTTTTTCTTGATTCTATTTGAAGGGATTTATGTCTTCATCCTCTTATGTGGAGGAGTTTATTAGATAGAAAGATAAAGAATAGGTTAGAAATTGAAAAACATATGTTCTATATTGGCAAGCTTATTGTGCCATAGATCACAGATGTGCACCTACGTTTTATAGGAGAAAATGTAAGAAGAGAAAAGAAGTTATTGGACGATGCACATGTGTGCCACAAAGGGTATCTGCGTTTTGTAAGTGCCAGCATGAACAAGTCTTGTACCAAGGTGTTGAGGCACCTGCATATTGCAAGTTTGGACATGCAAAAAGCAGGTGCAAGTGCTAGTCAGTCGATGGGAATTCGGAAAATCATACTTGAAAAAAAGACACAATTCGGAAGCTTCCAATGTCATTTTTGAGGTCTATGCAATTATAGAAGATATTGTTCTTTCTCAATTGGCGTAATAGACGTTACCGATAATTATAGTATTTAGTATAGTACTTACTATTTTTCTTATTGAAGAAAAAACAACACTGTCGATAACTCTCAAGTTCGGATTAATTATTTGCTACTGATGATAAATGCGATTCATGTGGAATTCAACCTTAGTAAAATTACTATTTCTTTCTGTATGAGTAGATAATGTCTTTTTTAGGGTTATGTAAGCATGGTGGATGTTTGGATACTTACTAATTAATCTTAAAATTGATTATAATGCATGAATCTATTGTTTTCTTCAAGGTTTAACATGAAAATTAATGGTTGCAAACATTAATTCACTATTAGAAATAAGGCCTACGGCAACAGATTTTTTAGCAATGCTTAAGCAACCGTTACTATAGAGGGTCTATTGCAACGGTTTGAACCGTTGCCCAAAGGATTGGATATTATTGCTTCATCTAGGTAATAAATCTGTTGCTATTGTGTGAAAACCGTTGCAATAGACCTACATATTGCAACGGTTTCCAGAACCGTTGCCATAAACTCATCTATGGCAACATTTAATGCAATTTTTTTTTCTATTAGAACAGTTATTAAATCCCTCCATAATTTCCCTCTCTTATTTTGGATGAACCGCCAACATATTTTCATTCTATTTTATTTTTAACTAATTTTTTAAATACATTTTATTTTTCTCTTTATCAAATATTGATACAAACGAGGCAAACATTTGCTAAGCTCATTTCCCATCTCTTCAACTATCAGAACACAAAAGTTCTCCCTCTTGTTCTCTTTAACCTAATTTTTCATCCATTCACAGCAGATCGATCGAACACACAAGTTGGGGAGCATTGCAGGTAAGTTCTGCATTTCTCTCATTTTTGGACTAACATAAACCCATTTTTGATTTCGAATCTAAACCTATTTCTCTCTTCAAATCTCTTGTGAAATCTAAAGAAATGGAGAGGTGTATGTTTTCTTCTAAAATCTGAGAAATCTAGAGGTTTTCTTCTTCAACTGCTGGAGGTTCTCTTCTTCAACCATTGAGGTTATAGTCGAAGAAACTACAGGTTTGGGCTTTTGAGGTTTTATTCTTGAATCTCTTCTTTTGTCTTTAATCTTTGGGTGTGGTAAGTGTTTTTGATATATTTCTCTAGTTGTGGGTTTTTTTCCCATTAAATTGTAGCTATTGTGGGTGTAATGTTTTGTTGGAGTTATGATGAAATTGACTACCCTAGACCATATTTAACTTGACATCGATGTTGTATTTCTTGTCCATAAGTTATTCAATCGGGTTTGAATACCCTTGCATTGATGATGTCTTCATTGATTTCACCTCTCACTTGAGTAGGATATCAAAAATACACTTTCATTATTGTTGAAGATTTATGTTCAAGCAACAAGAAGCAAGAGATACATTAACATAAAAATGGAATAAACTAAAATTTGCTACTGGTTCAAAAACTGATCTTCTCTATCAGTCATCACCATCCAGAGCACATCGTCATCTACTCTGGCCAGCGCTTCCTGCCTCCGGCTGAGTCCGCCATGCTCGCTTGAGCTAAAGCCATGGCTGTAACTTGTAAGTGCTCCTCTTTTTTTCACATTTCTCAGTTGGATTCTTTCCGGTTTATCGATGTATATGAGCTATTGTGAAGTTTCATGGGTGGATAATTTCTTGGATTTCATCATCATACTTCTGATTTTCCTCTTTTCTCCTTTATTGATTCCTTCTAATTGTTGAAGTACCTCTTCTTTTTGGTCTATTTCCTATTATAATAATATGTAGGTTGTGTTGTGACTATTCTGTAGTTGATGTCTTCTTGAAATTGGCTTGTATCTACTCATGAATTATAAAATAATTATTCATTAACAAAAAGTGACCATTAATGTTCTGCCAAAAGCTATCAGATCAAGCATTGCATATTACCTATTTTTACCAATAATTCAAAATGTCAATCTGTTCAGAGGCATTTCCAGGGACCTGCTTTTCCAACTGGTAATTTTTTGTTCTACATTGTTTTGATCCCCTTCTCACTTGGTGTATACAACATATATTCAATGGTTTATTTCCTGCATTTAAGGTTCCTAGAATGGAAGCTGAATACTATCCTTCCAAGGAAGATGTGATTTTACAGAATGAGTTTGAAACAAATTTTTACATAATAGTCTCAGGAGCATCGGTAAGTTAATATGTTGGGAACAAATACTTGAACACATTGAATTTGTTTTTTGTGTTATTAATCTATTATGTATAGGATCTTCTAGTAGATATCAGTGGACGTGAACAAGTAAGTATAACACATTCAGCAATCATTATATCATTTTCAAACACATTAGCCTTAACTTATTTTTTCTGAAATATGTTCAAAAACAGATCATTGGGAAGGCTGTTGCTCGAGAATCATTTGGAGAAATAAGTGTTTTACTTGGAAGGCCACAACCATATGTTGTTACAACAACTGAAATTTCTCAAATTTTATGTCTAAGTAGGAAAACATTTCAGAACATTCTTTGCGACAATTAAGAAGATGAACAGATTATAATGAGAAATCACTTTTAGGTATGTTAACAGACTCATATATTCATGTCCAGTTGGATAACAGTGAGACAGCTGAGCGATTCTTTTGCTTCACAGTGCTTGAGAGGGTCAAGATATACGTTTCATCAGAGGGAAGTATGAAACTCAAAACTCGAAGTGTTGATATATGCAAAGAAAAGGTGAAGGTGTGTGAACATAATTGAAGGTGTTTCGGGAACTGAAAACTCACTGCCAGCATACTCCTAATCTAATTTTATCCAAATTGCTACATCTAAAGTACTCAATAAATGAAAAGCAACTAGAAAGAGAAAAAATGTTCTTTTTCAAAGACATTTGATCAAGCGAAGAGTAAGCTTCTTGATATCAAAGAAATATTTATTAGAACCAATAGTATTTGAACTCATTTACAAGCATCCCTTTGTAAAGAATCAATTTATCATTCTACTGCATGCCTTTTTACTTTGTGATAGAACGGGTGATTGGTTGCTTTCATAGAAACTCCTAATGCACTTTGGGAAGTCAAATACTTATGAATTTCAGATCTTTGGTACAAACTTAAAGAGCCATAAAATATTCTTGGATATTTGATGCAGTCAGGCTTAAATAAATCCATTGTTTTTTCTATTGTTTTCACATAATTCTTTCAGCTTATGTACATGCATTCCTTTAATGGACTCATATTTTATTTTCACATGACTTGTTATAGAAGAGTGTGGAGGTCGAGGATTCATGTAGAAGGTTATTAGTAAATAAACTGACTCGTCTTTGGCATTAGATTTACTTGCACAGGGGGTGATGGAAGAAATTAAGACAATGCATATTATTGATTGATTGTTACTAGACTTTCATATGTTTTAGGATTTTCTTTTATTTTGGGGCTAAATTAATGTATCTAGTTATCTGTATTGTGAAACATTATTTAGATCTTTTGTGTTTATGTGGATACTAGGAGTATGATATGTTGAATTATGTTGAATATTTTTATTTTGTGATTAATAGAAATTCTATTTAAATATATTTTATTATATGATTTATCAATTCTTTTTTGTTTTACTTGAGGGGTTGTAATAGATTTCATAAACCTTTTTCAATACAAATTGTTGAAATTAGCTAAAAACATATTGCAATATGTAGGCAAAACCATTAATATACCCAAAACAGTTATTGAATAAATTGTTATTGGCACGGTTTAGAACCGTCATTAGTATAAATAACTGTTGCACTAGTATGACCATTGGCAACAATAGTAAAACCGTTGCAATAGATAAGCCATAGGAAACAATTATACAACCGTTGCAAAAAACCATTGTCGTAAATCTATTGTTACGCAAGCAGATGAAACGGTTCGTGAACCATTGCAATAGCTCCAATGCAACAGTTTTCCAATCTATTGCAACAATTTTTGAGGTGTTGCCATAGGCCTATTTTCTAGTAGTGATATTGAACTCTCTAATTTCACTTTTTCTTGAGAATGGAAAGTGAGATTGGGTAAAGCTTCAATAGTTAGGACTTGAGACTAAATAGAATGATTATAGGTAGAGATAGTCTAAATTTGATTAAGTCTCAGTTAGGGTTTGATCTTGCGATAGTTTAAACGCACTTAAGGTGATAATGGTGGTTTGTATGGCATGAGTTTGAGGTTAGGAAGAATCCAAAACACACACATTATTTGGGTTGAGAGAGATTTAAATGTAGTTTAAGACAAATGGTATCCATGTAGTAATTTGTTCTAAGTTAATTAGTCAATACTTATAATATTGACACCCCATCGAATGCACACCTTTAGTCTTTCCATTATTAATAAATCAACTCTTGTGTTATGTTGAAATCTTGAAATCTGAAGAAATTCCCTTGTTAGAAACAATTCCCCATTTACATTATTATTGTTACAATGTGCTTTTTTGTGAGAGTTGACAAACAAATAGTAGTAAATCTTTTCTACCAATTTTTGTGAATTCGACCCGAACTCAAAAGTTGGATATTATTTTGCATACCACCACCTATATTTCAATTGAGAGGTGTAGTTGAGAGTTATAAAAAATAGTGTGGTTTCTGGGGATTGGCTAGTGATTGTTGTTGTTTGTTTATTAATCTACATTTTCTTGCACCTTGTTTTATTTTACCTCTTTGTTGTTTGTGTAGTTGTTGAAGTAGGTTGAAAGATGAGTCACATTAGCAAAAATGATAGTGTGGTTGTATTTTTAGAAATTGAAGATAAGATGATCTCAGTTCATTCCAAGAGGAAATAGAAACTTGTGGTAATTCCTCAAGCCATGCCATCAATATTTTTGATATTATAGGACTGACATATTTTGAAAAAATTACGAATGTGGTGATTGACAACTTTTTAGGAAATTTCAAAAAGATAAACCTTTCATTTGTAAGAGTTGCATCATGGTACTCGTTAGGTGAAATTACAAATTACCTAATGTTGAAGGTAGGCAGATAGTACTGGACCAAAATGGGATGGCCGGACCGGAATGAACTGGGGATGGACCGTAATAGAATGGTTTGATCGGGTTGTTGACTGATACCAGGATAAACAGGTAGACCAGGATGAACATGAAAGGACAGGACGGGATAAATAGGGTGGTGTATAAAACTATTTACAAAATAATATTTTAACTTTTTAGAGTTAAAGAATACAAATATAATGTTTTGAATTACAAAATATGAATGAATCTTTTTCTAAGTTTATACAGATTTTATGTTTTGAAATTTAATGTTTATAACATTCTAAGTTAAGTACTTAAGTTTATTAAAATATTTTGTTTTCTAAGTTTTTCTATTTACAAGTTTGTAAGTCTTTAAAGGTATTTTATGTCATTTTTTAATTTTTTTTTTATAAGTTTGTAACTTTTAGAGATATATTTTTTTTCTATTTTTTTTTAATTTATAAATTTGTAAGTTAAGTTTATTAAAATTTGTTTTTCCCTTTTTCCTATGTTTTTCAGTTTATCTTATAAATTTTTAATATTTAATGTTTTTTAACCTAATAAGATTTGTAGTTATACTTTATAAGTTATAACATATAGTTTAAGTAAGTTAAGTTTGTTTTAAACTTTTTTTTTTTTTAAATGTATAAGTTTTAAGTTATTACGTTTATAATATTTGAATTTTATAAATTATAAGTTTGTAATATATAAATTAAAATAAACAATAAACAAATGCATTCATGGAAAGTATAAAATAAGGATAAAATGTAACACCAGAAAATTTTTGAAGCTAAGACTCGAATAATTCTGTAACAACTCACAACTCTACCTTCCAATTTGAATCGTTTGTTGTAAATATATGAGCTTATACCGAGTGATATCCTATCTTCCTCTGTATTTTAAAGTCCTTTACCAAGTGTATCAAGGGTACCTAAAGTGATCTAGGGTCATGAGGGACCTCAAACACCAAGCCAAGTTCAAAGCATTCCTATCGGCTAAGTTCTCGCATGAGTTCATAAAAAAATTCAACAAATGACCTTTTACCCTCAATAAACTTCTCTAAGTCCATATTACAACCTAATACCATAACTATACCCACAACAATTGTCAAAATCCCCTTTTCTTATTCTAAATAAAGAACTCCAAGAAAGAATTTCTCCAATTTCTCAAGATCTAAAGGCTCCAAGTTCCAGAGTCTCTTCAAGAATCCTAAGGTTTCAATCCAAGATTCTTCTCCATTTTTCATCTCCAAAAAAGCTGTAAGGAAGACAAAAGCTAGGGTTTCAAGTCTTCAAATCAAGTTCTTCTACAAACTTTTGAAGAACTTTGTTCTTCCATATATGTAAGTCTATTCAAAGTGTTGGACTAGTTGCGTCACACCCTATATCTAAATCCAGTCAGTAAAAGTTTAGTCCAGTACTTAATCCACGATTTCCATTAAATTCTAGATATGGGTGGAGTTTCTTAGTATGACATTATGATATTCTATATATTGATATCCTTGAGTTGTTGTTCATGCTTATATTTCACATGAACCCTAGTTGATGAGATTTTATTGAAAGCCTTTGTGCATTTATTTTCATGCATTGATTCTAGAATTTAAAGTGAGTTCAAGAGTATTTTCAAGTACCTTTTGGGAAGAGTTTAAGGGAACACAAATGGTTCCAAAAGTACTATTTTCATATTAAGAGAAGAACTACTATTTTTAAGAGGAGAATAAATAGTTTTCAAAAGAATTTCAACTTGATAAAGAGAATATTAGCTACCCCTTAAAGAAAATATTATTTTCACATTGAAAAGAGAGTAATATTTTCATAAAAGTATAAAGATTTTTCAGAGTATTTCAAAAAGATAGAGTACAATTCAAATACCTATGAAAGAGGGCCTTTTGAGAAATTATCTCAAAGAAGAGAGTAATTTTACATGAGCATACAATTATATTTTGGAGCAGTATTGAGCACCGATTTGATGTAAGAGTTCAGATAACTCAAACTCCATAACCTAAACCTCCAACTTAGATAGGATTGCACCAAAAGATGGGCGACTCCTCACTTGCCTCAAGAAGACATTTTAGTGGATCCATTAGTTCAGTTGTGTCCTATACTCTGTCAAGGTATAGGGCGGCTCTAGCAACGTGGATAATATTTTGTATCATTACGAGGCTCATAGTGATAGTTATCTGTTGGAAAATCTCCCAGTAAAGTAAAGTAAATAATATTTTTATTTGTATATTTTAGTTCAGTATTTACTATTATTGCATTCCTATAACAAGAGTTTAAATTATTTTCAGCATGATTTATATTATTCTTTAGTTGAGTTACCTTCGGTATTTCAATTCAATTTTTGTTTTATTCAGACCTATTACATACTCGTATATTAAATGTATTGATGTCATTTGACCTACATCTTTCATGATAAAGATTCAGGTTCTTAGGTCATCAACATGAGTTCCATTGAGATCATATCATCAGCTCATTAGTTTTTGGTGAGACCTCTTTGCTTTGTAGGACTCCAATTTTATGATTTGTTAGGTGTCACAACCCAGAGTATACCCTTGGTGTAACATGACGTAAAGAATTCTGGAAGGCCCTACACAAACCACTTAGCATTCATCATACATGATAATAGAAATAAAGATTCAAAAGTCACAGTCTTATATCATAAAAGAGTTTGATAAAAGGAAGTTTAATATAGTCTCAACAAGCCATATATTATATCTAAGGAAATGATTGGGACGTAACCCATGCATCATATATAAAGTTTGATAACTGAAATAATGAAATGCATGTAAAAATATCTCAGTCGTTGGAACATGATGACTTACCAATATTCGAATGCCAAAAGATCAACTAACCACGAGTATGAGAGGTAGGGGCGTCATACCCTAAATTAGTGAAATAATGTAGGCACAAGTATGCATTAGTAAATGAAATGTACTAAGTATGATATCAATGCATAAAAGATATGAAATCATGTTAAAAAAGACTTTACATGACATGCACTTACCAAATTAAATCATAAGATAAAAAAGGTTAGAAATATAAGGCATAATCATGGTATGTGCAAGCGTATCATATTTAAAATAATAAATAAAAGAAAGCTTTGAAAAAACTATATTTCTTTTGTGGAATATTACCTTTAACCGATAATAAGACCATGAGAGATATATCATAGAATATGGTATATCCCTCATACAAAAATAAAGGGATTCTACTTGCCAAGGTAGCATCTGTACACATCATCTTTTGCTAAAGTGGATCCACTGGCTAGGTCATTTTAGACAATTCTATGGGGGCACACAGTTAGGGACTAGAGGTTACTACTAGAGACTATCCTATTTGAGGCTTTACCTCAAAGCCCTCTCGGTGCTTAGTCAAAATCCCAAAGGAATAGATAACAATGAAATATCATTATATCTAAGGAAAGACAATGATCAATACCAATCCACATATTTAAAATCAAAACATAGAGTAGCTCCTTAAACACAATTCAACATATATGAGAAAACCTTTCACCAATGTGAATCTATGTGTGAGAGATAATTTTCACAATCATGATCATAGTAGCATGTGCGAAAACCTTTCACAAAAACATTGATACTTTCCTCTCAAAGCATCCTCAAAACATATACATCAATTTCATAAAAACATGCATATCTTCATAAATTAATAGTTCATAGTTCATAAGTTTTATCATGTGCATAGTCTTAAATCACGGATCAGGTGTGGGTTCTTATGAATTCAACTCAAAAACCATGTAATTACTTCAATTCATACATTAGAATATAGAAAAAAATCAATAAAATTATAATTGAAAAGAACCAATGAAGATTGAATAAAATTCTATCTTTGAATTGAGAATCTAACTTGTAAAATTGGAAGATCTTTGAGGAATTCTATGGTATAAAGGAAATCATAGGTGAATACTGGCATACCTTAGTGATCAAGGCCCAATATCTACGGTGAATTGAAGATCTTGAAGTGAAACTCTTCTTCTTCTTCCTTAGCTTTAGACGAACTTTAGGGATGAACTTGGAGGGAAATTAGAATTTAGGTGAATGATTTAGAATGAATAGTTGTAGGACTTAAATCAGTTATATAGGACTTAGAATAGGGGCTGAAACAACACAGCTTAGGTGTTAAAACACATAAGGGAAACACTAAAATAACCCTGAGTCAAAAGTTGACGGAGTGACCTATATTGACCCCTAAACGGATTATTGAGGGCTTGATGGTCCCTTCAGGGAATCATACAAGCCTCCACTGGCAGTTTAGGGAACTGTCCAGGTGACCCCAAATACTAGTAGTCCCAAATAGTCAGGCCACTAAGCCTAAACATCCAGTGAACCCCTAAACGGACCATTTAGGTTTCCTTGAAGGGTTCATGACCTTTTTTGGGCCCATGGACTTTTTCTTTAACCCATCTTAACCTTTTCCAAAGTCAGAGGTGTTACATTAGTAGTATCATTTTGAGGTGTTGTGGGTCTTGTCCTGACACCTAACTTTGTCTAGTAGAGGCTTAATAGATAGACAATTTTGGACAGTCTTGAAATATTTAACTTTTATTTATAACTTTATGTTTAATGCTTAGTATTTTCGAATAGCTTTGAGATTTAAATAAACTATTTTAAATCATTCTTCAGTTTTGATGCTTGTTTATGCTTGAGTTAGTCTTCTTCTTATTAGTTAGTGAGGACAAGGGTTTGCATGGGATCAACATTGGTTCTCGAATACCGGCGACGTCTCGGGTGTAGGCTCAGGGCGTGAAAAAATTGGTGTCAGAGCTAGGTCTAAAATATCCTAGGGTGTCTATGAATCCGTGTCAGAAGGATGTTATTTATGGTTGCGAGGGACCCAATTATATAAATGAGGGACTATAGACATTTAAGAAAAGTTTCCCTTATTTTATACTCTAAATCGTGCAATAGAACTTTGCCATAAGGAACTTATCTCAGATCCATTCGACTACCCCTCATACTCAAGGTGGTTGAAAAGCAAAGTCCAAATCTTTATAGAAGAGTTACTTTCAACAAAAGTCTTCAAAAAGTCATGAGATTGTAGAGGGGCTTGAGAGAAACCCGTGAGTGAGCTTAAGTGTGTAGATTCAAAAGAATGCACTTTTATTCATATGAATCGTGTGTTCAAGCTATAAACAAGATGTATTCCTAGACTGTCTTCTCTAAACATTGTTTTAGGTGAGACCCTTTAAGAGGGAAGTATGTTTTAGAGCTTGGTAGTATTTTCACCCAAAAAGATTGTATGACTTACGATGTTATAAGTAGCAGTAGTAAAAGTTTACAAAGTTAGAAGTATGCATTTCGAGGTGTAGTAACCTATGAAATGGGATAGTTATCGAGTAAAGTGTATAGTTGTAGCCGTGCACCTAGTAAGTGATTAATGAGGGGTTTTCTTTTATATGTAGATTAAGGAGTAATAATTTTGTATGAATTTCATGATAGAAGGTAGAGGAATATTTACTAGTCTTGATGAGTTAGAGTATACTTTAACTAGAAGGGAGTTTATGTCAATGTAACATTTTGGTAGTGAAGGCCATGTATATGTGTTGAATAAAAGAGAAAAGTATTCATGAGGTGATAAATATAAGTTATGCTTGTGATTTTTGAAGGGAGATCCCCATGGTATTCATAGGGTTATAGAACTAATTAGGCAATGATGTATAGTGAAAGGGTAAATTGTACCTAAGTTGTGAAAGGGAATATGAAGGTAATCAGTAAATAGGTAGACAGGGAGATAAAGATTAACTACTTGTCATGAGGTCTTAGTGGGTGCGTGTTTCTTCATTTTTTCTAGTGTTCGTAAGTTAGTATAGTATGTGAGCAATTTGTGTTTCATAAAAGGCACTAATCTTGAATTTGAGATGAGTGTCGTGATAGAAATAATGTCAATGTGAGGATGATGATGTTAGGTTTGAGATATGATCTAGAAGGCTTAACATATATTAGGTGAGGATTCAAGGTGCTACTCTTCGATAAATATAAGTGACATAAGTGTGGTATTATGAATCTTAGAAGAGATCAATGAAGTGTGGCTAAGTCTTTAGATTAACAAGAGCATTAAGAGGTGTACCCGAGATCGTTTGTGGTCATGAAAGGTTCTAATTAAGTTTATGATTTTCTATGTCTGCCTAGATAGTATATATGAGTTATCAGTATGGAGTAGGCTGATGTAAGCATTATTCATTACCCTTAAGAGTTTGGTCGAAGAAATAATATATAGCCAATGATGACTCTCTTAAATATATTTCAAGTTTCCTCGAACTAGGTAGATATGAAATTAGAAGGACAGTGTTAGTAGGCCAAGAAGGAGAAGTAAAACTATTGAGAATTAGATTAAGCGACTTGATAAGACAATGTTGGTAACGATTATAGAAAGACTACTATAGAAGCGAGAAGCGGTTAATAGAAGCATCTAAAAAAAAGACTTAGAAGGAATCTTAGTGCCTGTACGTGGAGAATTTAGTAGAAATGAGAGTAGCATTACCCGAGTATTAGAGTAAATATAATATAGACTAGTTTAGAGATGCTAAAATAGATCCATAGATTTAGAGTGTCCACTTTAGACCTAAGGTGGGTTTTGGGGGTGGGGTGGGGGGGGGGGGGGAATTATAATATGAGAAACCAAGTCATGTATGAAGACTTATATAGTGATGTGTTGAGAAAGAGTTTTGGTGGTGTAGAAATTCATTCATAATCTAGCGTATTTGTCAAAGTTCAGTAATTACAATGCTCGATTGATAATATCAGAATTTGTGTTCATGACCTATGCTCATACACTTCAGAAAGATTCACATCTATGCTCAGTTCCTAGAATTAGGGGCAAAGCTTTAGCCCATTGATCTCAATCTTACTCCATGAAGTTATGGATTTCAGCCTTATGATATGAACCTATTCATATAAGCACTCATGTCTCATTTGATGCTCAATCTCGTGAATTCATAATTCACTCTTAATGTATAGCAACATAATGTTATGTTATTCATATTCTTATATTAGATTTCTTGAATGAATAATACTTATGATCTTTATAAGGTTCTAAAGGGGGAGGAAAGATGAGACGAAGTTTTACTATGTAATAGTTAAATAAGAGAAGCTAGTTTGTTCCAGGTCGTAATGCGTCTTTCACTCTAAGCTCCTTCGGTGATCCTTTTAGTTGATTATGATATTGATAATAGTAATTGAGTGATGATAAAAGGAGAAGTTTGATACTTCTTATTGTGGTTTTGGTGGTATGCTTATTCTATCTAAGGTTATAAAGGGGGAGAAAGGATGAGGCGAAGTTTTACTATGTAATAGTTAGATGAGAGTACTTAGTTTGTTCTTAGTAGTAATGCATGAAATTTCAACCGGTAGAGATGACAAGAGAATGAGAAATTCTTAGAAAGATAGGTTTGTAGGAGTCCATGCAGCGGTCATATTTCTAGGCTTGAATGTGGTGTTGATAACATGTGGGTGAATGCGTAATGCATATGTGTTTCTTGATTAGGACTCGAAGTTCTGTTTAATTGGTGGTGAAGAATATTATTATTGGGATGAGATTTCCTATGGAGGTGTTGAACCTGAATCTTGTGATTTATATTAGTATAATCACCTTATGATTAGCACCTTGTGATTTAGAGAAAAGCTTGAACATAGTAAAAGCAAGAAGTTTGAATTAGACCTTGGTAAGAGTAGTCATATACCCTTGTTGGAGTTAGAGTGTTGCTAGGCTTGAATGGTAGTAGTTGTATGTAGTCGTGTTCTTACTTTGTGCTAAGATACCCTTGTTTCATGTCAAATAATTTCAGATAGAGAGTTCATACCCATATTTTTCATGACATATGTGCCATAGACAGTTCCAAACTCTTACTATGAATCAATTCCGCCTAAAGTTCAGAAGTTAAAAAGATAGTAAGAGTAACTCCTTTCCCTTTCATGCTCAGTTCAACCATCATTCAAATATTAATGATCCCAAGGGGAATATATTGTAGAACCCCAAAAATTTCTAAGCTAAGACTCGAATAATTTTGTAACATCTCGCAACTCTACACTTAAAATATAAATCGTTCGCAGTAAGTATATGAGCTTGAACTGGGTGATGTCCTACCTTTTCATGTATTTTAAGGTCTCAAATTTATAAAGGGTATATAAAGTTATCTAGGGTCATAAGGGACCTTAAAATCCAAGCCAAGTTCAAAGCATTCATATCTACTAAGTTCTCGCATGAGTTCATATAAAGGTCAACTTCAAATGACAATATCTCTTAGCATATAACTAATTAGTTGGATTATTACCTATCAAATTAAAGTTCTATAGGTCTTCTTTCCTATACCACACAATTTTTCTTATTTCGAATTTGTAGTAAAAAGTTATGGTCATTTTACTAGAAGATACCTCAATTGGGAAATTAGCGAACTCACCTGCCTACTCGGCGATCCACCGAATGGGTTGGCGAATCTCCGAGTGAGCTCGCCTAACTATCCCGAAAACCTTAAGACTCTGTCTATTAGGGTGATCTATCCCATTGGGTGATCCACCGACCATTTTCAGTGATGAGACCTCTAAATCACCGATTTGGCCAACATGATTCATTAAAAGGAGAAGGGTCTAAAATACCCCTCAAGTATTTTAATTGGTACAACATTACCCTCCATCCACCTTTCTGCCTTAAAAATACCCCTACCGTCCACCTTTTGACTCAAAAATACCCTTATGTCTAACGTATCATACTCATATTGTGGATGGAGGGCAATATATTGTACCAAATCTCATTGTTTAAGGGCATTTTAGGCCCTTTTCCGTTAAAAATAATTTGAAATTACTTAATATATAAACTCACATGATTGACTTTATTTTGAATTTCATACTAAATTAAAATTAAAAAAGAGGTTAGGCATCAACTCTCTACACCCCCTAGTAAATTAAAATTAAAAAAGAGGTTAGGCATCTACTCTCTTCATCCCCCCCCCTCCCCCCCCCCCCCCCCCCCAAACTTCTTATATCTTTCATTATTTTTTTTGTATTTGAATGTTTTCCACCATTTTAAATTTTTTTTTTTTTCAATCTATGACAAACAAGAGAGAAAAAGGGAGGAAAATAACAATGCATTCATATAGAAATAATTAGTTCAATAAAAGATGACTTGATTAAGCAAATATGTACGAATATCACATTTTTCTCTTGTGTGTACCCAAAATTCAAAATAAAAGAACAAAAATAAATATTTCTCTTATTTCAAACCTCATCCCACCATAGAAATAATACAAATTAAAAGAATATATAAACATGCGAGTTCATTTCAAGTTTGAGTCCCGGATATCTTAATTAGGAATAAGAGATTTAAAAAAGAGAACAAAAGAGAAAATGAACAAGACATTTGGATAATTGATAGAAAATTTTATATTAATTAAAATAATATTTTTTTCAGATGGAGAGTCAGTCGGGGTGAGTATGGATCTTAGTTGGATCCTCCTTTATGACTTGAGTTCTGTTATAATAAGTTGGGGGTTGATTAAAAATAGGCCAATAGGAAGATATCATGAAATTTTTCAATATTTTTTTCAAGTGTATCAGGTCAAAATATGAATCATATGTGGTTTTATAAAAAACTAAAATTTTAAAAACATGATTTTTATTAACTATTTGACAAGAGTTTAAATTTGGACCAATCACATTAACCAACTTAATACATAAATATTTAATAATTTTACTTTAAGAAAGCTATTAAAATTAAGAGTAACTATGAGCCAAAGGATTAACATCAAGGGTATTTTTGAGCCAAAAGGTGGATGGCATGGGTATTTTAAGGCCGAAAGGTGGATGAAGGGTAGTTTTGTACCAGTTCAAATACTTAAGGGGCATTTTAGGCCCTTCTCCATTCATTAAAAGGTTATATTCTTTGATTTTTATAGTCCTCTTATTTTTCTAGAAAGGTATTCTTGACCTTTTACCCTCAATCAACTTCCCTAAGTCCATATTACAACCTAATACCATCATTATACGCATAACAACTCTAAAAATCCCCAATTCTCATTCTCCCAAAGATCTAGAACTCCAAGAAAGGATTTCACTTTCTCAAGATCTAAAGGCTCCAAGTTCAAGATTCTCTTCAAGAATCCTAAGGTTTACTTCCAAGATTATTCTCCACTCTTCATCTCCAAGAAAAATGCAAGGAAGACAAAAGCTAGGGTTTCAAGTCTTCCAATCAATTTCTTCTTCAAACTTATTCAAGAACTTTGTTCTTCCAGGTAAGTAAGACTTTTCATAGTGTTGGACTAATTCATCCTCATGCGCTACATATAAATTCATTTAGTAAGAGTTCAGTCTAGTACTTTACCCACAATTACCATGAAATTCTAGATATGAAGTGTCTTATTTTGTATCCTAAGTTCTTAATTATTAGATTATTTTATTTAATATATTGATATCCTTGGGTTGCTGTTCATGCTTATATTTCACATGAACCCTAGTTGATGAGATTTATTAAAAAGTCTTTGTGCATTTACTTTCATGCATTGGTTTATGAATTTAAAGTGAGTTCAAGAGTATTGTAAAGTACCATTTGAGAAGAGTTTAAGGGAACACAAATGGTTCTAAAAGTACTATTTTTATATGGAGAAAAGAATCACTATTTTAAAGAGGAGCATAAATAGTTTTGAAAAGCAATTCAACATGATAAAATGAAGTTATGCTACCTCTTCAAGAGCACCTGAAATTGTCTCAATCTAGAGAGTACTTTTACATGAGCATACGTTTATATTTTGGGAGTAGTATTGAGCACCAATTAGGGGTAAGAGTTCAGATAACTCATACTCCATAACCTCCGCCACAATGTAGATAAGATTGTACTGCAAGACGAATGATTACTCACCTACCTCAAGAAGGCTTTTAGTGGATCCAACAGTTCAGTTGCATCCTATACTCTAGCAAGGTATAGGGTAGCTCTAGCAACATGGATAAGACATTGTATCATCATGAGACTTGTAGTGATGTTTGTTAGTTAGAGAATATCCCCAGTAAAGTTAAGTAAAACATATTTTAGTTTACATATTTCAGTTCAATATTACTATTATTGCCTTCCTACAATAAGAGCATAAATGATTTTCATCATGATTTATATTATTCTTTAGTTGAGTTACCTTCAGTATTTCAGTTCAGTCATTGTTTTATTCAGCCATATTAAATACTTGTACATTCAATGTACTGATGTCATTTGACTGGTATTTTTTCATGATGCAGATTCATGTACTTAGGATCATCAACAAGAGTTCTATTGAGATCACATCATCTGCTCGTCAGCTTTTTATGAGACCTCCTTGCTTTCAGTGGACTCCAGTTTTATGATTTATTAGTTGTATCATTTTCAGGTGTTGTGGATCTTGTCCCGACACCTATCTTTATACAGTAGATGCTTCATAGCTAGACAATCTTGGTCAATGTTGCAGTATTCAATTTTAGATGTTTTACTCATAAATTTTATGTTTAATACTTAGTATTTTTGGATAGCTTTGAGATTTAAATAAATTGTTTTAAATGATTTTTCATTTTTGATGCTTGGGTATGCTTGAGTTAGTCTTGCACTTAGTAGTCAACCAGGACAAGGTATCGCTTAGGGATTTGGAATGGTTCTTGAGTGTCTTCTAGGTCCAAGGTGTAGGCTCGAGGCATAAAAAAAATCAATTCAGTTTATTCAAATTTGTATCACAATTTACATCTATTAGTAGAGTGCCAATGTACGCAGTCACATTTTAGGAAGGGTTTTGTTTCAACTAAACCTCGATTTTAATACTACTAGTTGTATGGTCCTTTAAAGTTTTGTTCTATCTCAACTAAAGATATCATTTATCAACATCTGATCTTGGTAAAGCTTGTTGAAAATCTGGAAGTTCCCTTGCATTATCACTATCACATCAAATGAATTAATCTAAGAAACCTTGATGTTGGCAACTTAACCTTGGTAGTCCTTGATTTCATCACTCAACATTGGTCCAATCTCTAAACAACACCAATATCTCTAAACTCTTCTGCTAACGAATATCTATGATCCCCAATTTGAAATCTTGTCATGCAGAAAGCTCCCTTAAAGCTACTAATGATCCTTGAATTGCTAGCATGTCATTCACCATCCTACTATGTTTTGGAAATTGAGTACCATGAGCCCTGCACCAATTTAATAGTTGTTGTATGCCTTTATGATTCTTAATATTAACGTAATCGTATTCAAGTTATTTAATAAATTTGTACTTATTAGAAGAATCAAGACCAAACTTATGCTTCATTATACCATTGGCATCTATTTGAGGCGTAGAAGTTTGAAGATTTTCGACATTATCTAAGGAGCATTATTTGTCATACATTTTCTTATCATGCAATTTTGACATGTTACAAAATCTGCTACTTCATCTGTATGAATATATAAATTATGATAAATGCATTCAACTAAAGCTTTTGAACCATGTTCTATATATTCAAGATTTGAAAGAATTGCAGTTAAATATATTTGCGGGATAGAAAAATGTAATTTTTGAATTTTTTAATCATAGCTACAATTGCCTCTTTATATAATTGATTTATTTTATATTCAACAAAGATAGTTGAATCTCACATACATGTGTTAAAATTTCAGAAATAGTAAGATAATACATTCTAGAAAAAACTTTAATAGCATCAGAAAATTCTTTAAAAAGTTTTCTAAGTTCATTTGATTCATCTCAGTCACTATCATTATGTTTAAAATCAAGTGAAGCATTATGAGCATTACATTGCATAGTAATAGACTTTCTATATCTATAAGCAACATCAACCATATCATAAAATCAATTTCATCTAGTTTTTATATGCTTTGGAACTTTTCTATATGGAAGCTTACACAGATTGCAAAGTTCTTTATATTGATTAATTCTACCACTACTATGCATATGAAAAAAAATTGCATTTTCAACTTAATCACAACTACTATCAAATAATTTCACAATATTACCTACAACCAAGTTTAATAGATGTACTACACATCTAACATGAAAAACATCTTTACTAATTGAACAAAGTCTAGGTTCTAGCAAATTAATAGCATTTAAATTAGTAGAAGAATTATCGAAAGTAATACTAACCAATTTGTCACAACGAGCAAAATTTTTAAAATTTCAAATACAATAGTAGCTATAACAAAACTATTTTTATTATGTTCACAAATTTTATAATTGATAACTCTTTCTTTGCAAATTCCAATTATATTCACTCTAATGTGCAATAACAGTTAAATAATCAAAACATCATGATTACGTTCCACGTCAAGGGTAATAACAACTCTGCAATCCATCATTTCAAAATAGGTGCGAATAAATTGGTAATATTTTTCTTAAGATTGAAAAATATCTTTTTTTATCATACTTCATGAAATAATCTTAAACACTAGGATTATATGTATCCCAAATATATGTTAAAAAACTATCATGACTTGAGCCTATACCCTAGACGTGGCTGGCACTCAAGAACCATTGTTGGTCCCCAAGCGAACTGTCATCCTGGCTGACTACAATCGGAACACTAACTCAAGCATACGAAGCTTAAAAAGTGAATAAAAAATCATGAAAAACTCAAATGCAAAGCTTTAACTCAAAAGAAAACTCTGAATAATATAATATATTCATATCTCACCAAAATAGGCAACTTTAGTCTTTAAAACATTTTAAAAAATAAATGAATAGACTTCTGAAACTCTATTGTCTATCTATGAAGCCTCTAAATGACAAGGATGGAAGTCGGGACAAGACCCACGACTTTCTAACAATTGAATAACTGAAAGTAAAAGTGGAACCCTCCGGAAGCAAGGAGGCTCACCATAGCTAACTCGAACTCCATGGTATCAACCATGCTCCTGTTGATGATCCTAAATACCTGGATCTGGATCATGAAAAGAAGCACGCCAAATGGCTCAGTACGTGGAATGTACGAGCATGTAAGGGGAATTCTAAAGCATAACATAAGCATGAACTTGATAAAAAGGGAAACATACGTACCTCTTTTCAACTCACTCAACTCAACTCAACTTAAGAATAAGATACTCAACTCCAAGATATGATACTCAACTCAAAGGAACTCAAATCAAAAGACTCAACTCATGGTAGCAATAGTAAAAGATGCAATATATATGGAAGGTTGTAAAACTTTAGATAACAACTCAATGTATTGAAAATACTATAATACTCAATGTTTATATAAAAATACAATATAACTTTGTGGGAGTTTCTCTAACAGACAACCACCACTATAAGCCTAAGTGATGATAAAGTGTCTTGCCCACGCTACCAGAACTGTCCTATACTTTGCCATCATATAGAATGCCTTAACTAAGTGGATCCACTAGTCTATGCTAAAAAGCACTAAGGAATCATCTAAAAAAGTATGATCCTCTTCTACCCATGATGGCTACATGGTTTATGGAGACTTGAGTTATTGTGAACTCGCTTCCCCATATCGGTGCTCAATACTACTCCCAAAATATACTCAGCTCATATGTTTTTTAAAAAGAAACTTTTTCTTTGGTTTGAGATAATTACTCAAAACTTAGCTTAAAAGCTCTCTTGGGAATACTTAATTCCCATATAATCTTTGAAGAAATGAACTTTACTCTTACTCTTTACTCAACTCAAAGCTTAAGTCTTAAAACAGAGTTAAAACATTTGTAAAAGACTTCTTAAAATATGGTTCATGCCGAAATATGGTCGTGAACGACTCAATGCAAGGTTTTCAATAACCATAGATAGAACTCAATACTTAGAATTCAAGAACTTCAATGATACTACTCATTGCAAGATTGCTCAACTCAAAGGGTTCATGCGGAATTATGAGCATGAACTACTTAGCACAAGGACTCAAAGATATGTCTCATCTCAAGACTGTTCGACTTATAGGGTTCATGTGGAACTATGGGCATGAACAATTCAACTCAAGGACTTCATGGGTAGCATGTAGTAGTCCCATTATTACAAATACAATCTCAAAGGGGATTAGGAACTAAATACTCAAGACTTAGAACCTGAAGATACTACTCCTCTCAATGATACTCAATTTATGGAGCTCGTGCGGAATTTATGGACATGAACAACTCGACTGGACTCGAGGGTCTAAAGAAAATTATGGAGCTCATGTATAAGAATCTTCTTATTCTCTTACTTAATTACTCAAAACTTAACTCAAATAGATGATGGATCTTAAAGGATTCACAACTGAACTCAAAGGCTTCCTAGAACTCTACTCTTAACTCTCTCTTGAATGTGATTTATGAATTCAAGAGTTATTGTTCATGTTATGAAGGATCTCAAGATGACAAAATAGACTCGTGAATACATTTTCATTATTCTCATACTCACTTGCTCGAGTTTTGAAGCAAGTTACTGGAAGTTGTAGAAGACTCCACAAAAGGACTCAAGGGACATTCTTAGAATGTTTGAAAGAATTCTCAAAAATTAACTCTCTATCTTGAATTTGAATTATGAATTAAAGTTTATGATTCAAGTTATGAATGATTTCTAAGTGTTTAGAAGTAGCTTACAATGTTTAGAATCGAAGGGGAGTGAACGTACCCTTTGAACGAAGTTAAATAGACGAAATGATTAAAAACGGGTGGGGGTAGGTGATCTTGGTGCTTTGAGTGGCGCGGGATGCCAGACCCTAAACTTTAAAGAAGTGGTTGGGGCTCTCTAGCTAGCGTGGGATGCCAAGCCCCAACCCTGAAAACTTCGACGACTTTCTTTGCTCATTTTCTCACCATCGAATGGTTTCTTCCCCAATCACTTGAATTTGATTACTTAACATAATTACACTGTAAAATAATCAAAAAAATACTCAAATCACTAAATTTCATCTCAATAAATCATCAAAACCCCAACACAATAAGATTTAGAATGAACTTCAAGAACACCTATCAAGAACTCATCACGAACTCTAATCTTTCAACTTTAAGAATGAAATTGCGCTGAAAATAATATGATTGGCATGTGGGTGAAAAAACCCAACACTATGGAAGCTTACATATATCTTAGGGATTAAATCCATGGCGAAAATCCATAACAACACGCAAGAGTCTCGACGAACGCTTGATCCTCTCCTCTTTTCTATTCCTTTCTCTGCTTGAACTCTCAACTAAAACCCTAGGAGTATATTAGGATTATAAAACTGAACCTAATTGGATTTGACCCTTAAAACTTTTCCAAAAATGAATAAAATATGATTTGGTAAGGAAAAGACAAAAATACCCCTTACTAATTTTGGGTTACTTTCCTTAGCTGTACAGCTCAACTTCAAAAGGGCATATCTCACTCATCCGAACTCGAAATGTAGCAAACTCAGTCGCGTTGGAAAGACTATTCAATGAACTTTCATTAGATATCTTGTAGCCTACCTAAGTCATCCAGTACTGAGAGTTATACTTGTTTGAAGTTGACCCAAAACTCATAACATAAGCATAAGTTTCAAGATTTCAGATTTTGCTATTTCCAATTTAGTTCTTTTTGGAACTCAAGGTGCTACATCCAGTGACCTGACCTTAATACTTAAGAAATTTTAAATTCCTTGGTAAAATTCTACTCACAATGAAGGATGGTTCGAGTTTTAGTTCAAAATTTTTCTGGGGTGTTACAATATCTCCCCCTTGGGATTATTCATTCTCGAATGACGACTGGACTAAGTATGGAACGCGGTTAATCTTACTAAGGTCTGAGTATAATGGTATACTATTACTATATTTAAGCTTAACCCAAATCCTTAAGTTCGGGTTCTATACCTCTCTATAGGGAATCTCATCCCAAGACTATTACTCTTTACCACCACATTGGGCTCATATCAAGAATCACCTAATGTTTAACAACACCACGTTCAAGCTTAGTACTCTAACAACTCCATGGACTCCTACTAACCAACTCCTTCAGAACCAACTAAGAACTCTCATTTAACTATTTATCATTGTAAAACCTCATCCTTTTCTTCCTTCTCATTTATAACCTAAGATGGAATTATCACACCATCATTACCACGATAAGAACATCAACCTCCTCTCTCTAACATCACTTCATTACTAAAGGAACCTCTGAAAGGATGTCTCCCATACTCTTTGGAGCTCATTACTATCTTACTCTCAAACACTTGACTTGATTTCTCATCTCGTCATCTCCCCTTTAGGTCTAAAGCTGACACTTGTAGGCTATGGACCTATTTCACATTGACAACTCAATTATACTATCTAGGCACACATGGAAAATTATAACTTAATTGGAACCTCATTTGGTAACATACCATCTCGGCACACCTCTTAATGCTATTATTACTCTTGTGAATTAGCCACACTTCACTGCCCTTATCTAAACGTTAGGGTCTCTCACTTTACCATTCATATCTATTGCAGATAATCATCTCAATTCCTCACCTACTCTATGTCAACTCTTCTAGATCAAATCTCAAGACTAACATCATCACCCTCATGTTGCCATTCTTTTGATCATGAACCTCATCTCAAATTAAAGCTTAATATTTATTACTAAACCCAAATATCAATATGATTGCTCGCTTACTATACTATACCTCATTACTTGATCAATTCTATAACCTTTCGAACATCATGAACCTCTGAAACATAACATAAGCCTAGATTAGATCTATCACTTTATAACTACTCTACTCTCTTATTCAACACATGAATTTAGTCTCCTCTAAAAAAATGGCACATCGACATCAAATCTATTCTAGTTAACAAATAGATACTCTATATCATCTTTACCAGCAACTCTTACTCTACCCATAAAGGAAAAATCCTTATCAATGACTTACTGGGTGCATGACTATAGTAATATAGCTCTTTAAAACATTATATCCCTTTCTTAAATCACTAAACCTCTGTATACTCTCTTCTAACTCTGGGCTCTTTCACTACTACTACTCATGATCTCGTAACTCATGCTACCTTTTCAAGTGGAAATGTTACCCAAGCTCTAAACATACCTCCTCATAAGGATTTCAGCTAAAATAAGGCTTAAGGAAAATAGTACAACTCTCTTTTAGCTCAAATGCACAATTCATAAAATACGAGTGCATTCCTTTTGAAACTCAACATTTAACTCACTCATAGGCTTCTCTCAAGCCCCTATGGAGTCTCATGACTTCCTTAAGATTTTTGCTAAGAACAACTCATCGATAAATGACTCACTTTTCTATTCAACAACCTCTAGTTTGATGGGTAGTCAAATGAATTAATCTGAGAAACGCACGACTAGGAATAAGTCTCTATGAATTAGCTCTATTGAACGATTAAGAGTATGAAAGAAGGAAACCTTTTTCTTAAATGTATGTAGTCCCTCATTTATAGAAGTTGGGCCCTCACAACTAAATATAAGATCCTACTTGACATGACTTCATAGATACCCTAGGACACTTGAACTCTATGCTCTAATACCAAGTTTTTCACGACTCGAGCCTACACCCTGGATGTGGCCGGCACTCAAGAATCATTATTGGTCCCCAAACAAACCCTCATCCTAGCTGACTACAAGCAGAAGACTAACTCAAGCATACAACGCTTAAAAACTGAATAAAAATTCATGAAAAACTCAAATACAAAGCTTTAAATCGAAAGAAAACTCTGAATAATATAATATATTCAACTCGCCCCAAAATAGGCAAATTTGGTCTTTAAAACATTTTAAAAAAATAAATGAATAGAATTCTAAAACTCTACTGTCTATCTATGAAGCCACTAAATGACAAAGATGGAAGTCGGGACAAGACCCACGACTTCCTAACAACTGAATAACTGAAAGTAAAAGTGGAACCCTCCAGAAGCAAGGAGGCTCACCATAGCTATCAAACTCCATGTGGCATCAACGAAGCTCATGTTGATGATCCTGAATACCTGGATTTGCATTATGAAAAGATGCAGGCCAAATGACTCAATACAAGGAATGTACGAGCATGTAAGGGGAATTCTAAAGCATAGCATAAGCTTGAACTTAATAAAAAGGGAAACATACTTACCTATTCTCAACTTACTCAACTCAACTCAACTCAAGAATAAGATACTCAACTCCAAGATATGATACTCAACTCAAAGGAACTTATCTCAAGATACTCAACTCGAAAGACTCAACTCATGGTACTCAAGGATAGTGCAATAGTAAAAGATGCAATATATATGGAATGCTGTAAAAATTATAGATAACAACTCAATGTATTGAAAAATACAATAATACTCAATGTGTATATAAAAATACAATATAACTTTGTGGGAGTTTCTCTAACCGACAACCACCACTATGAGCCTAAGTGATGATACATTGTCTTGCCCACGCTGCCGAAACTATCCTATACTTTGCCGTCATATAGAATTCATTAACTAAGTGGATCCACTAGTCTATGCTAAAAAGCACTAAGGAATCATCTAAAAAGTATGATCCTTTTCTACCCACGATGGCTACATGGTTTATGGAGACTTGAGTTATTATGAACTCGCGTCCCCATATCGGTGCTCAATACTACTCCCAAAATATACTCAACTCATATGTTTTTAAAAACAAAACTCTTTCTTTGGTTTGAGATAATTACTCAAACCTTAGCTTAAAAGCCCTCTTGGAAATCAGTGTTTCCTTTCTTTTTAAAGGTGAAAACATTTTAACTCTTGGGACTACTTAGTTCCTATATAATCTTTGAAGAAATGAACTTTACTCTTACTCTTTCCTCAACTAGCTTAAGTCTTAAAACTAAGTTAAAACGTTTGTAAAAGACTTCTTAAAATATGGCTCATCCTGAATTATGGTCGTGACCAACTCAATGCAAGGTTTTCAATAACCATAGATAGAACTCAATACATGGAACTCAAGAACTTCAATAATACTACTCATTTCAAGAATGCTCAAGTCAGAGGGTTCATGTGGAATTATGAGCATGAACTACTCAACTCAAGGACTCAAAGATACTTCTCATCTCAAGATTGTTCGACTTATAGGATTCATGTGGAATTATGGGCATGAACAATTCAACTCAAGGACTTTATGGGTAACATGTAATAGTCCCCTGATTAGAAATACAATCTCAAAAGGGATTAGGAACTCAATACTCAAGACTTAGAACCTAAAGATACTACTCCTCTCAATGATACTTAATTTATGGAGTTCATATGGAATTTATGGGCATGAGTGACTCGACCCGAGGGTCTAAAGAACATTATGGAGCTCATATATACGAATCTTCTTATTCTCTTACATACTTACTCAAAACTTAACTTAAATCAATGTTGGATCTCAAAGGATTCACAATTGAACTCAAAGGCTTCCTTGAACTCTACTCGTAACTGTCTCTTAAATGTGATTTATGAATTCTACAGTTATGGTTCATGTTATGAAGGATCTCATGATGAAAAAGTATACTCGTGAAAGAAATTCTCATCATTCTTATAATCACTTGCTCGAGTCTTGAAGCAAGTTACTAGAAGTTGTAGAAGACTCCACAAAAGGACTCAAGGGACTTTCTTAGAATGCTTGAAAGAATTCTCAAAACTTACCTCTTAACTCTACCTTGAATTTGAATTATGAATTCAAGTTTATTATTCATGTTATGAATGATTTCTAGGTGTTTAGAAGTAGCTTAGAGTGTTTAGAATCAAAGGGGAGTAAAGGTACCCTTTGGAAGAACTCAAACTAATGAAATGATGAAGAACGGGTGGGGGTAGGTGACCCTGGCGCTCTGAGTGGAGCGGGGTGCCAAACCCTTAATTTTAGAGAAGTGGTTGGGGCACTCTGGCTGTTTTGGGGCGCCAGGTCCCAACCCAGAAAACTTCGACGACTTTCTTTTCTCGTTTTCTCACTCTAACTTGCCTAGAATCAAATAGTTTCTTCCCCAATCATTTGAATTCTATTATTTATCATAATTACAGTCTAATCTACTCAAATCACTAAATTTCATCTCAAGAAATCATCAAAACCCTAACACAACAAGATTTAGAATTAACTTCAAGAACAGCTATCAAAAACTCTAGTCTTTTAACTTTAAGAACAAAATTGCACTGAAAATAACATGATCGGCGTGTGGGTGAACAAACCCAATAATATGGAAGCTTAGATACCTCTTAGGGACTAAACCCACGGCATAAATCTGCAATAACACGCAAGATTCTCGACGAACACTTGATCCTCTCCTCGTTTCTCTTCTTGAACTTTTAACTAAAACCCTAGGCATATATTAGAATTATAAAACTGAAACTAATAGGATTAGACCCTTAAAACCTTACTCAAAATGAATTAAATATGATTTGGTAAGGAAAAGACCAAAATACCCCTTACTAATTTTGGGTAACTTTCCTTAACTGGACAACTCAACTTCAAAAGGGCATATCTCACCATCTGAACTAAAATTTTAGCAAACTCGGTGGCGTTGGAAATATAATTCAAAGACCTTTCATTAGCTATCTTGTGGCCCACCTAACTTATCATGTACTGAGAGTTATCCTTGTTTGAAGTAACCCAAAATTCATAACTTAAGCATAGCTTGCAAAAATTCAGATTTTGCTATTTCCAATTTAGTTCTTTTTGAAACTCTAGGTGCTACATCTAGTGACCTGACCTTAATACTTAAGAAATTTTAAATTCCTTGGTAAAATCCTACTCACAACGAAGGATGGTTGGAGTCTTAGTTCAAAAATTTTTTGGGGTGTTACAAAAACTCGGACTAGGATGTTCTCCAAAACTAAAAGGAAAATCACAAACAACAATGATTTTATTAAAGTTTTCATGAATACTCTCCCTATTAGAGGTTTGTTGTGTAAGGGGAGTACTTGGTTTTGAAGGCTTTAGTTCACCCTGAACCACGTTTGACCTTATTGTCCAACACTGGAACTTTCACAAATACCAACAAAAGTTAAATACACAAACCAGTTTTTTTATGTTTCAAACTCAAATATTTTTTAACCTCCCCCCCCCTCCCCCCCTCCAATGAACCTCCAGTCCAGCAAAGAGTATATTTTTGTGTTTGTTTACAAATATTACATGTACTAAAAAAATTTCACCATTCCACCTAATTTGGAGGAATAGGGAGCTGACCAGCTCCAACCTGAGGAACATACTTAGGTGGACCTTCAGTAGTATTAGGGCTGGGACAAGTTGGTGTATCATCTAAATCTACTTCTTCGTTAAATTCTACTTTTTTTTTTATCTAAATTCATTTCACAATTACCAGAAATTCATTTATAAACCTCTGCAGAAATAATAGGAGTAGAAGAATTAAGTTTTGTAGGCTCGGGACATGAGAAAGTAGTTTTATTCACATGTGTAAATTCATCTGTATTAATTCTAACAAGAGGAAATTTATATTTAGAAGAACTAGAAGAAGATTTATCTTTGTAAGTAAAAAAAACCTTTATTTTTTGTGGGATAAATTTCTTACCTCTGAAACATTTTAGACGAATCCATGATATAAATATTGAAATAAAATATGAAATTAACAAGAATAGATAACAAATAATAAATATGGAAAATAAATATAAGGTTAGAGAGTAGAGCGAATGTATGAAATGTCCACGTAAAAGAACATACGATTATAATTTAAGATTGAAAATTTGATGCTAAAACTTGAAGTTTGAATAAGATTGCTCCTCCAAAATACACCAATATAATACAAATCTTCAATTGCAAAATAATAAAATTAAATCTTTGAGAGCGATTGAGAGAAAATTGATAATTGTTTGTAGTGTAATTAAAAATGTGAAGGGTGGGGGGTATTTATAATTTTTTTGTGAAAGGGTGTTTGTTGGGAGGCAAGAGGGTTATGGGATGGATGGGATGGGGATTGATGCGTTAGGGGGGAGGGGGAGCTAAAATATAGTCATTGGGGGCTAAGTGGCGTTTGGAATGGAATGGTCATATTGGGAATTTGGGATTCTTCAACCTCCCACGGAATGGACCGGACCGAAACTGGGATGAACAGTACAAACTGGTGTCAGTATACAGGTACTAGAACATTGTACCATCCCATTCTGTACCAGATACTACAAAATCAAAATAGACCAGAATGTTACCCGAAAAACCCTTTATTTGTATTTTCGCGATCATAGCTAGTATTCTCGTTATACATGAAACATCAATCTTAAAGTTAAATTATGAAATTGTGTATCATTCCCTAAAATATTACCAACAATTTGTGAGAGAAACTAGCAGATCCTATTATCCTTATAGGTCCAAAAGGGTCTAAATAGAATGCAGACTTTACATGCTGATAAAAAGAATTTGTGGACAACTATATCCTTGAGGAAAATGACTATGGAGACTTGCGGTTTGATGTGTATGTGTTTGATAATCAGAGCTCATTTGAAAAAGAAGCTTCATATTTATTCATAATATATCATCATATGAAATACTAAAACATAAAACATACAGTGTTTGTTGTTTGTAAATGTTAAAAAGCCATCCACTTTGAGGTAAGGGGTCCAAAAAGTATTTCCAACCACATATATCTCATTTTGAGTCAACCCTTCATTTTATTTTGCAGCACTTGGATTTTATCAACTTTATGATTTGCTAGTTTCTCTACAAATTTATGAGGAATGTCTTGCAGTCTCATAACTCCTCATTAAGATTATTAATGTTTCGCATACAACAAAAATACTATCTATGATAATATCAATTCAAAAGCTAAGTGTACATAATAAATTCAATTCTACTACAAGGGAGATGAATGTGATTTAGATTGATGTGAGCACTTCCAAACAATTATTGTTGTAATAATATGAGAGTGTTCAATCCACATGTGAATAGATGTTGTGTTCAATCCAAATGAGATATAAAAGGAAAAATAAATAAAAGTATTTCAAATCCATGTCTATCGAGAGAAATAAATAACCATATTGCTGAGGATGTAACACTTGCTAGGTTGAAGTTGTCACGACCAAGAATACCGTGAGTGGCACCCACACTAAACCACCTAGTGGGAAAACCATGTACCAACCCAACCGGAAGATATAACAGCTAAACATGAAAGACTTAAAGTAAAACAGATTCAATTCTCATAAACTCTATTAGTTGTTAAAACATTTATGGAATTGAAACCCCTAGAATCTAAAAGTCATAGTGCCAAAACTCTAAATAGTCAAGAATGGGGATGCAACTCTAAAATCTAGAAAGAATAAATCTATTAGTCTAAATTATCTCTACCCAAAAAGATGGACAAAGAAACAGAGAAGAATCCATGGTAGCACAGATGAGTACCTCACGCTTGAATTGGAATGGTCATATGTCTCAATCTAGTCACGTGTAAGCTCTCTGAATATACCCTATTGTCAACAAGAGAAGAGCAAGTGTATTATCAAAACACAACCTAGTGTACTTATAGGATCATACAACCAGTTCTAGAACATGAATGTAAATAAACAACTACAAAATAGTAAAACAGGTGAACGCATATACCACACCCACAATGTAATACACATTCTGAAACACAATTTCCTGCATCAAATAATGCATGAAACATGTCCCACATGATAAAAAAATGTAAACATACCCGGTCCTCTCATGGAACACATAATGTAATACAGATTCCCAAACAATAATGTGCTTAATCAAATAATGTATGAAACTTGTCTCACATGATAATAAAATTCACATACCCGATCCTCTCGGAACCCATACATACAAAATGTTAGTGTGCCGACATGGTACCCAAGTCAACCAGTGTTAGTATTCATACTAGGCTTGGTACCTAAATAAACCATTAGTATTCCTATATCGGCATGGTACCCGATTCTACAAGCATTCACACAACATGCACAATCACAATCAGAGTAAACAAGCACACTTGAAACCACAAGTAAAACAAACAGGTTTGTTACATGAGATTATCAATAGGATGAAATTTCATATTCATTCCCTATATTTTTAACAACATCCATTACTCCAGTGATAGGATATATATACATAACTTGGAAAACATACAACCATCACCTACATTGAAAAAAGCTTGAATGTCTAAATAACCTGAGCTTTCCCCTTTTGCAATGTCTTGTCTAGTACTTGGTCATAAAAAATAAATAAATACCAAAATCAATGGAAATGGCCTAATAATACATGGATTATACTCAAATTCTAACCCCAGGACAATTCATGATCACTTTACCGAAACTAGGGCATTTCCCTTCATTAAATCAAGTCAAAACCCTCCCCAAGAGTAGTATTCTAGATCATAAAACTTAAGAATCAAATTACAAGATAGGAGAATAATGAGCTTACTTTAACTGAAGAATTTGGTGGAAAAATAAATGAAAACTTCCCTAAATCCCCTTCCCTTCTCCCGATAATGATGTTGCAGAAAAAAAGGGTTTAGAACTTTTTCTGCATAAAACCATAACTTACCCACTATAGAGGCCCAACCCGTTATAGCGGTGTTGCCATAGAGGCTTTCGCCGCTATAGTGCCTTCATAGATGTCCTCATATAGCGTCATAATGTCATCTATAACGGCATTCATGAAATAATAAACTAGAAAAACTCCCAAAAGCCTCTATTTCACAACATATTTTTGACCTTGACGTCTTATACCAACCCTTTGATGCCATGTTCAATTCCGGGAGTTCTACTCACCCAAGTTAGATTCAGAAAAGTCCTATGGGTTCCTCATTGACTTAGACACTAGTAAACATAAACAAATATTAGACATGTTACCCAACCCATCCCCGAATATTCGTAGACCGCTCCTCGCTCATCTTCTAAGACTGTCCTAGCCTAGAATTTAAGTTTCTACCCAAAATATTTTATGGGCAAATTCTTTCATCATTTGTTCTACCCATAACAACATGAGCGGGTTGTTATAATAAATACCAATTTAACCTTTACACATCCTTAAGTGATCAAATACTAAAATTGGTTTCCCTAGCAATTTCCTCAATTAGATGATACTTTCATTGGACCTTCACCGATTTGATCTCCTTTGCCTTAAACTTCCGTACATCCTAATAAAGAATCACAACCGGTGCTTCTTCATACTACAAATAGTTCTATAGTACTATCGAGTCCCACTTGTTGATATAATATCAATCCCTATGATACTTCTTTAGCATACATGCACATATGAATATAATGAACTTCAGACATGTAAGATGGCAGTTCTAACATGTACACCATCAGCCCCATACTGTAAATAATCTCAAATAGGCTAATGTAAATAGGGCTAAACTTAACCTTCTTACCAAACCTAATGACTCCTTTGATGGGTGACACCTTCAATAAAGATGATCACCAACCTTAAATGTCATGTCCCTTACCTTGCAATCTGTGTACTCTTTATGCCTACTCTAGGCTGCCATTATCTTAGCCTAAATAGCCCTCACTTCCCTAAGTTTCCTTAACTAAATCAACACCCAAAGATATCACTAACATCAAACCATCCTATGGGCGATTTTCATCCCTTCCCATAGAGTGCCACAATAGAGCCATATGAATGTTGGAGTGATAATTGTTATTGTAAGAGAACTCACATAATGGTAAGAACTGATCCTAATGACCCTAAAGTCAATTACATACACTCTCAAATTGTTTTTCAATACCTTAATCATCCTCTCCAACTGACCATCCATCTGTGAATATAATCTTGTGCTAAAAGTAAGTTGAGTGCCCAATGCCTTATGAAAATTAACCCAAAACATAGAAGTAAATTGAGTGTCATGGTCTGAAATGATAGAAAGGGGTGCCCCGTGCAACTTTACGCTCTCCTTGGCATAAGTCCTAACCAATTTTTGAGAATTATAATCCACTCTAGCTAGGAGAAGGTGGGCAGACTATTAATCTATCAGTGATGACCCAAATTTTGTCATTCTATCCCAAAGTCATAAGAAGTCCCATCATGAAATCCATGACTATTATTTCCCACTTCTGCTCATAAAATAGGCATCCTTTGAAGTAATCCTTCACATATTTGATTCTCATATTTTACTTGCCTGAACTTTTGACATTTGGACACATACTAAGCAATATCGTTCTTCATTCCATGACACTAATAAAGTCTCATCAAATCTCGATATATCTTGGTCACACCCGGAAGAATGAAACACCGTTAATCGTGAGAATTTTCCAACACAAAATATATCAAATCATCAACCTGAGGAACACAAATCCTTCCTCTAAAACTGAGAAATCCACTTGCATCTAGAGTAGCATGTTGGGCTTCCCAAAATACCATTCTATTTTTTATCTTGTTTAAGTCCTTATCCTCAAACTCCCAGTTCTTTATCTCTTCTACAAAATTTGGGTTAACCTTATACTGGATAATACATCACCTTTCTTTAAGATACGTAACTGCATACACTTAACCTCTAGAGCTGGTATCTGTCTAAGGGTCACTTACACACCCCAAGCACGAAAAACTAGCATGCTAATTGTCGTTCTGCTTAATGTATGTGCCACAACAGTGGCCTTAACCGAACGATAACATCATAGTCTTTTAACAATTTCATACACATTCTCTGTCTCAGATTCAAATATTTCTGAATGAACACATGTTCTAAACTCTAATAATCAGTGAATACCCCACATTTTACTCCATTAAGATTGTGCTGCCAAACTTTGAGAGAAAACACTGTCAACTCCATATCATGGGTTCATTAGTATCTCTCATGAACCTTCTAGTTGCCTTGAAGCATAGTCTACGACTTTCATGTTCTGTATCAACACAAAAAAAAAAAAAACTAAATATGAAGCATCATATTAAAAACTAAAATCCTTACCTTCTATTGGTAATGTTAGAATAGATGTAGGGGCCAAGAGAGTCATTTGCCTTTGGAAGCTTTCATCATATTTGTCAGACCACATGAAGGGTACCATCTTTGGGTCAGCCTTGTCAGATGCGTATCAATAGAAGTAAAGTTCATAAAAAATCTACGATGGTAGCTAGCAAGATACACAACTCCTAACCTCTGTCATAGAACAAGATCAAACCAAATTTTTCACCACCTTAATTGTTTCGGGATCCACCATCAGCCATTTTACCACAACAACATGCCCTAAGAAGGCACCCAAAGACAACTAGAATTCACATTTTGAAAATTTTGAATACAACTTTTGTTTTCCCAAAAAACCCATAACAATATAAAAGGTATTTGCATGCTCTTCCTTACTCTTGGTGTAGATCAAGATATCTCCAATGAACACAATTACAAAAGAGTATAGGAGAATCACATCATCAAGCTCATGAAAGCTATTGAAGAATTATTCAACCGTAAAGACATAATTAAGAACTCATAATGCTCATACAGGTCCTCAAAGTTGTCTTAGGTATGTCCTTAGGAATAATCTTTAATAGGTGGTACCCTGATCTCAAATCAGTCTTGGAGAATATAGGAAAACCCTGCAACTGGTTAAACAAACCTTACTACTAGATATTTTAATTAATTGAACCCAGAATAAGTTAAATTAATCGAACTCTAAATTACTTTAATCTTTCTTAGTGACATCTTAATCTTTATGTTTATTTTATGTGGTGAATAGTACAACTAGATATAGTACTATATTCAAAATTTTATTTTACTGGTGAATTCATGTACCAAGGGATTAAATAGTTGTAGTTTGGCTTCTTGTTATTATTGTAATTGTGTGTTACCATCTTTCTAATACTTTTCAAACTGTTGCGATCATGACAATGAAAATGGCAAACCTTGGGTATCACAAAAGTTTCAAGAAATGTAAAGAGAAATTTGAAAATGTTTACAAGTATCACAAGAGAACCAAAGATGACCGCGCATCTAAAGCAGATGGCAAAAACTATCGTTTTTCAAACAATTGGAAGTGTTGGAAAACATTACTTCTCAACAAGTGAACGCGTATAATTTTCCATCTCATTTGAATGTTTCAGCAATGTCGTATTCAACTTCTTCATCTGATGAGAATATACAAAGAATGGACAAGAAGAAGAGGAAATAGAAGGATTATTTTGAATACGATATTGCTGAAATATTCAGATGAGATGGCAAATTTGACATTTTCACTTGTTGAGAAGTGATGTTTTCCAACGCATCCAATTGATTGGAAATACAATAATTTTTCCCATCCACTTCAGATGCACGACAATCTTTAGTTCTATTATGATACTTGTAAAGATTTCCAATTTTTTTTACATTCCTTGAAACTTTGTGATAACCAAAGTCAGCCTTTTTCCTGGTCATGGTAACAACAGTTGGCAAAGTATAGAAAAATGCTAGAACACAAGTACAATAATAACAAAAAAACAAACCACAATTATCCAATGCCTTGGCTAATGAATTCACCAGTAAAACAAAATTTTCCATATAGTACTATGTCAGTAGTACAATTCACCACATAAAATAAACATGAAGATTAAGAGTTCAATTAATTAAACTACTAGGTTACTTATTCTAGATGGTGACTTTATCAACTATCTATAATCTATGAGCATTCTCAAGCTACCAACCTTTTTCTTTACAATCAATACCGAAGCACCAAAGGAGAAGTACTGGGTTGAATAACACCTTTATAAAGAAGTTTGAATATGATCTTTAAGTGCTTAGAATTATACACCCCTTCATACTCTCATTTATTCCAACCCGGGATCATTAGAGTCATTGTCTTAACATAACAATTAAGTATAACAAAGTGATCGAGCAACCAAGTTATACCCAACATCAAAATCCACCATATCCAAGTTTACTAAATCTACCCAAGTCTGAAAACCCACAAATATAAAAGATCAAGACTAATATACATGGGTAACAACAACAAACTCTCCAACTAGGGTGGAAACATGAAGTTGGGCATCAAGAATACCACAACTCAAGTAGAGTCCAAATGCAGATCTAACAGATACATTTGAATAAGTGGAGCCTATATAAAACAAAATAGATGCTATCTGGTTACAAACAAGAATATTACCTGTTATCCAAGCATTTGATTCATCAACCTCTAATCTACCTAGAAAAGCATAATACGGAGATCTATCATCATTATGGGAAGCCCCCTATTAGGATGCGCATCTCCTATTTTTGCATTTCCATTTCCTTAACCTCCACGACCTCCCTGATCGCCTCTTCGTCTACCCTATGGATTTCCTTTGCATTATTATCTCTACCTTCTGGTACTATGGCCTTTACCTATTATTGCGCCGAGGAAACCATCTGTCGGTGAAACACCTCCTTTTGAATGTCCTTGCTCACTACAATTGAAGCATTTGTGGTCAAGTGAGATCCTATTAGTTGATGAGTAAAAATCTCTTTGATTACCTTGAGTTAGAGACTATTGTGTAACCCCTGAATAACCACTCATAGAAGTGGGCATAGCCGACTCAATCAGATGGGCAGAATACACAAGTAAAATAAATGAGATTATTACATGAGATTATCAACATGATGTCATTTCATATTCCTTCCCTATGTTTTCCCCAACATAGTAGACATGCATAATTACATAACTTGGAAAAACAACCATTACCTACCTCGAAATATGCATGAATGTTTTAAAGATCCCAAGTAGTCGCCCTTCGGAATGCCTTGGCTTGTTCTTGGTCTGGATAAATAAGTAAAATCCATAATAAATAAATAATGGAAATCCTAACCCTATGCAAATTCATGATCATTCTTCCCAAGACGGATGTTTTCCCACAATTAAATCAAATCAAAATCCTCTCCCAAGAGTAATACCCTGGATTTTAAAGGAATAAGAATATTACAAGATAGGGGAGTAATCAGCATACCTTTAACAATGAGTTTAGTGAAAAACATCTAGAAGCTGCCCTTAATCGCCTTCCCTTCACCCAAGAATGAAGTTACAGAAAATAAGAGGTTTAGAGGTTTTTTCTGCACAAAACCCTGATTTACCCTGCAGTAGTAGCACAACCAATTATAGTGGCATCTTCATAGCGGCTTCCCCTGCCATAATGCCTACATAACTGCTATAGAATCTGCATAGACATCCCTTTATAGCGGCCTGATGCAATCTATACCTGCTTGGACAAAATCAGAGACTCAGAAATTTTCCAAAAAGTCCCCATTTTGCAACATACCTTCGAACCTTGATGGCCCATACTAACCCTTTCATACCTAGTTCAATTCCAAGATTTTTACTCATCGAATTTTGATTCAAAAAAATCATAAGTGTTCCTTAATGTCTTAGCTACTACAAAATATAAACCAATCTTAGACATATCACCTAAATCATTCCCAGATATCCCTAGACCTCACCTTACTCACACTTCATGTGAAACTGGCCTACCCTAGAATTTTTAAGTCTTACCCAAAAAGTTTTTTTGACCCACTTTTAGCACCATTTGGTCTACCCATAATGATCGGAATAAGTTGTTACCTAAGTGCAAAATAATAGGTGAATAAAAGGGAAAAACAGAATGATACAATTTGTTTTTAAATGAATCTAACTCACCATTACATGTTCACTGACCTTTACTATTAGAGAAAAAATGCATATAATTTAATAGCTATCTCGTGTTTATATGCCTCTAGGCTGCTGAGCATGCTTTTCTTAACTTGAATTAAGTGAAGAAAATGGATTAGTAAAAGTGGGAACACATATTTACAGAAATAAATATTTCAGGATCATTATACACAAATCACGTCAAGTTCATTCTAACATTCATCTCTGGAACCCTTGATCTATAGATCACACATGGACAAATTTAGTATTGCTACAACATATCCTTCCCTCAGGAATATTATAGGATAGAGTTAAACCCTTTGCCAATGAAAATTCAATCTTAACAATAATTCACATGTGAAGATTCAAACAAGTATATGGTAAACAAAAAAAAAAATACAAAAAGAATTGTCTTATGATGCCTTTTGACGTAAAAAAGCATTCTTATTGGACCACTAAAAGATTTACTAAATGAATTATTTTTATGTTTCTACTAATAGAGTTTCACAGATTTAAGATTGGAAGAATATAAAAGAAACACCCAATTTTGTTTTATCATCCAATGACTTTCTAAAAAGTAAAAATTGTCAAAAAAAAAAAAAAGGGGGGGGTGGGTGGGTGGGTAGAAAACTTCAAAAAAATTAGAGAAAACACACAAAGATTATCATTGAAACAACAAAATAAAGGAAATAAACTTTTACTAGAAACATAACTGTTGAGAATGTAAGCCCACATGTTTGTAGAATGGATTCTTTTGTTGGCATTGGTGTTTGTTGCAAACACAGTACATGTTTTGTTTCAAGGAATTTTTTTTATTCCTGTAGCATTTCAATTGGTAAATACATGTTAGGAGACTTACAGGTTTCTCCACAGAGGTAGTAGATTTACAACAACCATGACTTTTAACACCGATTGTCAGAAATCTTCACAAAATCCCCATGTTTAAACAAACTATATATCCTTTAGGTGATGCAAATAGTGTTTTTGTTGTGTAAACCCTAGCAGTCAAATAATGTGGAAAATTCCCTCTTATTCCACATCCTTAATGGTATATTCATTTATAAGGATTAGGGTTAAGGAGGAAGACAACCTAATGGGCTAACGGGCTAACTAGCACCATTATTGGTTGACCTGCCCAATAGTTATTTCCAAAAATTCCATTCCATATTTATTTTAGAAAATCTAATTTTAGTCATTACAATACTTGAATAAGTAAACTTATTAGTCATATGAGTATAAAAATTATTCAACTCTTTTAATATTTTCCATATAATTTATATTTGGAGAAAACCTTAAAACATATGTTTCGACTCACTTTTGACTGTTAAAAATATTTTTTATTTTAAATTTTACTCTGATGCTTGGATTTTATAAAAATAATTCCATTTTTTATATCACCATCAAGCAGGATGAGAATTGACATTGCTCTTCATCTTCTTGGTCAACTGATTGGAAATATCATAAAAAACTAGTTACTAATGTTGTTGATTATCTTTTGTACTAATGATTATTTTGTAATATTATTTAAAAATCAATAAAGTGTCATAGAATGTAGTAGCTCATATATGAGATACAATGTGTCTTGAGATGTGAATCCTTTAGAGCAGTTTTGATTGTTATTTTTCATACAAATTAGTCAAGTTGAGTGATATTGACATATTTTAGAAATTGTGAAATACAAATCATATTTCATATATTTTTTGGAAAAGTGCATTCACACATGAGAATTATTCCAAATATTCTTTGCAAAAAATATCTCAAATTATCAATCTACAATACTATCATGGAAAGATGTCCACTCCTAAGTAAACATTACAGTGCTCCAAGACCGAGCCGACTCCAATCCCAAATTAGTTAGTGAAGCGCAAAACCATGAATATCACAATGGAGCCATAAAAAGAGGGGAGAAGGCAGAAAGTCGCCAAAATTGGGGCAACGCCTAAACTAAGGCTCATTCTGTCAGACTCAAGTTTGCTACACATGTCTACGAGGATCAAAGCCTAATATAAATGTCATAAGTTTAAGGTCTAAGCCTAGATAAGGTAACACTTGCTCAATTATACAATAACAAGATGAAGACAATTACAAAACCTCAACTAGCACTATACTACACCGAAAAGAATATCAAATCAAGCCTAAAGCATGGTTTCTATGAAATGTAATAAGAACACTTAGGGACCTGCCCCAATTCATGCTAGTCAACACGAATTCATATATTCAAGCTCAATCTAGGGGAAGGAAAGTCATATCCTACCACTACAATAAATATGATATATAGCTATGAAATTATAAGCTAAGATATCAAATTTGTCACTAATTGTTCGCTTTTAGTGACAAAATTTACTTTTGTACTTAAATATATGACACACATACTTTTAGTGACAAAACATAAAAATCTGTAGCAAAGTTTTGTCCACTAAAGTTTCCCACCAAAAAATTAATTGGCGACATTTGTTAAGTAGTGTTAGTCACGAATTTAAAGTTATCGGTGACACATTATTTCGTCACTAATAATGTATCTATTTCATGACAAATTATTTTTTGTCTTAAAATTTATTAATTTTGGACACAAAAAAATTTCATCTAAAAAGATATGTTGTTACAATATCGACAAATTAGAGTTCGTAGTTAAATAATATAAGTTTTAGCTATAAAAATTTAGATTTAATTATGACATTTATTTTCGTCACTAATAATATAAATAATTGGTGACAAAGATTTTATTGTCTCTAATAAATCTTTGATTTAGTGACAACAAAAAAATTGTCATAAAATATGTTAGGTGTTAAATATTTCGTGAAAGCACTACAATTCAATAAAATGAAAGAAATGAACTAAAAAATGAAAGCACAAATGAAAGAAATGAACCAACTAGGATTTAAAATATATTATGATGAAGTACTATAGTTATGGGTATCGTGTTTTTTTCAAAACAATTGATCTACCGATCAAATTGAACCAATTATTCAATTTTTTTAATAAAATAGAAAGTTTAATTTTATATAAATTTATAATTGTACTGAATAAATTTTAAATTTATACAAATAATTAAATAAAATGACCGAATCGTACCGAATATATCTAAAGATATTTTAAAAAATGTACAGTTTAATTAAAATATAATCTACATTTGAATGAATTGTGGGTGGTAAATTTCATGCATTTGTGTATGTGTATAAATAATCACATAATATATTATTTTTACAGAAGTTAAATTTGAAAGAAGTAAATGAATTTAAAAATAAAATGAAAATGAGAGACAAGAGAGAGTTGATCGGATGGCAAGCACTCCTCGCTTCCAACTTTAAGGTTGTGAGTTCGAGTCCCCAAGAAAGCATAATGTGGGAGATCATGGGGAGTTGTTAAAAAAATTGAGATAGGAGATGATAGAATAGTTAACCTTTTTTATAATAATAAATTTATCCTTGATTAATACATTTAAGAACAATATAATTTTTTGTATATAAAATATTGTAATTAGTGACGAAATTAGAATTTTTTTCAACTACGAAATAAATATAACTTTAGAGACAATTGATGTCGTCACTGATTGAAGTAAAATAATTAGAGACGATATAATTTTGTCGGTAGTAATAACCTTTTTAGTGACAAAGCATACTATTAACTAAAAAAAATATACTTTTTGTTTAAGCTTTTGGGGACGATTTTTCTTTTTATTGTTAATATAATACTTTTAGTGATGAAGCACTCAATCATTTTTGTATACTTTTAGCGACACACATTTAGTGACGACTGATTGACGAATTATTTTTCATCTCACAAGATTTTTAGTGATGAAATATGATTTATAAATGACGAAATTATTTGTTCCTGATATTTGAATTTGTTGTAGTGTACCTTTAGGCTGACCGTGCGCACTCCAAACCTCTCTGGAGTTTTTCCTTTTTGAATGGCCTAACAATTTTGTCACACTATCAAAAATAGAATCACATTATTAATGCAATCTGTTAAACACCAAAACACATAAAATGGAGACAGGCGAGTTCTGAAGTAAAAATAAGAATCATGGAACCCACATAGGAATTTATGGAAACGACCCCGTCTAAAGGTCAAATTAGTACCCCGAGCTTGTGTTCCAAAATGGAACACAATTCGGGGCTCATATCAAAGGAAACAATCAACACGTAAGTAATTTGCCAACTAAACATAATAAAGAAACAGTGGTAGCCCACTAATATGTGATCTTACCTCAAACAAAGAAACCTTAACATCTTCTGATCACTCTCCCATATAGCCACAAACTCCACGAACCCACAAGACTTTGAATCACCTCAATCATAGTTATTTTTTAGGAGAAATCTCCTAAAGAAAAAATGAAATGAATATTGCTTGGGTCTGTCTTTATTATTAAAGATAGACCAAGAATGCTATGTGTAAACATGTTGGTTCCCCGTGAATATGGACCATGCAAATGTAGCAAAGGCCCCGCGAATGTGGCCAAGAAGAAACTATGAGACCCAAAAAATTGAACCCTGCAATTGCGACTGGTTTTCACGATCGTTGCTACTTGTCTACCTGGGATCTAGGAATGTGACCCATGACCCATGAACGTGAAGGCCAACAATGCTTGCACCAACTAATACACATCACCTGGTTTTTGGCTATAACGATATCTCCAATGGGTTGTTCAAAATTCATTTTGAACCTTAGGCATGTAAATGGGATATGCTACCCTAACAAGTTTGATATAACACACTCAATGGAGCAGTCAAACTTCCATACGATATCATCTCAAGAAAAAGCGGGTCCCAAACCTAACCTCCATTTTAAGTCAAAATCAACAAGGAGGCTTGAAACTAGCCCTGGATTCACACGAGGGGTAATTCTACACCAAACTCGACATTCCCAAGCTAACCATGCGTACAAAATTCTCGTTCGGGAATGTTTACCAATACTGTTGACCAGGGTCAAACCTAGGTCAAAACTTGAAATTTAAAACATCTTCTAGAACCAACTGACATTGAAAGCCTCATGATTCATGTCGGCCATGCTACTTGCTTTAAAAGACCCTTCCAGAGCTGATGGAACCGTAAGAGTTGGATTATGGGGTCTTCTTCCTAAACTTTTGATCAAAATCAACCCCTTCAAGGTTTAGAATCTCAAAAACATAAAAATTATCATAAAACCAAATAAACGACCATGTGACCAAACTTTTAGTCTGAGCAAGTCATTAATGACTTAGATCGCTATAGGAATGCTTTAAATGACTGACAGAATGCATCAATATAAAAAGTACCTGGAGGATCATAACAATCATGTCGATCATTTACGAATAGTCCTCCAAAATCTCAAGGACCGGGAGTTCTTTGCCATGTTTTTTATGTGTGAATATTCGCTTGAATCCGTTGTGTTCTTAGGCCACATTGTGTCTGGCGAAGGTATTCGAGTCGATACATAGAAAATTGAGGTAGTGCAGACTTGGCCTAGACCTATAGCCCTAACTGATATAAGGATTTCCTTGGATTATGTGGGTTACTATAGAAGGCTCGTCGAGGGTTTCTCATCTTCAAATCATGCATCATGTATTGTAAACTTTTAAATGATTTTAGTTCATTCTTTATGTTAGTGGGGTTACTTTCAGTCCTTCCATTTAGTTATTGATTTTATTCTGCTTTATTACATACCATGTATTCCATATACTAACGACATTAGATGTAGCACCATTTCATGATATTGACACAGATATTCAAGATCATCAACATGTGCTTCGTTGAGATCACATCATTCACTCGCCAGCTTTTGGTGAGGCCTCCTTAGTTTTGGGAGGACTCCGGTCACTAATTGCTTTAGTAGTATTGGTTAAGTTAGTCGCGGGTCTTATCCCAACACCTATCTTTTGATAGTAGAGGCCTCATAGAAATACAGAGTTAGTAAGTCTTTTTGTTTTTGTTTCAGATGTTTTGTTAAAACTTGATTATTTATACTTTGTATGTTCAAACAACTTTAAGATTTAGCTCATTGTTTTAAATCTTCTTCTGTTTTAAGCTTATGAATGCTTGAGTTAGTCTTCTTCTAAGTAGTCAGCCAGGCTAAGGGTTCTCTTGGGGATCAACAATGGTTTTCGAGTGTCAGCCACGTCTAGGGTATAGATTCGAGGTATGAAAGATGTCTAGTACAAAATTTATCGAGCTAAAAATTTGGTTCCAAACTAAAAACTCAACACTCTACTACACTTATGCTTCTCTTCCATTTGAATATTAACAACAACAAAAAAAAAATCGAACAGACCATTCCCAAAAATTCCGTCCACAACAACATCAAGAAAACACCTTTAAAATCTCTACGTCATATAACAATCCAAATACAATTTTTCGACCGTCCAATTATATGTCCTTGCTTACATAACTTGACTATTACTTAGATTCACTCAACTAAATATGAAGAGTGATAGTACTACCTCAAAATAGTAGCAAGAAACCAAATAAAAGAGATTCCTTCTCATTGAAGAATCATTCAACACACAAGCAAAGAGGAGGGAACAAGTAACACAACTTCTATGAGCTTTCTAATAATGAATCTCATTGAAATCTTGTAGTTTTCTTATATTTGGTTGAAGGGGAACTCTTAGATAGAGTTTAGAAGTGTTTAATATTCTGAATTGGGCAAAACAAATGACTTAAAATGAAGATGAAATGTAATATATATCTAGCAAAATCTCCACCGACTTAAGGGGCCCTCCCTATAGGCTACATGTGCAGTCTCACTACTTATGAATATCTCTGTAGTACGATTTCGTATAGACAAATAGTTTAATGCATTGGAAACTAGACTCATAGACCTTTAATTTATAAATTGTTGGTTCTCTAAATTTTTGTAGATAGGGAGATATGCTTGTTCAAAGATAGGCTATATGGGATAGCTTTGGAAAACTCTGTCTTAAAACTCTAACTTGAACTTTTTGTGTTAAGGCTTTCCTTGTCCTAAAACATGGTTTTTGAACTTCAAATACTTCCATATATATTTCTTAGTAAAATTATTGATTTATATGCTCATTTTCATTTGTTGACGTCAATTTAGTAGCACATGTACTATTAGTTCTGGGGTGTTACAATAGAGTTCAATGTACTAATCCCACACTGAAAAGAGAGTGTCCTACTTGCCAAGGTAAGGACCTTAATTATGAGCTTAGGTGGATCCACTAGCTAGAGTCAATTAAGACTAAGTCCATTGGGGGCACATAATTTTGGGACGTGGATAATCACCACTAGTCCAACTCGGTGCTAAGTAAACTCCCAACCGAAAACAAGCATGATAATAATCATATTCATAATCTTTGAAATGGTAAGAATCTATTAATATCAAATCATTCATAATATATCATAGTCATAAGCATAGATCCTTTAAAATCATGATTCATAACATACTCTTTAAGATAATCAAGAGCATCTAATCATGATAATCTTCATAACGAGGAGTACTTCAATTGGAAGCACCATAATTTCATATAAGATGCTGATACTTTATTTGAAAGCATATTTCATTCATAAAATGCTTCATAACATAATGCATGTATATCATCATAGCTTGATTCATAAACATAAAATACTTGTGTAGCATGGTTTCATAAAAATATCATTAAAGATATTGAATTATGATCAAATCATGCATAATAATATCAATGATAATGAATAAACTTAAAAACAATTAAACCCATAGGAAAATCATGACACACTAGAATGGGGTGAGAATCATAATTGAAAACTTTAGGTTTCTTTGGGACTCAATGGGTAAAGAATAACCCATTGATGAAGTTCCCACAAACTTTGATGAAAGCATAATTCAAATTTGGAAGAGGAGACTTGAAATCCTTGGAGCTTTGTAATCCTTATTCTTCCTTGGGAGAGAAGACTTGAGGGAGAATTTGGAGTTTGTGAGAATGAGAGTGAATGGGGTGGATAGGGTCTTAGGGAAATCAGTTATACTCTTCAAACTATGCTTAAAACGATATTGTATAGGAATTAAAAGAGTAGGGAAAGAGTCAAATAACCCTAAGAAAATAACTACCGGACATTTCTATAAAAACATTCTACAGTCCGTACATGCTTTTACAGACCGTATTGCCTATCTGTCAATGAACTGACTGAAAGTCAAAGCCTCTGAATATAATCCGTGACACCCTTTCACAACCCGTCATTCCTTATACGACCCATATAACCTCCTCGTAGAATGGGTTTGGAAAATAGGCCTGGGTCATCAGGCTTTAAACCGCGAACAATAAGTACAAATCATGTTTCCTTTTACGACCCGTATTGGCCTGCCGTATAACCCAATAATGAAATCATCAAATCCTTGAGGGATAACTACGACACACCATCTATTAGTCATAGAACTAAGTACAACTTCTAAAGTCTAGTCATAGAAATCAAGGCACAAAAATCATTTAGTCCTTAAGACTACATCTACAAGACCCAATTACAACTTGTGTTCCTAACCACTAGTTGTAAGGGTGACTCGTACAACTAGATCTGAGACTTGACATTTTTAAGAAATTTTAAGGTATCAACCACAGGTTTCCACGAGCCATGAAACTATGTAGGCTTGTAAACCCAACTTATGAACCACTACACCAAAAATCTTTGCACCAAATTTTGCTACATTTCTACTTCCAACTGAGCTATGGACTTCCGAGGTGTTACATAAAGAGTGCCCATTTCCATTTTTTCCTACTGATGTTGTTTTGTTTGTTTCCTTCAATTGCCGGAAATCTATGATCGAGTGGAATCATTACATGAATCTAAAGTGTATATATGATCAAGTAAAGTTGTCCTATGGAGGTCAATCCTTACATACAATTGAGTGGAGCTATCACCCTAAGTGAGAGGCCAAGTACATAACAGGAATGGTAGTGAAGGCCAGGCTTTTTAAGTCACTACCTATATGGAGAATACACATCTTGGTAAAATAAGGCAATATCTTACTTCCTTTTTTTAACTAATACAAGTATATATACATGTGTGATGCATGAAATATTAAAGTATTATTAATTTCTTAGATTCTGATGTCTTATTTGAACATGTTAAATTATATTACCTTTAAAATATCCAATTATATTGTTTCTTAATGAAATATGCTCCCCCATCTATCCATCTATAACCAAATCTATATGTATAGAGATAACGAAACCTGTAACTTTCAAATAAATGTAGAAAATCTTTTACGGAAATTTGTAGTGGTTTAAAGTTAGATTGTGTTACCATAAAATATCGTCTTTACCATTCCTAAACAAGGCCTAGTTGATATATTGTTTTACCTGGAAAAGTCATCGGAATTAAGAAAAGACGATTTCACTTCAAATAGAATTATATTTCATTTGCACTCACCATCTCAATTGTTCATAAAAAGTATGAGTAGATCAAAACTAAAATGAAGGAAATTGTTTTAGGAAGATTACAAAACATCAAACTTCTGATTTAATAAATCAATGGAAAAACTCAATTGAGGTACACACATGCAGTCCAAAATTTTAAAAAAATTAATCATTAGGTAACCACTTAATTTTTTTAAACATTCACCACATCTCTAAAGCATTAAAATGACAAAATTAAGAGGTAAAGATAAGATATTAGTTCCTTTTTGAATTCATTGACTCGAAGACAAAAACGTATCGAGAGTATACATATATACACAGAGTAGGGAAAGAAGAAGCTGACCAATCAAATCCGTCATACAACCAATAAAATCTTCTCCAATAAAAACATGAATTGGGTTCAATCTCAGCTCATTCAAGCCTTTACATTTTAAGAGAATATTCGGTTGAGCCCAATTTAATCTCCAATTTAAACCCGTTTTAAGACTCTTTATTTGCATTGATGTAATGTATGTACCAATATTAAATGTATGAATTACTATCTATTTTATATATTTTAGGATTTATCTATCCATTTGTAACTTATTTTTTAATTTTTTTTTGAATTGAAATTCAAACTGTGGTTGTTAAACATAAATAATAATATATTAAATTCATTGAGATTAAATGCGTCAAATTGGGTGGGTCAAAACCCAACCTATTTTTAAGTCCATTTAAACTCAACCCATTTAAGCCCAAAGTAAACCTTGACGGGTTACGACCCAACCCAATTTCTATTTCAACCCATTTTTAAATCTCCAATTTCAACTCAACCCGCCCATTTGATATCCCTACTCCTAACAAATCGTCAACAAAAAATCTGATGGAACCTGGACAATAGACCAAATAACTCGAACAAAATTTTTAACTCAGTTTCAAATGGGTGTCTATCATTTTGTTTTGAAACCATGAAAATAAGAAAATAACTCCACTATGAGAATTGAAAAGGAATGAAGGTATTTATGAAGAGAATTCTTTTTTTTCTTCATCAAACATGTCAACGTAATTAGTGTGAAGGTGAGCCTATGCTAATAATGTTAATACTTGGTACTGTATGAAGTCTCTATGACAAAAACGTATAGGGAGTATACATATATACACAGAGTAGGGGAAGCACAAGCTTACCAATCAAATCCACCATACAACCAATAAAAACTTTTCTAGAAAAAAGTTCACACATTTGGTGAACCTTCTTGCTTTCCAGAGGATTTAACATATATTTGTCTGTCATTGTTGAGTTGTCGTGGGTCTTGTCCTGACATCTATCCTAGTTTAGAGGTTTCATAGATGGTTAGAGTTGAGGACACTCTCAGTATTTCCCTTTTATTTTGAGATGTTTCGCAAAGTGTCTTATTTATAACAATGAGTACTTTCAGACATCCATAGTGAGCTTTACTTTGACATTGATTTCTATTCTGAGCCTATTATTGTTTGAGTGAGTCTTTCGCTAAGTAGTCAGTTAGGCCAAGGGTTTGCTTGGGGATCAAAAATGATTCTCGAATGCTAGCCATGTCTAGAGTGTAGGCTTGAGGCCTGATAAACTTGGTATCAGAATACAAAGTTCAAGAGTCCTAGGGTGCCTATGAGGTCATTTCTAAAAGAGTCTGTCTTATCCGTATGAAGCGCACCACACCTTTAATTGGAAGTCTACAACATTTAGAAACATTTCACTTTCTTCTTACTCTTGTTCGTGCGATAGAGTTCAATTCAATATAGTTTCTTCTAATCCATGCTTATGTGTATCTTTTCAGATCATGCCTTTATGAGGAGTTGTTCGAGGACATCCTACCAAGATGAATGCTAATTCACAAGGTCAAAAGGATCCCAATGCACCAGAAGTACAACCCCCTTAGAGATATATCACCACTGCTAAGTTTAGAAATGATATTCCTATGCTAACTTAGGATGTGGTAAATCAGGCTAGTCAACAAGGAGCGGGTCATCAAAATGTAGCTGATACCCTCGGAGTTAACTACGTCAAAGCTCAATGAGGATACATAAAACTATCTGGATGAGCTTTAGAATGTGTTTAGGGTCATACATGTTGTTGATACTGAGTGTGCAGAGTTGGCTACATACCAACTCAAAGGTGTTGCCAGGATATGGTATGACTAGTGGTTAAAGACTAGAAGAAAAGGTGCACAACCTTAGGTTGGGCAATGATTGAGAATGCTTTCTTAGGGCGTTTTTTTACCCTAGAGTTAAGGGAAGCAAAGGTAAGAGAGTTTTTGAGTGTGCAAGAATACAACCTCAAGTTCACTCAACTATCCCGCTATGCTCTGGAAATGGTGGCTGATATAAGGAGTAGAATAAGTTTGTTTGTGTCTGGGCTATCTGGTTTATCTTATTAGGTGGGGAAAGAAACTATTTTGATGGGGGATATATGTCATGACCCGATTCTTCACCCTAGACATGGCTGACACTCGAGAACATTTGATGGTCCCTAAGCAAACCCTCATCCTAGCTGACTACAAGCTAAAGAGTAACTCAAGCATACAAAAGCTTAAAACTGAATAAAATTCATTAAGCTCAAATACAAAGCTTTAACTCAAAAGGATTAACTCTAAATATAATAGGATATTCAACTAGCCAGAAATAGACAACTCAAGTCTCTAAAATATTTAACAAAATAAATGAACAGACTTCTCAAACTCTATTGTCCATCTATGAAGCCTCTATATGACAAAGATGGAAGTCGGGACAAGAACCACGACATCTTGACAAAACTAAAAAGTAAATGGAATTCTGCAGAAGCAAGGAGGCTCACCAAAGCTAACTCGAATTGCAAGTGGTATAACCGAAGCTTCTGTTAATGACTATGAATGCATGTATCTGCATCATAAAAGATGTAGACCAAATGGCGTCAGTATATGGAATGTAAGAGCATGTAAGGGGAGTTCTAAAGCATAAACATAAGCTTGAACTGATGGAAAACAAATATACTTACCATTTCTCAACTCACTCAACTCAGTTCAACTCAACTCAGAGAGAATAGGGCTCAAATCAACAATAAGATACTCAACTCTGTGAGACATAGTTCAACTCAACTCAGAGAAATAGGGCTTAACTCTACAATAAGATACTCAACTCTGTGAAACATAGTGCAACAAAACTCAGAGAAATAGGGCTTAACTTAATAATAAGATACTCAACTTTGGGAAACATAGTGCAAATCAACTCAGAGAAATAGGGCTCAACTCAACAATAAGATACTCAACTCTGTGAAACATAGTTCAGCTCAACTCAGAGAAATATGGCTCAACTTAAAAATAAGATACTCAATTTTGTGAAACATAGTTAAACTCAACTCAGATAAATATGGTTCAACTCAACAATAAGATATTCAACTTTATGAAACATAGTTTAACTCAACTCAGAGAAATAGGGCTCAAATCACTCAATAATAAGATACTCAACTCAAGATAAAGCAACAATAAAAGATGCAATATATGGAAAGCTTTAAAAAAGTAGATAGCAACTAAATGTATTGAATAATACAATAATAACTCATTTTGTATATAAAAATACAAAATATAAATCTGTGGGAGATTCTCTAACCGATAACCATTACTATGAGTTATGTGTTGATACAACGTCTAGCCCATGCTGCCAGAACTGTCCTATACTTTGCCAGGGTATAGAACCTACTCTTTAAGTGCATCTACTAGTCTAAGCTAAAAAGCAATAAGGAATTATCTAAGATGTATGACCCTTTCTACCCATGTTGGCTATATGGTTTATGGGGGCTGTGAGTTATCAGAACTCTCCGCATATCGGTATTCAATACTACTCCCAAAAATATAACTTTGCTCATATGTTTTAAAGAAAGCATTTCCTCTTCCTCAACTTTGAGATTATTACTCAAAAATATTTCTCTTAAAAGAGATAGTTATCAAAACTCCTAATGAACTCCTTTGAAAATTGGTGTTTCCTCTCATCTTAAATGTAAAAACATTTACTCTTGTGAATATTTACTTCCCATATATTATTTTAAATAAAATGAACTCAACTCTACTCTTCCTCATACTCAAATACTCAAGTCTTAAAACAAATTATGAATAATTGTAAAAGACTTTTCAAAATAGAGGTCATGCCGAATTATGGTCGTAAACGATTCAACTAAAGGGTTTCAATAACCATATGTAGACTCAATATCGGAACTCAACAACTCTAGAACTCAAGGACTCAAGGATACTACTCATCTCAAGAATGTTCAACTCATAGGGTTCATGTCGAATTATGGGAATGAACAACTCAACTGAAGGACTCAATGATACTACTCATTTTAAGAGTGCTCAACTCATAGGGTTCATGCGGAATTATGGGCATGAACAACTCAACTCAAGGACTTCATCAATAACACGTAGTTGTCCCATAAGTAGGAATATAATCTCAAACGCATTAAAACTCAATACACAAGAACTTAGAACTTGAAACTACTCATCTCAAAGATATTCAAATTATGGAGTTCATGTGGAATTTATGGGGTGGAGGTAGGTGACCTTGGTGCACTAAATGGGGCAGGGTGTCAGCCCTTGACCTACAAACAAGCTCTGTTGGGGCAATGGTGGGGCGGTGTGCCAACTCTCTCCAAGAAAACCCCAACGTATTTCATTGCTCATTTTTTTACCCTAATTCGTTTAGAATCGAATGGTTTCTTCCCAACTCCCTTAGATTCATTTACCCAACTTAATTATATGAAAATCCACTTGAAAACAACCCTTAACTTTCAGAAATTAATCTCAAGAAGTTTTTAAACCTCATTAATAAAAGAACAAAACTCAAACTTCATGAAACTCATATAACCAAATTTATGGATGGAATTTGTAAAATAACTCATGATTGGTGTGTGGATTAACAAACCCAACACTATGAAAACTTACATACCTGTTAGGGATAAAACCCTTGGTGATAATCCGCAACAAAACTCAAGAATTTCGACGAATGCCTTGAACTTTTCCTATTTTCTCCTCGTTTCTGTTCTGGAACTCTCTTCTAAAACCCTAAGCGTTGCGGATAAATGACACTGATTCTAACCCTTAATTATTACTAAAACTATTTAAGCTAAAAATGTAAGGAAAAGACCAAATTACCCCTCATAATTTCGAGTAAATTTCCTTAATTAGATAGGCTGACTTCAAACGGGCATATCTCACTCATCCGAAATTGAAACTTAGCAAACTCGGTGGCGTTGGAAAGATTATCCAAAGACCTTTCATTGGATATGTTATGGGCCACCTAACTCATCTGTACTGAAAATTATGGTCGTTTACAATTGACCCAAGACTTAAAAGAACTTACGAATGACTTGAATGAATTCTCTTTAGTTCATTTTGGAACTTAAGGTGATACATCTAGTGACCTTAACATTTAAGAAAATTTACATTCCTTGGTAAAATTGTACTCACCAGAAAGGATGGTTCGAGTCTTAGCTCAAACAAATTTTGGGCAGTTACAATAACTCCCCCTTGGGATCATTTGTCCTCAAATAATGGTTGGGCTAGGTATGGAATAGGGTTACTCTTATCATGTCTGCCATACGAACTAGAATTTCCTGTATTAATATTCAGAACCAACTAATGGCTCTCATTTAACTATTTTTCATAGTAAAACCTCCTCCTCCTCTTCCTCCTCATTTACAACCTTGGATGGAATTATCACACTATTATTATCATGATAAGAACATTAACCTTCTTCTTCTAACATCACTCCTCTGCTAAAAGGACCTCTAAAAAGATACCTCCCACACTCTTTGGAAGTCATTATTGTCTTATTCTCAAACACTTGACTTGATTTCTCATCTTATCATCTCCCCCTTAGGTCTAAAGCTGACACCTAAAAGCTATAGACCTATTCCATTATCTCTAAACTGGTCTATACCCCCCTTTTTTACTCTAACACTCGAAAAAGTTTATCTCATGACTACCGAACTCTCCATAAGCAGGTACTACGACCTCTTTCTAAGATGTTTCCCTTAACAACTTCTCATTGATTTATAAGGCCACTCCATTTAACTCTTAAGTGAAAAAAATTGTTTTCATCAGCCTATTGCACATTGACTCAATTAGACTATCTAGGCACACATGGAAAGTCATTAACTTAATTGGGACCTCATCGGGTAACATACCATCTTGGTACACCTCTTAATGCTCTTATTACTCTTGCGACTTAGCCACTATTCACTCCCCTTATTTAAAGGTTAGGGTCTCGTACTTGTACCGCTCATATTTATTGCATCTAACATCTCAATTCCTCACCTGCTCTCTGTTAAGTCTAGCAGATCAAATCTCAAGACTAACATCATCACCCTTATATTGCCACTCTTTTGGTCTTGACACTTATCTCAAATTCAAGTTTAATATTTATTACTAAACTCGAATATCAATACGATTGCTCACTTATTATACTAACTTACAACTACCAAATAAATGTGAATTAAGACTCTCCCACTAAAACATCATGACAAGTAGTCAATCTTTATCTCTCCGTCTATATACTTGTGAATTATCGTCACATTCCATTTCACAACTTCAATACTATTTATCCATTTTTTATACATCATTGCCTAATTAGTTCTATAATCCTCTAAATATAATGGGATGCCCCTTAATAATCATAAGCCTAGTTTAGAGTTATCACCTCAAGAATACTCTTGCTCTTCTATCCAATACCTACACTTGGTCGTTACCAACACGATGACACCTCATCATACACTCCTTTCTAGTAAAAATATACTTTAAATCATCCTAACTAGTAAATCATCCTCTCCCTTCTATAAAGAACTCTCTACATAATTATTATTCCTTTTTTTACTTGTAAAGGATCTCATCACTTATAACTGACTGGGTGCATGATTGAAATAACATAATCTGCCTCATCACTATATCCCTTTCATAGATCTCTATACCTCTGCTTACTTTCCTCTAACTTTGGGCACTTTCACTACTACTATTCATAATCTCGTAACTCATACTATTTTTTGAGTGAGAATAATACCAAAACTATACAAAAAACTTTCTCATAAGGATCTCAATTGGAACAAGGATTAGAGAAGAAAGTACATCTCGCTTTTAACTTGAATGCACGATTCATATGAACATGAGTCCATTCCTTTGAAATTCAACACTTCACTCACTCATGGGCTTCTCTCAAGCCCCTCTGGAGTCTCATGACTTCCTCAAGCCTCTTGCTAAGAATAACTCATCCATAAAGATTTTGGGCTTTACTTTCCAACCACCTTTAGTATGAGGGGTAGTCGAATGGATATGAGGAAGCACGAGTTACAATATATTCCTTTTGGCACAGTTCTACTGCATGATTTAGAGTATGAAAGAAGGAAAACTTTTCATAAATGTCTGTAGTCACTCATTTATAGAAGTGAGGCCCTCACAACCATAAACATGATTCTATCATCACGGCTTCATAGACACCCTATTACACTTGAACTCTGTGCTCTAATACAAAGTTTGTCATGACCTGAGTCTATACCCTGGATATGGCCAACACTCGAGAACCATTGTTGGTCCCCAAGTAAACCCTCATCCTGGCTGACTACAAGTGAAAGACTAACTCAAGCATACAAAAGATCAAAACTAAATAAAATTCATTGAACTCAACTACAATGTTTTAAATCAAAAGATTCACTCCGAATATAATTTGATAATCAATTAGCCAGAAATAAGAAACTCAAGTCTTTAAAACATTTAACAAAATAAATGAATCAGACTTCTCAAACTCTACTGTCCATCATTGAAGCCTCTAAATGAGAAAAAATAGAAGTCAGGACAAGACCCACGACATCCTGACATAACTTAAAAGCAAATAGAATCCTCCAGAAGCAAGGAGGCTCACCAAAGCTAACTCAAACTGCAAGTGGTATCAACGAAGCTTCTATTGATGACCCTAAATACCTGTATCTACATCGAAAAATATGCAGGCAAAATGACGTCAGTACATGGAATATACAAGCATGTAAGGGGAATTCCAAAGCATAAACATAAGCTTGAACTAATGAAAAATAAGCATACTTACCTCTTCATAACTCACTCAACTCAAAGAACATAGTTCAACTCAACTGAGAGAGAATAGGTGCTTAACTCAACAATAAGATACTCAACTCTGCAAAACATAGTTCAACTCAACTCAGAGAAATAGGGCTCAACTCAACAATAAAATACTCAACTCTGTGAAACATTGTTCAACAAAGCTCAAAGAAATAGGGCTCAACTCAGCAATAAGATACTTACTTTGTGAAACATAGTTCAACTCAACTCGGAGAAATAGGGCTCAACTCAACAATAAGATACTCAACTCTGTGAAACATAGTTCAACTCAACTCGGAGAAATAGGACTCAACTCAATAATAATATGCTCAACTCTAGATACTTAACTCAAGATAAAGAAATAATAAAAAATCTAATATGTGGAAAGCTTTTAAATAGCAGACAACAACTCAATGTATTGAAGAATACAATAAGACCTCAGTTTGTATATCAAAATACAAAATATAACTCTATAGGAGATTCTCTAACCGACACTCATCACTATGAGATATGTGATGATACATCCTCTTGCTTACGCTGCCAGAACTATCCTATACTTTACCAAGGTATAGAACCTACTCACTTAGTGGATCCACTATTCTATGCTAAAAAACAATAAAGAATCATCTAAAAAGTATGACCCTTTCTACCCATGTTAGCTACATGGTTTATGGGGCCTGTGAGTCGCTAGAACTCCCCCTTATATCGGTGCTTAATACTACTCCCAAAAATATAACTTAGCTCATATGTTTTAAAGAAAACATTTTCTCTTCCTCAACTTTGAGATTATTACTCGAAAAGATTTCTCTTAAAAGAGATGGTTCTCAAAACTGCTCATGAAATACTTTGGAAATCGGTGGTTCCTCCCATCTTCAATGTAAAAACATTTACTCTTGGGAATACTTAGTCCCCATATATCATTTTAAACAAAATGAACTCAACTCTACTCTTCCTCAAACTTAAATGCTCAAGTATTAAAACAAATTATGAATAATTGTAAAAGACTTCTCAAAATAGAGTTCATGCCAAATTATGGTCATGAACGACTCAATTCAAGGGTTTGAATAAACATATGTTGACTCAATACTCGGAACTCAACAACTCTAAAACTCAAGGATACTACTCATCTCGAAAATATTCAACTCATAGTGTTCATGTGGAAGAATGGGCATGAACAACTCAACTCAGGGACTCTATGATGCTACTCATCTCAAGAGTGCTCAACTTATAGGGTTCAAGCAGAATTATGGGCATGAACAACTCAACTCAAGGACTTTATGGTTAACATGTAGTAGTCCCATAAGTAGGAATGTGATCTAAAAAGGATTAAAACTCAATGCTACAGAACTTAGAACTTGAAGATACTACTCCTCTCAAAGATACTCACATTATGGAGTTCATACCGGCTCAAGGATCTCAATGATAATGTAGACTCATGAATACATTCTCCTCATTATCATACTTGATTACTCAAGTCTTGAAACAAGTTATTAGTAATATTAGAAGACTCCTCAAAAACATTCAAAGGGACTTTCTCAAAATACTCGAAAGAATTTTCAAGACTTTTCTCTTCACTCTACCTTGAATTTGAATTATAAATTATAGGTTATGATTTATGTTAGTAATGATTTATCAATGTTTATAAGTAGTTTAGAGTAGTATGAATCAAGGGGGAGTAAAGGTACCCTTTGAAGGAACTCGGACAGGCCAAACGACAGAGAAGGGGTGGGGGAAGGCGACCCTGGCACACTGAGTGGCACAACGCGGCAACCCTTGAACTATAGAAAACCTTTGCTAGCCCAATAGTGGGGCGGCACGCCAGCCTATGCCTAGAAAACCCTGACAAATTTCTTCACTCATTTTCTGACCCTAATTCGACTAGAATAAAATGGTTTCTTCCCAAATCCCTTTGATTCATTTAACCAACTTAATTATATGAAAATCCACTCAAAAAAAACACCCTCAAACTGCTAACATTCATCTCAAGAATTTATCAAACATCATTAATCAAAGAATGAAACTCAAACTTTAAGAAACTCATCAAGAAATCATGATTGGCATGTGGGTGAATGAACCCAACACTATTAAAACTTACATACCTCTTTGGGATCAAACCCTTGCCAAAAATCCGCAATAAAACTCAAGAATCTCGAAGAATGCCTTGAACTTTTCCGCTTTTCTCTTCTTGAGCTCTCTTCTAAAACCCAAGTGTATTGGGGATGAATGAAACTGATTCTAATCAGTTTAAACCCCCTAAATTATTACTAAAACTAATTTAAGCTGAAGGGGTAAGGAATATACCAAAATACCTCTCATAATTTTGGGTAACTTTCCTTAACTGGACAGGCTAACTTCAAATGAGAATATCTCACTCATCCAAACTCAAAACTTAGCAAACTTGGTGGCATTGGAAAGATAATCCAAAGACCTTTCATTTGATATCTTATGGGCAAAATAAATCATAAAGTACTGAAAGTTATGGTCGTTTAAAGTTGATCCAAAACATAAAAGAACTTACGAATGACTTGAATTTAGTTCTTTTTGGAACTCAAGGTGTTATATCTAGTGACCTTAACACTTAAGAAAATTTAAATTCCTTGGTAAAATACTACTCACAATGTAGAATGGTTTGAGTCTTGCTCACAAATTTTTTGGGGTGTTACAATAGACATAGATAAGCTTATGATTCATGTATAGTAGGTGGAGGAGGGTAGGTTCGAAGATAGGGAAGATTCTGCAGTAAAAGGGCTAAGACAATAAATCAATGAGTCCGACCAGCAAAAGACTAGGAATGTAAATCAGTCATCCTTTTAGTAGAGGTCACCTGGACCTGCTCCATCGTCAGCTAGTTCACCTGCACCAACGAACATGAATTATCAAAAGAACCAGAACTTCACAATATCAAAGATCAACCTACTTAGTCTCAAGGTAGTGTGGAAGAAAAGTCTACTTGGACCTCTACATATACTAAGTGTGGTAGGAACCACCTAGGAGCGTGTCATGATTCCACCAATACCTATTTCAAGTGTGGTCAAACGGGTCATTTTATGAGAAAGTGCCCTAAAAAGAGGCAGGGTAATGGGGATAATAGAGCCCAATCTTTTTCAGCAGCTCCAACAGATAGAAATACCCAAATAGGAGCTATATAATGAACAAGGGGAGGTATGAATCATCTGTATGTCATAGCTAGTCGCTAGATCAGGAGAACTCACTAGATATTGTAACTAATATGCTTAAAGTTATTACTTTTGATGTTCATGCCTTGATCCAAGTGTGAGTTTGTCTTTCCTGTCTCTTTATGTAGCCATGAGGTTTAATATTTCCCCCTGAACAACTTCTTGAGCCCTTCATTGTTCCACACTTGTGGGTGAGTCTATTCTAGAAGAATGAGCCTATCGTTATTGTACCATCTTTTTCTGTCACAAGAACTTGTTTCATGCTTGTTATGCCTCAATCGATTGTAGAACCCGAGTAGTCAAGTTTCAGTTTCCTAATGAGCCTGTTTTAGAGTGGAGTAGTTTCGAATTGCCTAAAGGTTATTTTATGTCATACCTTAAGGCCAGAAAGTTAGTTTCTAAGGGCCGAATCTATCAATTAGTCCAAGTTAATAGCTTTAGTGTTGAGACACCACCTATTCAGTTAGTTCCTATTATGAGTGAGTTTCCAGAGGTCTTTCCACACTATCTTCCTGAAGACCCTCCTGAGAGATAAATAGACTTCGAAATAGATATTATTCCTAATACTCAACCCATTTCTATTCCACCATATTGAATGACTCTCGCTCAAATGAAAGATTTAAAAAAGTAGTTGATAGATCTTCTTGGTAAGAGTTTCATCCGACCTAGTGTCTCGCCTTGGGGCGCTCTAGTCTCATTCGTGAGAAAGAAAGATGGTTCCCTTAGGATGTGTATCAATTACTGCCAGTTGAACAAGGTCACCATAAGAGTAAGTACCCTCTTTTGAGAATTGATGACCTTTTCAACCAACTTCAAGGCGCTACTTGTTTCTCTAAGATAAACCTCATATCTGGCAATCATCAACTGAGAGTGAGAGAAAGTTACATCCCACAGACAGCTTTCAGGACCTGCTACGGTCATTATGAGTTCCTTGTTATGTCATTTGGTTTGACTTACGCTCGTGCAACATTCATGGATCTTTGAACAGAGTATAGAAGTCATATCTAGACATGTTTGTTATGGTATTCATATATGACATATTGGTTTATTAGAGGAATGAGGATGATCACGCTAGTCATATCAGAATAGTCTTCCAAACTCTAAAAGATTGAAAATTATATGCCAAGTTTTCTAAGTGTGAGTTCTGGTTTGAATCTGTGGCGTTCTTAGGCCACATTATGTCTGGCAAAGGAATTTGAGTTGACACTCAAAAGATTAAAGTAGTGTAGAATTGGCCCAGACTTATATTCCCTACTGATATAAGGAGTTTCTTGGGATTGGTTGGTTACTACAAAAGGTTTTTTTTAGCCAATAATTTTTCTTTCCTTCATCTTCCTCAAACTCTACCACCCCAAGCCCTTCATCTTTCTTACACCCTACCACTTGAACCATCTCTTTTTTCTTCTGTAACACTAGAAAAGTTAGTAGGCTAAACTTGAGCCTAGGTTTAAGATCAAGGGAAGAGGGCTAGAGCCAAGGAAGATGGCAAAGGCCAAGGCAAGGGGACAAGGCTTGCCCAAAATTGGCCAGGCTACTGCCCACCATGACCACGAGGGTCTTCACGACCCGTGGTGGCCACCATGATTCGTTTTTCCACCCATGGTGGTGAGGCAGTGAGCTCACAAAGCTGCCCCAAGAAAGGCTCACCTTCACAAGCCACTTCACGACCCGTGGTGAAGACCACGATCTGTTTTTCCACCCATGGTGGTGAGGCAGTGAGCTCACAAAGCTGCCCCAAGAAAGGCTTACCTTCACAAGCCACTTCACGACCCGTGGTGAAGACCACGACCCATAAGAAGTCTCATGGGGTTGCCTTCAGCTTATGGGGGCTTCTCAAGTTAGAGTGGATACTGGTCAAGGGATAATGGGTACCACCATGAGCGGTGGTGCCCTTGACAGGTCGTGAACCTTGTCGTGAGGCCTGGCACCCTACTTTAAAGTGGGGTTATTTTAGGTAATTCCAATTTTGGTACTTATTGAATGAGGTAGTTTTGCATTAGTTTTATACACATATATAAGCCCTTTTAATTCGTTAACCAACCTATGCACCTCATAAAATCCAAAAACCCAAATGAGTTCATCTTCTCCAAAATTTCTCTCTAGAACTCCATGGAAGAAAAAGAAGAAAGTTAGAGCTAGAGCTTTAAGAATCAAGCTTTTCTCCTCAAATTCATGGGAAATCTTCAATAAGGTATGGTATCTCTTTATCTATGGGTACCCATCACCCATGGAGCCTCTTCAAAACCCCCTATTTCAAAACTAGAAAACCCAAAAGTTAGGGTTAGACTTCAATCTCATGGATTCTTTTCAAATTCGTTTTTAAAGGTTGAATTATCTTTGTTTATGAATGTAATGATGATTTTACAAGATTTTAAGTTGAATTCCTCAAGAATCTATGAATTACCCTATTTTCTCAAAGTGGATCTTAAAGTGTGGGAATTGATTGATGTAAGTATAATGTTATAGAATTATGAACGTAATGTATTGATTACTTGAACTATGTCATATTCTATGTCTAATGTAGTATTCCTAGATGTGTTGATGAACTATGATCCATAGTCCTTGAAGGGCAAAGTATGAGAATTATGCATGATTATGAGATTTATGTATATATTTTAAAAACACTTTGAGAATAAAGTGATTATGACTATGATGTAATTATGGTGTTGTTGAAAGGCTATTCTCACACACACAAAATTATGAATGAAGTATGAATGAAGTTTCCATGATTATGATAGTGATGTTGTGTTGATTGGAAGGTTATTCTCAATTATACACTAATGAATGTTGATGACATGTTGTGAAAGGTTTTCTCGCAATATGGGGATTCTTAGGTTGAAAGGCTATTCTGACCTATTGAATCTAGGAGTTATCTTATGAATGATGTTGGATTGAGTGTTATACATTCTTCCATAGTAATGAACTTAACTAATGAAATGTTAAGTACTATGTGGGGAATAATGCTAAACACAGAGTGGATATTGATTGAGAAGGAAAATCATACGTGAATTGAGGCGGGTTTTCTAGTAATAGTATCTTGAGATGGATACCTATACGTGATTTGAGGTAGGGTATCTAGTTGCAATCACCTTATCCCATAACTATGTGCCCTCATAGGTCTTTAGCTAGTGGATCCACCTAAAAGCTAAATTAATGATTCTACCTTAGGCAAGTGGGACACCTTTTTCGTGTGGGTAACACCGGATTCCATGATTTTCTAACATGGTCTATATTGGTAAAGGCTTACCCCCACAATGAATGATTATGAACTATAACTTCTCAAGGAGCACTAATTAGTGTAAGTGGGAGTATGGGATCTCACTCATGCATTGCCCAAGTAGGATTTGAGAGTAGTTATTTTGTGTCCCTTTTTTGTTATGATGGTTTATGAAATGAAGTATGCTTAATGTGGATTGTTTCTATGAATTGCTTTCCTTGATATGAATTATTAAAGGTGAATGTTTCCTTGTCTATGAGTATTAACTAAGGATGATATCAAAGAATGGTACGTATTATAATTGTGTCGTTAAAGTGGTACTTAGTATAGATGAGATTATAAGATCTTATCTATGCATTGCACAAGTATGACTTAGGGTTACTTAAGAGATGATTCTATTATGCTATTATGATCTGTATATTGCATATGCTTGCGACTTATGCTTTTATACTAATGTGCATGATGACTCTCAAACTTGGTAAACTGTATGTTTTAACTAATATGTCCTTTGTAAAATGATTTCATGGTTTTATGCATAACTATCATACTTAGTGCATTTTTGTACTAACTCATATTTTTCTGCATTTTTGCCCAAGTGTAGGTATTGGCACTCAATTTGGTTCCCCTTGTGGCTAGAGCTTGGAATTGATCATTCTTCTTGCTAGTTGGTGAGTCCTCATGATTTGAAGACGTATGAGTCATTTGTAGTTTCTTTCTAGTATTGCATTTTCTGACTATTTTGAAAGGGTTGTGACCCTATTTTTGATTCAAGTGTTGTAATAGATGGCTATAATGAGACAAGTCTAGACTTCCGCTAGCTTTTATAAAAGACTTCGATTGTATGGATAATGTTTTAAAATTTCCGCATCATTTATTTTATCCTATGTTATGATATGCTAAGGGCTTGTATGAGACCCCTTCAGGGTCAAATACGCCATGTTACATGTAGGGTGTACCCCTGGGTCATGATAAACTTGGTAATTAGAGCACAAAGTTTAGAATTATTCTAAAATGATGTCTCATAAGCCAGATCTAGTAGAGTCTTGTTCGTAGTGTGAAGAGCACCACATTTATGAATGAGAGGCTATAAGATGTTTAGGAAACTACACTTCTTTCATTACTCTTAAAGCCGTGCCATAGAGCTTAGCTCTATAAAGCCCTCTCCTAATTCGTCTTTTGTGTCTTCAGGATATGAATATACGAAGGGCTAACTCAAGAAGAGTGGAGGGTGAGAATGTGAATCAAGAAGCTCCTCAAGGTAATCAAGATCCTCAATCTAACCAAACTCTAGTTGATCCTTCAAATATGTCGAAGGCGGAGATTAGATCATCTCTCAAAATGTTGGCGCAGGATTTGACTACTCAAGCTCAAACCATGATGGCTCAAGTCAATAGAGAAATGGTAGCTCCGGTGAATATGAATTCCGCGGCTTCTAGATTGAGAGATTTTTCAAGAATGAACCCTCTCAAGTTTCTTGGTTCCAAAGTAGGAGAGGATCCTCAAGAATTTGTGGAGGAGGTTTATACAATACTTGATGTCATGGGGGTGACTTCGGTAGAGAAAGCAGAGTTAGCCGCTTACCAATTAAAGAGTGTTGCACAGGTTTGGTATAATCAATGGAAGAGAAATAGGTTGGTAGGAGTGCGTCCCATAGATTGGGAGGTGTTTAAAAAAGCATTTCTTGATAGGTTCTTTCCCCGAGAGTTGAGGGAAGCTAAGATGGAAGAATTCATTAACCTTAGTCAAGGTACCATGAGTTTTAAGGAGTATGCCTTGAAAGTTACCCAACTATCCAAGTATGCTCCATCTATGGTGGCGGATTTGAGGGATGAGATGAGTAGGTTTTTGACAAGTGTGTCTAACTTAGTTGGAGAAGAATGTCGTACAAAAATGCTCCATCATGACGTGGATATCTCTAGGCTTATGGTGTATGCCCAACAAATTGAGGAGTCAAAACTCAAGAGAAAGAATAGAGAGGTAAAAAGAGCTATGTCCAATTAACAAGGATAACCAAGGTTCAAAAAGAGGTCGTCCAACAAAGATTCCTCCAATGATTCTCCAATGGTCAACATGGATAGGGTGTCTAACCCTAAATCTCAAGGAGGAAATAGAGGCGGTTCTTCGTTTGATAGATCTACATGTGCCAAATGTGGAAAGGAACATGCGGGTAAGTGCCTAGCTGGCACGAATGGTTGCTTTGGGTGTAGAAAGAAAGGTCATGAGATGAGAGATTGCCCAACAATCATGGAAAAAGGGAGAGAGGCCAAGAAAGATTCTCTTAGTGGTTCAGGTCCCAATGCTCCAAATTATGGTCACTTCTATGCACTCCGGCTTAGAAAGGACCAAGAACACTCTCCGGATGAAGGCACCAGTGTGTTGATAGTTACCTATAGATGTAAATGTTTTATTAAGATCCCTGTGATACTTTTATACTTTGATGATAGCCTTAGTAGGGGTTTTCTCCCAATAGGGAGATGGTATGCTTAAATATCAAGATTGTTGAGAGTCCCGATATCCTAATCTCTCTTCTTGTATTAAGAGTTCATTGTGGCTTGCTTTATGTTTTGGAGTCATGGGTGTTTTAGAAGTTTCAATGATCTCCTTATGTTATGCATTTTCTTGAGAAATTCATGTTTAGAAAGAAAATAAGTTTGTCTGATTTACTTTCCTCATGTTGTTGTGTATTTAGTATGAGTTGCTTATATGTTTCATGAGATGAATTTTCAAACATACTTTAGTATTCTTTTGAGAATAATTGCATAATTTGCTTTATGTTAGTGAGTTGACCATTCTTTGAGTTTGAGAAGGTAGTTCCTCCAACGAATTTGAGAATTGTTGGAGTTTTCATGCATAACGGGTTGCTAGATGTAGTTCCTACTTCCTTGTGTTGCATTGAGCATGTTGAGATGGATTTAATGTTTCCTCCTTTGAATTGTGCATTATTTTGATGTTTCATGCATGATGGGCTGCTAGTCTTAAGTCTTTAAGTCTGTAAGGTCTCTAGATCGACATTCAAAGATGAATTTTCCCAAGGGACAAATATTGTAACACCTTGGAAGTTAGTAGTTAAACTAGTACCTAAACATAAGGGTTAACGTCAAGAGAAAAGGGCTAGAGCCAAGGAAGATAGGCAAAGGGCCAAGGCTTGCCCAAAATTGGCCAGGCTACTACCCACCATGACCACGAGGCTCTTCACCACTCGTGGTGGCTACCACGAGCCGTGGTGCCACCCGTGATGGTGAGGCAGTGAGCTCACGAGCAACTTCACGACCCTTGGTGAAGACCACGGCCCTTTGGAAGGCTCCTGGGGTTGCCTTCACCTTATGGGGGGATTGCCAAGTTAGAGTGGATACTAGTCAAGGGACCACAGGAACCACCATGAGTCGTGGTGCCCTTGACGAGTCGTGAACCTAGTCGTGAGGCCTGGCACCCTACTTTAAAGTGGGGGTTATTTTAGGCAATTCCAATTTAGGTAATTATTAAATGAGGTCATTTTATCTTAGTGTTATACACATATATAAGCCCTTTTAAATCATTAACCAACTCATTCACCTCATAAAAATCGCAAAACCCAAAAGAGTTTATCTTCTCCAAAATTTCTCTCTCTAGAACTCCAAGGAAGAAGAAGAAGAAGAAGAAAGTTAGAGCTAGGGCTTTAAGAATCAAGCTTTTCTCCTCAAATTTGTGGGAAATCTTCAATAAGGTATGGTAGCTCTTCATCTATGGGTAGCCTTCACCTTATGGATTCCTTTCAATTTCGTTTTTAAAGGTTAAATTATGTTTGTTTGTGAATATATTGATGATTTTACATGATTTTAAATTGAATTCCTCAAGAATCCATGAATTATCCTATTTTTTTCAAATTGGATCTTGAAGTGTGGGTATTGATTGATGCAAGTAGAATGTTATAGAATTATGAATGTAATGAATTGATAACTTGAATGATGTTATCATCCATGTCTAATGTAGTAATTGTATATGTGTTGATGAACTATGATCCATGGTCCTTGAAGGGCAAAGTATGAGAATTATGCATGATTATGAGATTTATGGATATGTTTTAACAACACTTTGAGAGTAAAGTGATTATGACTATGATGTAATTGTGGAGTTGTTGAAAGGTTATTCTCACACACACTTATGAATGAAGTATGAATGAAGTTTCCATGATTATGATATTTATATTATGTTTATTGAAAGGCTAATCTCAATTATACACTTATGAATGATGATGATGTGTTGTGAATGATTTTTTCACTATATGGGGATTCTTAAGTTGAAAGGCTATTCTGACCTATTGAACCTAGGAGCTATCTTATGAATGATGTTGGATTGAGTGTTGATACATTCTTCCATAATAATGAACTTAAGTAATGAAATGTTAAGTACTCCGTGGGGAATAATGCTAAGTATCGAGTGGATATTGATTGAGATGGAAACTCATACGTGGGTTGAGGTGGGATTTCTAGTAGCAATTTCTTGAGATGGATTCACATATGTGAGTTGAGGCAGGGTATCTAGTATCAATCTCTTTATCCCATAAATATGTGCCCTTATATGTCTTTAGCTAGTGGATCCACCTAAAAGCTAAATTAATGGTTCTACCTTAGGCAAGTAGTACACCCTTTTTGATGTGGGTAACACCGGATTCCATGATTTGTTCACATGGTCTATGTCACTTAAGGCTTACTCCCACAATGAATGATTATGAACTATGGCTTCTCAAGAAGCACTACTTTGTGTGGGTGGGAGTATGGGATCTCATTCGTGCATTGCACAAGTAGGCTTTGAGAGTAGTTATGGTGTGTCCCTTTTTTGTTATGATGGTTTATGAAATAAAATATGCTTAATGTGGATTGGATCTATGAGTTTCTTCCTTGATATGAATTCTTAGAGGTTAATGCTTCCTTGTCTGTGAGTATCAACTAAGGATGATATCAAATAATGGTAAGTATGATTATGGTAGCCTATAAGTGGTACTTAGTATAGATGGAATTATAGGATCTCATATATGCATTGCACAAGAATAACTTAGGGTTACTTAAGAGATGATTCTATTATGCTATGATGATCTATATGTTGAATATGCTTGTAACTTATGCTTTTATACTAATGTGCATGATGATTCTCAAATTTGGTATAGTGCATGCTTTTAAACTAAAATGTCCTTTTTAGTATGATTTCATAATTTTATGCATGGCTATCATACTTCATGCATTTTTGTAATAACCTATATTTTTCTACATTTTTCCCCAATTGTAGGGATTGGCACTCAATTTGGTTCCCCTTGTGGGTAGAGCTTGGAATTGATCATTCTCATTGCTAGTTGGTGAGTCCTCATTATTCAAGGATATATGAGTCATTTGTAGTTTATTTCTAGTAATTCATTTTCGGATTATGTTGAAAGGGTTGTGACCCTATTTTTTATTCAAGTATTGTAATAGATGGCTATAATGAGACAAGTCTAGACTTCTACTTGCTTTAATAAAAGACATTGATTGTGTGGATATTGCATCATTTCTTTTATCTTATGCTATGATATGCTAAGGGCTTGTATATATACCCTTCAGGGTCAAGTACGCCATGTTACATCTAGGGTGGTCGTGATATCTTTGAAACCTAACCTCTTTCTCTTTCCTTGGAACTCCCATCCCGACCATATTTCTCTTCTTTGAACTGCCACTCCAATCCTCTATCTTTCTCTTCAGACATCGCCACATCAACCATCACCTGCCTCGCCCTTTTCTTCTTTTTCTTCATTGAGCTTTCCATCTTCTTTCTCCTTCTTCGAATTGCCCCCATCCCTACCCCCATTTCATTTTGATTAGTAAAGGGGTGTGATGAACATGGAAAGAAAACCAACAATTCGCTCTTCCTTCAAATGGTAGTGTTTGAATGTGATGAACTTGAAGCTCTTTTTATTGAAAAATTATAATTCCTTTATCTCAAATTAATTTTTCAGTTACTTTTATTTATTTTTTTCGGTAATGTTTCTTTAATATTGAATTTGTTTTTGTGAGAATGATTTTGAAATCTTGGATCAATCTTTGAATCATGACTTGAGTTTGTTCAATTGTAATTTTGATCGAATTGAGGGACAATCAAGCTCATTTTTTGAGAATTTTTCCTTTCAAAATTATGAATAAATAATAATAATAATAATAATAATTAAAAAGCCAAAATTTAAATAATGTTCAATGTGGCAATGATGTGAGGCTGATGTATCGATGACATGACTCATGTGGAACGCACCTGCCATTTTGAGACTGATATTATAATTCTAGGATAATATTAAATTCACTTGATAAGAGATCAAGGGGTAAATAATTATCTGTAAAATTAAAGGCATAAAGTAATCTTTGTTGCCAAGTTCGGGGAGGGGGGTGGCAATTTATGTGTTTTTCTTTCATCATCACCCTTGACTCTACCACCCTTTCTCTCTGCATCGTCATCTTCAGATATTGTAGACTCATCAATAGAAAATAACTATCTTATAGACTCCTTGGTAGAATACAAATATAACCTTATTAACAAAATAAATAACATTAAAATAGATATAGAATATACCACTAATAGGATAGAATATTATAAAAGGATTTGTTTAATTAGAAGTACATTAGGATAGAAAAATAGATTCATTAAGACATATAGAATACCTAGACTTAAAAATACACCCGGGGAAAAAATATAGATCACTATATAAAAATAACATTTTAAAGTGTAATTTCACTGAAGGAGAACATATACTACACTCTGAAGACAAGCAATATAATACTTTAATAGACTTAACAATAAATCTTAGTGAAAAAATTCAACAAGAAGATAAAATCATAATAAAATTGTTAGAAGAAATACAAGTAGTACAAAACAAACAATATAAGACTTTAGATAAATTAGAAAATAATTTTGATTTTTTAAAAGCACAAGAACTAGAAATAGATAGAAAAATCCAATACTTAAATACAAAATTTAATCTAGCAAAAATACCTACAAAAATATAAATAGAAAAACTGGTAAAAACTATAGTAGAAAGGCCTAAAGATTTAGAGATTAGAAATACCCAAGTAGTAACAAAAATTATAGAACAAGTAGAAAAAATAACCACTGAAATTAGTCATCTAAAAGAAATAATTACTAGACTTGAAAGAATCTTACTCTCATGAGTGAAGAAGATATAAATTATAAAAAAGCATTAGAATATACAACCAACTTCCATCAAGAGCCAATAGGATATTTTAGTTACATTCCTTTAAGCCAAACAGACAAAATACTCCTAAAACAAAATAATACAATAATAGCATTACTAATAGAATTAAACATAAAAATATACAAGATATTAAAAGAAAAACAATCGGAACAAATTCATAAAAATAAATACAGAAAGAGACGAACTAATTACTCAACTTAAGAAAGTAGAAATATCACCTAAACAAGAAAAACACAAATTAATTAAAAAACCTCAAAAATGGACTTTCTTTCAAATAAACGAACAACCCAAGAAAGCTGACCAAGTTTCTCAGAAAATAGAATAGGGAATAACCTAATTTCACGAATATTATTTAGGAAACCATCCACTATAGAAGAAAATCAAGAACTAACTGAAATAATAGACATAGATAGAGATTTACAGATTTTTAAACAAAATCAACTAAAATTATTTAATCCAAAAACTTTATACAACATAAAATATTTATCTAAGAATAATCAATTATATAGACACTATAGAGAAGAGCAAATATTAGCAATAGGAGAAAACTTTGCAATTTTAGACTTAGTAAACCAAGCTTTCACAAAGACTATAAAAAATACCAATCTAATGTTAATGCATATGGGTCTAATAGTCATAGGAATAAAAGGACTAACTAGAAAAAATGTAGGATCTAAAGTATTAATTGTATTATATGATGATAGATGGTCAGATTTAAAGAAATCTATAATAGGATTAACAGAAATAGACATGATTAATAATGGAGGAATTTTCTATATTAGTCCAGACTTTTTAATTAATTTAAAAGAATTTGAAAAACATATTAAAATAGGAATCTAGACAAAAGGATATGAAGAAATGAATAATGGAAACAATTTACTAATGTGTATAGGTTTCATAGTAAATATGATCTTAAGTAGTAATACAAAATTTAAACTTCAAGTAAACGATGAGGTAGAAATAATGGGAAATAAAGGTATAAAATTAATCAAACCAATAAAAATAAACCCAGAAGAATATGCAAGATTAGAATGGAACTTAGAGAAATTAAGCAAGCCAAAGGTTTTTGCTCCCGAGCAACATTTAATATATACTAGCTCGATCGGAGAAACATCAATCAGGTTCACAGACTATAATTACACTAGTCAAAAAGATTTAGATGACAATGAAACAGAAAGTACCATAGAAACAGAACAAGAACAATTCATGAATATAGAATTAATACAAGAAGGGTACGAAGTAGAAAAAGTCATACAAGAAGCAAAAATATTATATCAAGAGAATAATATGATAGTTTTTAAGTGCAGAGGATGAAAAAAGGGTAAAATGGATATAATGGAAACAATAGAACATTTTAGAATATGTCAAGAAAGAGATGATAATTTAGCATATAGAATGGATGAACTAGAAGACAATAGAGAAGAAGACACATTATTCATAACTAGTTATACGGAACTAATGGAATAAGAAACTAGCTCACATAGTGTTAGTCATTTCCAAAGAACTTGTGCAACCCTGAATATTGACTATAGTACAGGTAATCTGCCTAGAAAACCGTGGATAAGACCTGATAAAAAAAAATAAAAGATAATATTAGACTAGCAGGGAAAAGAATGCATATAGAAGAGCCTATTAGACTACAAGAAGGAGGAAATAAAGGAAAAATATTAAATATAGCTGCACATGATCCATAAATGTGGAATACAGTAATAGATTTATGGAAAGGTATAGTAGTAGCAGACTTTATTAAAAATTATCAGAAAACTGATGCAGAAACTGTGTATAGATATTTAGAAACCTTTTTTGGAGAATCTTGTAAAGCAGTATGGGAATCATACAAACAGACTTACCCTCAAAAATTTCAAAATCTAATCTAATTAGGACCAAATCCATATAATATTACAAATAAAATACATGTATTATTAATAGGAGAAGATCCCAATAGTGGCTTAGTAGCATTACAAAGAATTGTTATAATTAAATTAGAACAATTAAGTATATCTAATTGGATACACATAAAGAATTTTCTTAAAGACTATTTTTACTATTGTACTATTAGTGGAAATACATTTAATGAAGAATCAGGTAAAAAATTATTTACTAAACTACCAGGAGCTTTAGAAGAGAAATAAAAGAAAGATGGTATAAAAGAGAAGGAGTGGTGCAAAACCCCACACTCTTATAGCCTATAGGACAAAAAATAAATCACATAATGGAAATGCTAACAGAAAAATGTATGAATATACAAATACAAAAGCAGTTAAAACAAAATAATGAAATGAATTTTTGTAAAACAATGATATACACTACCGAAAGTTATGATAAAGAACCTAGTAAAACAAGAAAATATAAAAGAAGAACTGGATATAACTAAAGACCCTATAGACATAAAAAAAATTTCTTAAGAAAATCTTCAGCTAGAAAACCATATTTAAATAGAGATAGACATGTTAGAAAATATAGAAATGATAGAAATTACCAAAATAAGTTAGAATGCCATACTCGTGGAAGTATAGAACACTTAGTAAATACATGTCCTAAAAGAAATAATATGAAAACTAAAAATTTTCATTTAATAGAAGACTTTCAAGAAACCCTACTAAATGTAGATGCATATATGTCAGACACAAAAAGTATATATTCAGTTGTTAGTATCGATATAATATAAGAAAGAAATCAATCAGACTCATCTGATTCAGAGAATGATGATTTAATTAATGAAATAGGAATAGAAAGAAATGGTGATTTAGATAATCTACTAATAAATACCATGATGAATATTTATCAAGACTGCAATCATGAGTTCGAAAGATTAAAAGGAATAGATAGTAATCAGTGTAATATATGTAAATGGTATCCGAGTAAAATAAATAGAGCCAAATGTAAGAATTGTTATATGGAAGCATGTATTAGTTGTATAGAAAACAAGTTAAAACAAAAAGTAGATAAGCAAGAAAATCAAGCTCATATAAAAGATCAGGCTACAAATTTAAGATTAATAACTCTAGAAACAAGAATAAATGACTTAGAACAAAGAATAATTAAGTTAGAAAAAGGAAAACAAAAAATAGACATAGATACTACACAGTCACAAGGTACAATACATTTAGATCAAATAGAAGAAAGTGAATTAATGATTATAGAAGAAAATAATACTAGTTTTATATGCAATGAAGATAAAAAATTTGAAACAATAAAAATACTAGTAAGAATAAAAATAAAAGATCTAGAAATAGAAACTTTAGCTTTAGTAGATACAGGTTGCACTAGTTGCCTCCTAAATAAAAAGATATTGCCACATAATTTATTATCAACTCTAAAAAATTTTAAAGAACCTATACAAGCAATACAAATGAATGGAATTTATAATCTCTACAACCAATATATAGAAAAAGCTCAAGTAAGCTTTATAAATTCATGTAGTGAATTCTATAAGCCTACATATAATATGCCTAAGATATTAGTAAGAGATCTTAATATTAAAACTAACTTAGTCTTAGGTTTACAATTCTTTATACAAAATAACGGAAGTTGTTTAATTTCTAGAGATGAAATAATGATGTTTAGAAATATAACATATACTCCTGTACAAACTAGAAACATTCCAACTAAGGAATTAAATAAAGATAGTAAAATAAAAAATACAACTCCATGTTGTGACGATTGTAAAGATAAGGGCAGTCGTTGTTCAAACAACCTATATGAAGAAAAACAAGAAGAAAATTATTCAGACAATATATACCTAGAAGACATAGAAAAGGATTATACTTTAATAAATATAGAAACATAATTTTACAATTTTCAAAAAGGAATAACTACTATAGGAAAATTAAAAAATCCTAAAGACTTAGAAAATATAGTAGCAATACTAGACGAAATAGAAATAATAGGGCGAAAACCCTTAATAATAAAATTCTATGTAAATTAGATATAATAAACCCCAACTATACTGTAAAAATTGCAACAATAGAAGCTAATAATGAACATACGGAAGAATTTAATAAACAAATAAAGGAGTTACTAAAACTAGAAGTAATAATATCTACATCTAGACATAGATCAACAACCTTTATGGTTAGAAACCATAGTGAACAAGTGCGAGGAGAAGCTCGCACGGTAATAAATTATAAAAGATTAAATGATAATACTAGAACAGATGCATACAAATTACCCGATAAAAGTGAGCTAATTAATATAATACAAGGTAAAGAGAATTTTAGTAAATTTGATTGTAAGTCAGGATACTGGCAGGTTAAAATGCACCCTAAAAGTATAGAATGGACAGCTTCTACTTGTCAAGAAGGACATTTTGAATGGCTAGTTATGCCTTTTGGGCTAAAAATAGCTTCACCTATATTCCAAAGAAAGATGGATGAGATGTTCGGAGATTATAAGAATTTTGTACTATTATATGTAGATGATAAGTATTTAACAAAGACATACAAGAACACTTAGGACACTTACAAACAGTATTTAGATTATTCGTAACATATGAAATAATAATAAGTAAAAAAAATGGAACTGTGTAAGACACATATAAATTTCTTAGGAGTAACTCTAGGAGAATGAAAGATAAAATTACAACCACATATAGCTAAAAAAGTATTAGGAATGCTAGATAAATTAGATAATACTAAGGAACTACAAAAATTCTTAGGATTAGTAAATTATGCTAGAAACTTTATTCAAGATTTAGGAAAAATAGCAGGACCTTTGTATGCTAAGACAGGTAGTAAATGGCAGAAACACTTCAACATAGAAGATATAAAATTAGTACAACAAATTAAAGATAAAGTTAAAAGTATACCAGACCTACAAATACCCTTAGGATCTGATTATTTAATAGTCCAAACTGATGGGAGTAAATTAGAAAGGGGAGCTATTTTAAAATCCCGACCTAATAAATACAGTTCAAAAAATGAAGAAAATGTTTGTGCATACCAAAGTGAAAAATATAAAGAAAAAGGTAATATGAGTAGTATAGACGCCGAAGTATTAACAGTAATATATGGTCTTAATAGTTTTAAATTATATTTTTTAAATAAAAATGAAGTCTTAGTAAGAACAGACTGCGAAGCAATAGTTAAATTCCATGAAAAAATAAATAGTAAGGCTAGCAGTAAAAGACGATGGTTAAATTTTATGGATATAATATCTATATATAATAATATTATTTTTGAGTATGTTAGAGGAAAAGATAATTCTAGTAGATAAATTAAGTAGATTACAATTAAAAACTAACTGACTTATATTTGAGTATGAAACCAAGCATGAGACCAACTGTCCAACAACCAGCAGACAAAGACAAGGGCATAGCCCAGCCAGACATTATTAGGAAGACAAAATTTTTGACCATTAAGTACAACAGACAACTAAATGGAGAGAATTTATTTTGGTAAGTATAATTTAATTTCATATCCTTAGTGTAATTTATCATTTAGAGTAATTCTAGACTTTAATTTAGACAAAGGTTAACAATGTTTGATAGATAATTTATGAATAGCCTATAATAAACAAGATATTAAATATTTAATAGCAGCTTCAAACGCTTTATGTCAATATTTCTCAGATAAAAATAAAGATAATAAATTTAAATATTATCTACTTATACATGGCAAAAATAAAGGTGTTTTTCAGACTTGGATAGAAGTAGTTGATTCTATAAATAGGGTTAAAAACCCACTTTTAAAAGGTTTTAATAATTTCACCGAAGCTTTAGACTAGGTAAAAGGAATACTTGGGCCTAATTACTATATTTCACCAGCTTTCAGACAAAGCCCAAACCAAATACCACAATATAATATCCAAAAAGACTCAGATAAAATAATATTTTGTGACCATTGTTCATCCATGACTGAGGATTTCAAAAGACTCAATACAAAAAACGAAATCCTAATTCAAGAAAATATGAGACATATGAAACAGCTTGAGACCTTTCAGAATAAATATGTTTCAAGATTTGACAGTACTCAGACGCAAGACACGAGTTCTCCACCTCCTTTAAAAATGGATGAGACGGTTGTGCATTCCCTCTGAATGCTAAGAACTCTACTGTATCGGAGCATGATACAGCTAGCTCGGTTCAAACGGTGACCGATAAAGACTTATCAAATCCATTAAAGGCTGTCACTTTGCCAAAAAATGAAGAAGAGGAGCCTTCTTCCTCACAAAAAAGATTACCTAAATATTTTCAGAAAGACTCTTTAAGAAAAAATGAAGCATTAAAAAATTTAAAAAATGACAAATTATAAAAAATAATCAAACAAACTTTATAAAAAAAAATTCAAGACAAAAGCCAAGACAAACAAATTATTCCCAGTCCAAGTAATGGTTCAGAAGACGATATTCGCAGTGCTTCATTATCAGATGAAGAACAGATAAATAATATTCAAAACTCTCAAAACCCTTATGACGATAATGATTCAGGCATGAGTTTTGATACTATTGCTTTACACAACTTAGATACTTAACTATTTTTCTATTATTTCATTCCCCACCACAAGAAGATTATGCAACGGACATAATTAAAATGACAAGAAGGCATGGTAAAATGAATTAAAAAGAAATGGACAAGATGGCATGGGAAAGAATGGCATGATTTCAAGAAAAAGAACAAGAAACGTGTAAAAGAAAAAAGACAAGAAACAATGGCACAAAGTCAAGAATGGTATATAAAAAAATAATTTCAAGTCTCAAGATAAGATGGAAAGTGGCATGAAAAAGGACAAGGAAAAAAGACAAGAAGATATGGGCCAAAAAAAAAGACAAAAATCAAGATGGTAGAAGAAATATTAATTAGTATGTAAAAATGTTAGGGGGATGCTCACTAAGTGTCCTGTAAAGATGAATGTGTTGTCATTTTATCACTACCCTCCAAAAGAGGGAAAAACCGTTGACAACACGCGTCCAATAATTGTGTCAGTCTATGATATTAGTCCAAAAAAGTTGAATTTAATGATGCATGTGACGATGGGGTCCAATGAGTACCCGACTTGCATTATTAAAGGAATCTTATCAAGTTGTCGGCCATTAATAATTAAGGCCACGTAGTAAGTCTAGAACCGTTCGTTTGGTTCTTCTAAGTCCTATATAAGGGGGTAGTTTTAAGAGTTGAAGGAGGAGGAGTAAGAAAAAACCAAGAGCGGAAAAAACTTAAGAGTAGAAAAAACGGAGAAACCAAAAAACCTACCTACCAAAAAATCCTCCTACTTCCTTCCAACCTTTATGTTTATTACCTTGTTCTACTACCTTGTTTTGTAAAAAGTGTGTGAAATAATAATAATAATAATAATAATAATAATAATAATAATAATAATAATAATAATAATAATAAGTGTTTTGGTGTGTTTAAGTTTTTAATTTTTCAAGAAGCTCTTCGGGGTTCCAAAAAGGGAAACCAAACTCAATTTATCATATAAGTTTTTTGCGATGTTTATTCCCCAAAATTTCCCCAAAAAATATGTGTATTATTTTCATGCTATTTTATGTTTTTAGCTTAATGTAAATTACTGCACATGTATTAAATGATTACCCTTAGTTTATGGTTAACTTCTTAATTTCTTAAATAACGACTATGGATTAGCCTGTAAATTCCTAGGATTCTTGGCTTTGATAGTCTGCTTGATAAAAGGATGAAGTTGTTGCCAGATAAATATCCGGGGTGGGGGCTAAAGATGAAGTTTTTAAGAGTAAAGGTTAAGAGGAAGAGATGAACGGGGTAATATAAAAAAATGTTTACACACACACACACACACACACACACACACACACACACACACACACACACACACACACACATATATATATATATATATACATATATATTAAAATGGGGAAATTAGGGTATTTACATCATTATTAAACGTGATAAAACTAAAAGAGAGAGGGAGTACTGAGTAGTTTTATCACGTTTAATTATGATGTAAATACCCTAATTTCACCATTTTAATATATATATATATATATATCTTACCCCGTTCATCTCTGCCTCTTAATCTTTATTCTTAAAAACATCATCTTTAGCCCCACCCCGGATATTTATCTGGCAACAACTTCGTCCTTTTATCAAACGGACTATCAAGGCCAATAATCCTAGGAATTTATAGGCTAACCCATAGTCATTATTTAAGAAATTAAGAGGCTAACCATATACTAAGGCTAATCATTTAACACATGTAAAGTAATTTACATTAAGCTAAAAACTTAAAATAACATGAAAATAATAAACATATTTTTTGGGGAAATATTAGGGAATAAACATCGTAAAAAACTTACATGATAAACTGAGAGAGGTTTCCCTTTCAGGAACCTCGAAGATCTTCTTGAAAACTTAAAAACTTAAACACACCAACGCACTTATTATTATTTCACACACTTTTTACAAAACAAGGTAATAAACATAAAGGTTGGAAGGAAGTAGGAGGATTTTTTGGTAGGTAGGTTTTTTGGTTTCTCCATTTTTTCTACTCTTAAGTTTTTTCTGCTCTTGGTTTTTTCTTACTCCTCCTTCTTGTAGTCTAATAGGTTCTTCTATAGGTATTCTTTTTCCTGTTGTTCTAATATTATCTTTAATTTCTTGATCAGGTCTTATCCACGATTTTCTAGGCAGATTACCAGTACTATAGTTAATATTTGGGGCTGCACTAGTTCATTGGAAAGGACTAGCGCTATGTGAACTACTTGCTTCTTCCATTAGTTCCGTATAACTAGTTATGGATAATGTGTCTTCTTCTTTATTGTCTTCTAGTTCATTCATTCTATATACTAAATTATCATCTATTTCTTCACATATTCTATAATGTTCTATTGTTTCCATTATATCTATTTTACCCTTTTTACATCCTCTACACTTAAAAACTATCATATTATTTTCTTGATATAGTCTTTTTGCTTCTTCTATGGCTTTTTCTATTTCATATCCTTCTTGTATTAATTCTATATTTATGAATTCTTCTTGTTCTATTTGTATTGTACTTTTTGTTTCATTGTCATTTAAATCTCTTTGATTAGTATAATTATAGTCTGTAAATCTAATTGATGCTTCTCTGCTCGAGTTAGTATACATTAAATGCTGCTCGGGAGCAATAACCTTTGGCTTGCTTAATTTCTCTAAGTTCCATTCTAATCCTGCATATTCTTCAGGGTTTATTTTTATTGGTTTGATTAATTTTATACCTTTATTTCCTATTATTTCTACCACATCATTTACTTGAAGTTTAAATTTTGTATTACTACTTAAGGTCATTTTTCCTATGAAACCTATACACATTAGTAAATTATTTCCATTATTCATTTCTTCATATCCTTTTGTCTGGATTCCTATTTTAATATGTTTTCCAAATTCTTTTAAATTAATTAAAAAGTCTGGACTAATATAGAAAATTCCTCCATTATTAGTAAAGTCTACTTCTGTTAATCCTATTATAGATTTCTTTAAATCTGACCATCTATCATCATATAATACAATTAATACTTTAGATCCTAATTTTTTTCTAGTTAGTCCTTTTATTCCTATGACTATTAGACACATATGCATTAACATTAGATTGATATTTTTTATAGTCTTTGTGAAAGCTTGGTTTACTAAGTCTAAAATTGCAAAGTTTTCTCCTATTGCTGATATTAGTTCTTCTCTATAGTGTCTATATAATTAATTATTCTTAGATAAATATTTTACGTTGTATAAAGTTTTTGGATTTAATAATTTTAGTTGATTTTGTTTAAACATCTATAAATCTCTATCTATGTCTATTATTTAATTTAATTCTTGATTTTCTTCTATAGTGGATGGTCTCCTAGATAATATTCGTGAAATTAGGTTATTCCCTATTCTATTTTCTGAGAAACTTGGTCTGCTTTTTCGGGTTGTTTGTTTATTTGAAAGTAAGTCCATTTTTGAGGTTTTTTAATTAATTTGTGTTTTTCTTGTTTAGGTGATATTTCTACTTTCTTAAGTTAAGTAATTAGTTCGTCTATTTCTATATTTTTATGAATTTGTTCCGGTTGTTTTTCTTTTAATATTTTTTCTATTTTTATGTTTAATTCTATTAGTAATACTATTATTGTATTATTTTTTTAGGAGTATTTTGTTTGTTTGGCTTGAAGGAATGTAACTAGAATATCCTATTGGCTCTTGATGGAAGTTGGTTGTATATTCTAATGTTTTTTTATAATTTATATCTTCTTCACTCATGAGAGTGAGATTCTTTCAAGTCTAGTAATTATTTCTTTTAGATGACTAATTTCAGTGGTTATTTTTTCTACTTGTTCTATAATTTTTGTTACTACTTGGGTATTTTTAATCTCTAAATCTTTAGGCCTTTCTACTTAGTTTTTACCAGTTTTTCTATTTTTATTTTTGTAGGTATTTTTTCTAGATTAAATTTCGTATTTAAGTATTGAATTTTTCTATCTATTTCTAGTTCTTGTGCTTTTAATAAATCAAAATTATTTTATAATTTATCTAAAGTCTTATATTGTTTGTTTTGTACTACTTGTGTTTCTTCTAACAATTTTATTATGATTTTATCTTGTTGTTGAATTTTTTTCACTAAGATTTATTGTTATGTCTATTAAAGTATTATATTATTTGTCTTCAGAGTGTAGTATATGTTCTCCTTCAGTGAAATTACACTTTAAAATGTTATTTTTATATAATGATCTATATTTTTTCTCCGGGTGTATTTTTAAGTCTAGGTATTCTAGATGTCTTAATGAATCTATTTTTTTGTCCTAATGTACTTCTAATTAAACAAATCCTTTTATAGTATTCTATCCTATTAGTAGTATATTCTATATCTGTTTTAGTGTTATTTATTTCATTAATAAGGTTATATTTGTATTCTACCAAGGAGTCTATAAGATATTTATTTTCTATTGATGAGTCTACAATATATTTATCTTCTATTAATGATTTATCTAACTATTCTTGTGTCCAATTTAAATAATCTATTAATACTTTTAAAGTGTTTTTAAGCTCAAATCTATATTGTACTTCGTCGTATAGCCAACTATATCTTAATCGTATTCTTTTAATATATTCTAGAGGCATATATTTTATCCAAAGTGTATATAGTCAAGTGCTCTTTTGCATCTTTTTATGTGTATTTTAGAGAGATTTATTTGTCTTATAGTGTAATCTAGTCTTCTATTAAGATATTTTATATTATGTTCTGATTCTTCCGTGTCTAATTGTTTTTCCAAAATTAATTGTTGTTTTATATTATGAATTATTTCTTCGTGAAGCCACTCCTTTAACTGTCTATATCTGTTAATTAAAGTCTGCATTAACTATCCTAACAATATTGCTTCCTTTTATAAGTTTTTATATATCCAATTGATTCTCTTTTCACACCAAATTATATCACTTTCGTAGCTTATTATATCCCACCTAATATTACCAATAAATTCTAGATCTATTATTTTATCTAGATCTTCTCTACTTTGTATATTATAAGTTTTTTCTAACTGTTTTTTCTTGTTTATAGCTCGTCTTTTAAAGTTATATTCTCTATATAATGTCCAATATATAAACCTTATATTTCTAAACGAAAGATGTCATTTCATGTATTAGAAATTCCCAAAAACTTCTCGCTCTGATACCAAATATATAAGCGTTTAAATATAAAGGCGTTTAAATAAAAGCTTTTAAATAAAGTATAAAGATAGTATAAAGGATGTAAATAAATATTGGCAGATAAGAAGATGATGTAAATCCTACTCAGTACTCCCTCTCTCATTTAGTTTTATCACATTTATATATATATATATATAAAAGTTTTTTTTGATTTTTTTATTTTTATGTAACCCTGTTCATCTCTTCCTCTTAACCTTTATTTTTAAAAACTTCATTTTTAACCCTACCCCAGATATTTATCTGGCAACAACTTCATCCTTTTATCAAGCGGACTATCAAGGCCAAGAATTCTAGGAATTTACAGGCTAATCCATAGTTGTCATTTAAGAAATTAAGAGGCTTACCATATACTAAGGGTAATCATTTATCACATGTACAGTAATTTACATTAAGCTAAAAACATAAAATAACATCAAAATAATAAACATATTTTTTGGGGAAATTTTGGGGAATAAACATCGTAAAAAACTTACATGATAAACTGAGAGAGGTTTCCTTTTCGAAAACCCCGAAGAGCTTCTTGAAAACTTAAAAACTTAAACACACCAACACACTTATTATTATTTCACACACTTTTTACAAAACAAGGTAGTAAAACAAGGTAATAAACATAAAGGTTGGAAGGAAGTAGGAAGATTTTTTGGTAGGTAGGTTTTTTAGTTTCTCCTTTTTCTCTACTCTTAAGTTTTTTCCACTGTTGGTTTTTTCTTACTACTCCTCCTTCAACTCTTAAACGTACCCCCTTATATAGGACTTCGAAGAACCAAACGAACGGTTCTAGACTTACTACGTGGCCATAATTATTAATGGCCGACAACTTGGTAAGATTCCTTTAATAATGCAAGTCGGGTACTCATTGGACCCCATCGTCACATGCATCATTAAGTTCATCTTTTTTGGACTAATATTACAGACTGACACAATTATTGGACGCGCGTTATGTCAATAGTTTTTTCCTCTTTTGGAGGGTAGTGATAAAGTGACAACACACTCATCTTTACAGGACACTTAGTGGGCATCTCCACCTAACATTTTTACATACTAATTAATATTTCTTCTACCATCTTGATTTTTGTCTTCTTTTTGGCCCATATCTTCTTGTCTTTTTTCCTTGTCCTTTTTCATGCCACTTTCCATCTTATCTTCAGAGTTGAAATTTTTTTTTTATACCATTCTTGATTCTGTGCCATTCTTTCTTGTCCTTTTTCTTTTACACGTTTCTTCTTCTTTTTCTTGAAATCATGCCATTCTTTCCCATACCATCTTGTCCTTTTCTTTTTAATTCTTTTTACCATGCCTTCTTGTCTTTTTAATTATGTCTGTTGCATAATATTCTTGTGGTAGGGAATGAAATAATAGAAAAATAGTTAAGTGTCTAAGTTGTGTAAAGCAATAGTATCAAATTTCATGCCCGAATCATTATCTTCATATGTGTCTTGAGAGTTTTGAATATTATTTATTTGTTCTTCGTCTGATAATGAAGCACTGCGAATATTGTCTGCTGAACCATTACTTGACTGGGAATAATATGCTTGTCTTGGCTTTTGTCTTGAAATTTTTTTTCTAAAGTTTGTTTGATTATTTTTTCTAATTTGTCATTTTTTTCTTTTTTAATGCTTCATTTTTTCTTAAAGAGTCTTTCTGAAAATATATAAGTAATCTCCTTCGTGAGGAAGAAGACTCCTCTTCTTCACTTTCTGGCAAAGTGACAGCCTTTAACGAATTTGATAAGTCTTTACCGGCCACCGTTTGAACCGGACTAGCTCTATCATGCACCGATACAGTAGAGTTCTTAGCATTCAGAGGGGAATGCACACCCATCTCATCCATTTTTAAAGGAGATGGAGAACTCGTGTCTTGCGTCTGAGTACTGTTAGTTCTTGGAACATAATTATTCTAAAAAGTCTCGAGCTGTTTCATATGTCTCATATTTTCTTGAATAAGAATTTCGTTTTTTGTATTGAGTCTTTTGAAACCCTCAGTCATGGATGAACAATGGTCACAAAATATTATTTTATCTGAGTCCTTTTGGATATTATATTGTGGTATTTGGTTTGGGATTTGTCTGAGAGCTGGTGAAATATAGTAATTAGGCCCAAGTATTCCTCTTGCATAGTCTAAAGCTTCGATGAAATTATTAAAACTTCTAAAAAGTGGGGTTTTAACCCCATTTATAGAATCAACTACTTCTATCCAACTTTGAAAAACACCTTTATTTTTGCCATGTATAACTAGATAATATTTAAATTTATTATCTTTATTTTTTATCTGAAAAATATTGACATAAAGCATTTGAAGCTGCTATAAAATACTTAGTATCTTGTTTATTATAGGCTATCCATAAATTATCTACCAAACATTGTTGACCTTTGTCTAAATTACAGTTTGGAATTACTCTAAAAGATAAATTATACTTAAGATATGAAATTAAATTATACTTACCAAAATAAATTCTCTCCATTACGTTGTCTATTGTACTTAATGGTCTGAAATTTTGTCTTTCTAATAATGTCTGAGCATAAGCGTCTGGCTGGGCTATGCCCTTGCCTTTGTCTACTGGCTGTTGGCCAGTTGGTCTCATACTTGGTCTCATATTGAAATATAAGTCAGTTAGTTTTTAATTGTAATCTACTTAATTTATCTACTAGATCATTATCTTTTTCTTTAACATACTCAAAAATAATATTATTATATATAGATATTATATCTATAAAATTTAACCATTGTCTTTTACTGCTAGCCTTACTATTTATTTTTTGGTGGAATTTAACTATTGCTTTGCAGTCTGTTCTTACTAAGACTTCATTTTTATTTAAAATATATAATTTAAAACTATTAAGACCATATATTACTGCTAATAGTTCGGCGTCTATACTATTCATATTACCTTTTTCTTTATATTTTCCACTTTTGTGTGCACAAATTTTTTCTTCATTTTTTGAACTGTTAGGTCGGGATTTTAAAATAGCTCCCCATCCTAATTTTCTCCCATCAGTTTGGACTATTAAATAATCTGATTCTAAGGGTATTTGTAGGTCTGATATACTTTTAACTTTATCTTTAATATGTTGTACTAATTTTATATCTTCTATGTTGAAGTGTTTTTGTCCTTTACTACCTGTCTTAGCATACAAATGTCCTGCTATTTTTCCTAAGTCTTGAATAAAGTTTCTAGCATAATTTACTAATCCTAAGAATTTTTGTAGTTCTTTAGTATTATGTAATATATCTGGCATTTCTAACATTTTTTTAGCTATATGTGGTTGTAATTTTACCTTTCCTTCTCCTAGAGTTACTCCTAAGAAATTTATATGTGTCTTACACAGTTCCATTTTCTTTTTAATTATTATTATTCCATATGTTATGAATAATCTAAATATTGTTTGTAAGTTTCCTAAGTGTTCTTGTATGTCTTTGCTAAATATTAAGATATTATCTACATATACTAGTACAAAATTCTTATAATCTCCGAACATCTCATCCATCTTTCTTTGAAATATAGGTGGTGCTGTTTTTAGTCCAAAAGGCATAGCTAGCCATTCAAATGTCCTTCTGTACAAGTAAAAGCTATGCATTCTATACTTTTAGGGTGCATTTTAACCTGCCAGTATCCTGACTTAAAATCAAATTTACTAAAAATCTTTCAACCTTGTATTCTATTAATTAGCTCACTTTTATCGGGTAATTTGTATGCATCTGTTCTAGTATTATCATTTAATATTTTATAATTTATTACCATGCGAGCTTTTTCTCGCACTTGTTCACTACGGTTTCTAACCATAAAGGTTGCTGATCTATGTCTAGATGTAGATCTTATTACTTCTAGTTTTAGTAACTCCTTTATTTGTTTATTAAATTCTTCCGTATCTTCATTATTAGCTTCTATTGTTGCAGTTTTTACAGTATACTCGGAGTTTATTATATCTAATTTACACATAATTTTATTACTTTCCCAATGTATTAAGGGTTTTCGCCCTATTATTTCTATTTCGTCTAGTATTGCTACTATATTTTCTAAGTCTTTAGGATTTTTTAATTTTCCTATAGTATTTATTCCTTTTTGAAAATTGTAAAACTATGTTTCTATATTTATAAAAGTATAATCTTTTTCTATGTCTTATAGGTATATATTGTCTGAATAATTTTTTTCTTGTTTTTCTTCATATAGGTTGTTTAAACAACGACTGCCCTTATCTTTACAATCGTCACAACATGGAGTTGTATTTTTTATTTTACTATCTTTATTTAATTCCTTAGTTGGAATGTTTCTAGTTTGTACAGGAGTATATGTTGTATTTCTAAACATCATTATTTTATCTCTAGAAATTAAACAACTTCCGTTATTTTGTATAAGGAATTGTAAACCTAAGACTAATTTAGTTTTAATATTAAGATCTCTTACTAATATCTTAGGCATATTATATGTAGGCTTATAGAAATCACTACATGAATTTATAAAGCTTACTTGAGCTTTTTCTATATATTGGTCGTAGAGATTATAAGTTCCATCCATTTGTATTGCTTGTATAGGTTCTTTAAAATTTTTTAGAGTTGATAATAAATTATGTGGCAGTATCTTTTTATTTAGGAGGCAACTAGTGCAACCTGTATCTACTAAAGCTAAAGTTTCTATTTCTATATCTTTTATTTTTATTTTTACTAGTATTTTTATTGTTCCAAATTTTTTATCTTCATTGCATATAAAACTAGTATTATTTTCTTCTATATTCATTAATTCACTTTCTTCTATTTGATCTAAATGTATTGTACCTTGTGACTGTGTAGTATCTATGTCGATTTTTTGTTTTCCTTTTTCTAACTTAATTATTCTTTGTTCTAAGTCATTTATTCTTGTTTCTAGAGTTATTAATCTTAAATTTGTAGCCTGATCTTTTATATGTGATTTTCTTGCTTATCTACTTTTTGTTTTAACTTGTTTTCTATACAAATAATACATGCTTCCATATAACAATTCTTACATTTGACTCTATTTATTTTACTCGAATACCGTTTACATATATTACACTGATTACTATCTATTCCTTTTAATCTTTCGAACTCATGATTGCAGTCTTGATAAATATTCATCATGGTATTTATTAGTAGATTATCTAAATCACCATTTCTTTCTATTCCTATTTCATTAATTAAATCATCATTCTCTGAATCAGATGAGTCTGATTGATTTCTTTCTTCTATTATATCGATACAAACAACTGAGCTATACTTTTTGTGTCTGACATATATTCATCTACATTTAATAGGGTTTCTTGAAAGTCTTCTATTAAATGAGAATTTCTAGTTTTCATATTATTTCTTTTAGGACATGTATTTGCTGAGTGTTCTATACTTCCACGAATATGGCATTCTAACTTATTTTTGTAATTTCTATCATTTCTATATTTTCTAACATGTCTATCTCTATTTAAATATGGTTTTCTAGCTGAAGATTTTCTTAAGAAATATTTTTTATGTCTATAGGGTCTTTGGTTATATCTAGTTCTTCTTTTATATTTTCTTGTTTTACTATGTTCTTTGTCATAACTTTGGGTAGTGTATATCATTGTTTTACAAAAATTCATTTCATTATTTTGTTTTAACTACTTTTGTATTTGTATATTCGTACATTTTTCTGTTAGCATTTCCATTATGTGATTTATTTTTTGTCCTATAGGCCATAAGAGTGTGGGGTTTTGCACCACTCCTTCTCTTTTATACCATCTTTCTTCTATTTCTCTTTCTAAAGCTCCTGGTAGTTTATTAAATATTTTTTTTACCTTATTCTTCATTAAATGTATTTTCACTAATAGTACAATAGTAGAAATAGTCTTTAAAAAAATTCTTTATGTGCATCCAATTAGATATACTTAATTGTTCTAATTTAATTACAGCATTTCTTTGTAATGCTACTAAGCCACTTTTGGGATCTTCTCCTGTTAATAATACATATATTTTATTTGTAAAATTATATGGATTTGGTCCTAATTTGATTAGATTTTGAAATTCTTGAGGGTAAGTCTGTTTGTATAATTTTCATACTGCTTTACAAGATTCTCCTAAAAAGGTTTCTAAATATCTATACATAGTTTCTGCATCAATTTTCTGATAATTTTTAATAAAGTCTGCTACTACTATGCCTTTTCATAAATCTATTACTGTATTCCACATTTGTGGATCATGTGCAGCTATATTTAATATTTTTCCTTTATTTCCCCCTTCTTGTAGTCTAATAGGTTCTTCTATAGGCATTATTTTCCCTGCTGGTCTAATATTTTCTTTTATTTCTTGATCAGGTCTTATCCACGGTTTTCTAGGCAGATTACCTGTACTATAATCAATATTCGGGGCTGCACTAGTTCTTTGGAAAGGACTAATGCTATGTGAACTAGCTGCTTCTTCCATTAGTTCCATATAACTAGTTATGGATAATGTGTCTTCTTCTCTATTGTCTTCTAGTTCATCCATTCTATATGCTAAATTATCATCTCTTTCTTGACATATTCTAAAATGTTCTATTGTTTCCATTATATCTATTTTACCCTTTTTACATCCTCTGCACTTAAAAACTATCATATTATTCTCTTGATATAGTCTTTTTGCTTCTTCTATGACTTTTTCTACTTCGTACCATTCTTGTATTAATTCTATATTCATGAATTGTTCTTGTTTTGTTTCTGTGGTACTTTCTGTTTCATTGTCATCTAAATCTTTTTTACTAGTATAATTATAGTCTGTAAATCTAATTGATGCTTCTCCTCTCGAGTTAGTATACATTAAATGCTGCTCGGGAGCAATAACCTTTGGCTTGCTTAATTTCTCTAAGTTCCATTCTAATCCTGCATATTCTTCTGGGTTTATTTTTATTGGTTTGATTAATTTTATACCTTTATTTCCTATTATTTCTACCACATCATTTACTTGAAGTTTAAATTTTGTATTACTACTTAAGGTCATTTTTCCTATGAAACCTATACATTAGTAAATTATTTCCATTATTCATTTCTTCATATCCTTTTGTCTGGATTCCTATTTTAATATGTTTTCCAAATTCTTTTAAATTAATTAAAAAGTCTGGACTAATATAGAAAATTCCTCCATTATTAGTAAAGTCTACTTCTGTTAATCCTATTATAGATTTCTTTAAATCTGACCATCTATCATTATATAATACAATTAATACTTTAGATCCTAATTTTTTTCTAGTTAGTCCTTTTATTCCTATGACTATTAGACACATATGCATTAACATTAGATTGATATTTTTTATAGTCTTTGTGAAAGCTTGGTTTACTAAGTCTAAAATTGCAAAGTTTTCTCCTATTGCTGATATTAGTTCTTCTCTATAGTGTCTATATAATTAATTATTCTTAGATAAATATTTTACGTTGTATAAAGTTTTTGGATTTAATAATTTTAGTTGATTTTGTTTAAACATCTATAAATCTCTATCTATGTCTATTATTTAATTTAATTCTTGATTTTCTTCTATAGTGGATGGTCTCCTAGATAATATTCGTGAAATTAGGTTATTCCCTATTCTATTTTCTGAGAAACTTGGTCTGCTTTTTTGGGTTGTTTGTTTATTTGAAAGTAAGTCCATTTTTGAGGTTTTTTAATTAATTTGTGTTTTTCTTGTTTAGGTGATATTTCTACCTTCTTAAGTTAAGTAATTAGTTCGTCTATTTCTATATTTTTATGAATTTGTTCCGGTTGTTTTTCTTTTAATATTTTGTCTATTTTTATGTTTAATTCTATTAGTAATGCTATTATTGTATTATTTTGTTTTAATGTAACTAGAATATCCTATTGGCTCTTGATGGAAGTTGGTTGTATATTCTAATGCTTTTTTATAATTTATATCTTCTTCACTCATGAGAGTGAGATTCTTTCAAGTCTAGTAATTATTTCTTTTAGATGACTAATTTCTTTCAGTGGTTATTTTTTCTACTTGTTCTATACTTTTTGTTACTACTTGGGTATTTTTAATCTCTAAATCTTTAGGCCTTTCTACTGTAGTTTTTACCAATTTTTCTATTTCTATTTTTGTAGGTATTTTTTTAGATTAAATTTTGTATTTAAGTATTGGATTTTTCTATCTATTTCTAGTTCTTGTGCTTTTAAAAAATCAAAATTATTTTCTAATTTATCTAAAGTCTTATATTTTTTGTTTTGTACTACTTGTATTTCTTCTAACAATTTTATTATGATTTTATCTTGTTGTTGAATTTTTTTACTAAGATTTATTATTAAGTCTATTAAAATATTATATTACTTGTTTTCAGAGTGTAGTATATGTTCTCCTTCAGTGAAATTACACTTTAAAATGTTATTTTTAATTTAAAATAACTTATAAGATTTATTATGGATTTAGTAATGTGTATTTTAAAAATATTGATACAAATCATTTAACTTATTTATTTGAGAACAATAAATTAATATTATTAAATATACAATTTATTTTTTATAATATTAATAATATATTATTTCTATAGCAATAATCAGATGTGCTTTTAGTTTTATCATATATAATGTTCAAATTTTAATAAGGATAACATTAAATTTTTTATTATTTTATCTTGATAAAAAATTATATTTATTTCCTTGTTAGCAAGCATTTTATTCTAAATTTTCACATGAAACTACTAATAGCATAAGACTTAAGGACATTTTGTACATTTTTACCTATATTTTATTCAAAATCAAAAGATTCAAAAATATTTTTTACTTTTTAAAAGTCAACTTACATTATAATAAAAAATGAATTAAAATAGAGTGAGTAATAAATAATTTGACATTAAATACAAACATGAACATAAAACTAATATATCCATTTTGTATTTATCATTGTAATTAATTAAAACAGTGAAGCAATTATTTTATTTATTTTATTAATAATTAGATAGAATGTGCTTGTGAGACCATGTATATATACTTTTAAAACTATTTTTCACACAAAATGATTAATATCATAAGAATAAAGGATATTTTGTACGTTTTACACCTGCTTTATTCAAAATCAAAATATTCAAAAATATTCTTTACTTTTTTAAAATTCAACTAAAATTATAATTACAAATGAATTCAAATAGAGTGAGTAATAAATAGTTTAACGTTAAAAACAAACATGAACATAAAATCAATATATACATTTTGTATTTATCATTGTAAATAATTTTTAAAATAGTGAAGCAATTCTTTTATTTTATTTTATCAATAATATGATAGAATGTGTTTGTGAGGCATGTATATATACTATATGAAAAGGATATCTTGATGTTTAAAACTACTACAATTACGATAAAGTGGAAAAATTGTAATCACATTTAAAATTACAAGTGTCAAATTTTAAATCCTTATCTTGAAATATTATTTTTATCTTGTACTTTGAATCTGCTATTTACGCTTTATTTTCAGAAAATTTTATTAATATTCAAAAGTCATTTATTTCAAATTAATTGATTTTTTTAGGGGGGGGGGGGGGGGGGGTCAATGATGACATTCATACAAATATTCCTCCATTTACTTTCGTTGGTCTACTATTTATATTCACTTATTTAATTAATAAAATATAAGAGATAATTATTTTTAAGTATTATTATTCATTTCCCTAATGAATAAGATGACTTATGATAATTAAGGGTCATATAGTTGTAAAATAAACATTTTATTAGTATTTTTTTTTAATTAATATAACACCATTTAATTGATATAAAGTTTAAGAATAAAGAAACTTTCATTTATTATGCTTACTTAAATTGATTTACCAACATGAAATGTAATACGATTTTTCATATAGTGAATTTAGTGTTGGCCAAAAAATATATACATGCACTGTTTAACCTCCTCATATGTATCTTGTTCTTCTTATTTTTTTAAATTAATGATAAATTCCCAATCAACATGTTTAATTTCTTAACTAATTTATCATAAAAATACCAAATGTCTTGATCCTAAGCTGCCACTTGGCATAATCCTAGGCTAGACATTCTTCCTTTTAATTATATATAGATTATAGAATACAGAATATAGATATATAGATGTTATTCTTTTTAAAGTTTTGAAGCCTAGACAAATAAAAAAATATTACTATTAATCTTTGAATCAGAAAACTTCTTTAAAAAACATGACATATTTTGTACTATTTCTCAAATTGGAATACACTAACCACTCTGAAGCTTCACACTATTTTCAAACACCATAATCAATCAACTTTTATTACATTAGATTACTTTTAAATATCTTTGCTTTTATCTTCAAACATTTAAGAGAGTCATCATAAATTCAGGAAGTAACATGACGTCGTATCATTTTTTTGCCTCGCCTAATGTTGTTATTCTAGAAAAACAAAGTTGAATTAGGCTAAGGATCAAAAGATTTATGACCTGATCTATGAACAATCCAATTTTAGTTTGATCTCTAGATCCTTATTATCTATCTACTTACGAAATAATTTCAGAGACCTCCCTTCACGTTTCGCTCAATCACATTGACCTCCCTCGACGTTTTGCAATATTACCCATATCTTCCCTTTTTTGATTTTTTTTTTTTGTAACAATTCTTTTTAATATATTATTCATTAATGTAATAAAATACATTTTGAAAACTTTGCGCTTTCCTAGTACTCTATTAAACTCCTTTAATTAGTTATTTTAATCAAAATATCATATTTGATATATTCTTTTTTAAAAAAATCCTTGGCTCAAAAAGTCTTCTCTGCAAACAGCTACCAAGTTCTCTTCCTCTTCGATCTTTTTCTTTGCACGAGTAATTGGTCATCCTTATTTTCTCCTCTATATACATTGAAACTCATAAAGTCCCTCAAGGTAAAATTAGTTTTGGAGCAAAAGTATTGCAATTTTTATTGTAGACGGTACACGGCTGCATATCTGTTAGTTTGATTTGATATTTATCAGTTCAATTTATTGATTACCGGTTTGTATATATGCTAAAACGTTATAGAACCATAAAGACATTGTCTCATCTATTATTGGTTTATAAATTATGGATCATTATCAATTCGGTTATCAGTTTAACCATCGAGATTTGACACCAAAAATAATCTTTGAAAATTACTTAGAAACAAGGTGACAAACAAAATGACCCATGCACATGATTTCGAAAATTGCATCTTGATCTAAAACAAACATTGTCACATTGTTGAATAGCCGAGAGTTCGAGACAACCATAAATAAAAGTATGAAACTAAACTCTAAGTTAAGGACTTTATATACCAAATGTATAAATCTGAGGGTTCAGTAGTACTATCACCACCAAGAGGCATATGGATTGTTTTGGTAATATTTTCCCCAATAGCTTGTGTGCCAGCAACTTGTACTTCCCTTGAATTAGGAACATCATGTGCCTTTAGTTTAGAGAAAAACTCAACAAAAGAGCCAGATGAGGTGAGACATATACCACAATGGGAGTAGAACCAGACAACCATGGACTTTGTCTTTGAATTGCCAAAGACTGCGACAAATTAAGAAGTCTTCATCTCTAGTAGTGATCCACAAGTTTATATACATCTATGCTTGTCATTGGATCTTGGCTACACATTTGTGGTGGCATTCCAACAATAAGTGGTCTATCAGTTCAAGAACAAGCAAATATTTTGAGTTGACAATCATAAGGAGAAAATAGTCAGAGGATTATATCTTTTCATTTAAGATTTTATAAAGATCGTATTCCGTGCACAAACTTTCGAAAAGAAATATTAAATACGTCTCACTATTTTTCTTGTCTTGATTATCACTTTTTCAGAAACAAAGTTTAGCCGTTACAGGCTTAAATGTCACACTATTTCATACTAATAATATTTTTTGCAACAAATTTTATGGTGATGAAAAATAAATTGTACTCGCAAATAAAATATGATGGAACAATGATTTCATTGATGAATATTTGTAAGAACAACTCTATTCTTAAAACATAGGATGGTTGGCAACTTACGAGGAAATGACTCTAGATAGGAAGATATAGGGGTTGAGAATTAATATAGAAAATTAATAGGTTGAGCATTGTCTAGTTCCTCTATTCAATATTGATATTATTACTCTTTTACTATCTTATCATTTGATTGTAGTATTCCCCACTGATTTTGTTGTTTCAGTTATTGTATTATTTTATCGTTGCTACTATTCTCTTATTAATTTTTCAATTGCTTTACACCTCATTGAATCTCTGTTTAAATTATGCTCCACATTTACTTATAAGATGTTTTTGGTGATGAAAAATAAATTGTACTCGCAAATAAAATATGATGGAACAATGATTTTATTGATGAATATTTGTAAGAACAACTCTATTCTTAAAACATAGGATGGTTGGCAACTTACGAGGAAATGACTCTAGATAGGAAGATATAGGGGTTGAGAATTAATATAGAAAATTAATAGGTTGAGCATTGTCTAGTTCCTCTATTCAATATTGATATTATTACTCTTTTACTATCTTATCATTTGATTGTAGTATTCCCCACTGATTTTGTTGTTTCAGTTATTGTATTATTTTATCGTTGCTACTATTCTCTTATTAATTTTTCAATTGCTTTACACCTCATTGAATCTCTGTTTAAATTATGCTCCACATTTACTTATAAGATGTTTTTGGTCAGTTGCTTTTACTTGTGTTTCTGAAATTATCGGAGTATTGCTTTGACTTAACAGGGTTTATTAATACTTTTTATAGTATACTCCCTTCTTTCCTATTTATTAAATGCCCTTCCCTTTTTAGTCCGTCCCGAGAAGAATGTCACCTTACTATAATTAGACACAATTTACCTTTAAGATTCTCCTTTTATCCTTAATAAAATCATTAACAGTCACAACAAATATCTAATGATTGTTTTAGATCACAAATTTTGAAAGTCCCCATTTTCTCTTAAATACCGTGCTATGTCAAACGGAGCCACAAAATAGGATAGATGAATTATTTTTTTAATTCTTTCCCAATCATCACATGATACCAACTAAGTATGCGGGGTTTGTACTCTGCTAATCTTGCATCATCTTTTATGTAGATCCTAGATCTAGCAAGCCCCGCCAATTCAGTTTGTTTGAGGCTTGTCTAGTTTGAAGCTTTGTTTAGCTGTCAATGTTTGGCGCAATAGTTTGGCTTCATGTATCTTATCTACATGTATTTTTATTATTATCTAGATAGTTTTACAATATTGAACAATTGCATTTAGTTTAAATACTCTTGTACAAGTGACACTTGATTAAGGCATTTTTGAAGAGCTATACCTCCTACCATATAGAGCTTCAAATGGAGCCATTTGAATACTCGAGTGCGAAGTATTATTATAAGCAAAATCAATCAAAGGCAAATAATTATCCCAATTACCCTTGAAGTCATTCACACAAACTCTCAACATATCATCTAAACTCTAAATAGTATGCTTGATTTGGCATCGCACTACTAAAAAATTGTCAAAAAAGGACGGCAAAAAGTGACGGACTACATCGCTTTTTGGGTCAAAATCGACAGAAAAGTGACGCAGTCACTTCTGTTGCTTTTTAGCTCGACACTTTTCAAAAAGCGACGGACCGCATCGCTTTTCAAAAGCGACGCGATCGACGGACTACGTCGCTTTTCAAAAGCGACGGACAACATCGCAAAACTGCGTCGCTTTTTGCCTTTTTTTTGAATTTTTTTCATAAAAGCGACGGACTCCGTCTCTTTATTTTAATTTCCATTTTTTTATTTCTAAAATGTGATGGACAGAACCACGCTGTCCATCACTTTTCTAGGATTATTTAAAAAATAAAACCCTGAAAAGCGACGGACAAAACCACGCTGTCCGTCGCTTTTTCTGCAATATTTTTGCCAGCCCAAGCTGGCAATTTTTGCTCCACACCTACAAATTAAATACAATTCAATTCAATTCTACACTATTCAGCCCAATCAAACACACAACTATTCAGCCCAATCAAACACACAATTATAAACAATCTAAACAAAACATAAAATAACATTCAAAAGTATCTAAATCATAAATATAAAGTCTTTCAAATTTCATTTCAAAAAGTTCATAAATGTCCAGAAATCTAAACAAGGGAGTGAGATCTACATAATCATCCTCATCACTCTCGTCGTCGGTGTCATCTGGAGCCGAAGTAGTAGGTCGACGAGCGAGGTTCATCACTTGTTCTTTGATTTGCTGAACGGTCTCATTCATGTTTTCTTGTTCAGCTACTCTTCTCCGCTCCAAATTTGCTAGTGCCACTGTAAGTTTAGCTATTTGATCCGACATAGCAACAATTTGAACACCATCAAATGCCTCAGCTTGACGTGACAATCCAATACCTTCTAAGCCTGATTGGAGTCGTCTAACATCATTTCGAGAGCCTAGACCATATCATCTACCCTTGTGTGTCCCCCCTACCACTTTTTCTTTCCAAATCTGGTTGGACAGTTCATGTGTCAGTTGGACCAAACTATCTAGATTCTCAGTGACGTATTGCTAAAAGTCATTCTGCATATTAAATATAAAAATTTACATCAATACATATACATATCATATATTCACTATTAATACATATTATTCATATTAAATAACTTACAAAAGTTTGTTCAACCCTTTCCTCGACCCACACATTCGGCTCCGACTCAATTTCTTTCTTCCTTACATGAGTCTTTTTGAAAACCTCTGGTTCAATGGGAGTGCATCCCAATTATTTTTCCTATAAATAAAAATTGAAATTTATAATGATATATATGAATCAAGAAATTATTTATTTAAAAGTTTGAATAAGAACTTACCATCTCTCGTGCAATTGTTCCAACCGTCTTTGCATCTCCGGTGTGCAACGAGCCACCTTTAAGACTGCCTCTAGCCTTTGTGGCTTGATCTGATATTGCCTTAAACTTATCTGTTTTCCAATACAGACCTAATTCATCAAAAACATGAGGCAACATCCAACCAGGACGTACACCATTATCCCAAACTTTCTTTAGCCAGCTAGACAGTCTGGCGGATGCCTTTCTCTCAAATGTGGTCGTAATGACCAAATTGTACCTCGACTCCCAAGTACACATAGTCTGAAAAAAATTGAATAACGTTAATTAGATCGATATAGTAAAAAAAAGTAAAGTATACTAAACTTAACTAAAAAATATGTACCTTAAAGTTATTAAACATCGTCTGGCGTATATTGTTTGGAATCTCACTCCAAGAGTGATAAGCTTCTGTATAGAATCTTCTAACACAGTCTTTTAAAGTTCGGGCAGCATCATTTGTAGGATACCACCTGCAAAACACATAATAAATATGTTAGTTCAGGAATAATATATTAAAGTATAAGAAAAAATAAAATAAACTAACAAATATAGAACAAAACAAACTTACGATGATCCATCTGGCTCAATCATGTCTCTACCAAGTTTGTCCTTCTGGCCAGGAGCTAGAACAGACATCGTATCAGGTGGTGTAGCACTAGGTGTAGTCGTAGATGAGGGTGGTACGTCAGGATGCACAAAACACTGAGTCAATAGAGGGGTACCGGCCATAGCATCTGACTGCTCGCTACTAGAATCTCCAAGCCTCATGGCAGATAAGTGAGGAGATGTACTTGTGGGAGATGGAGTACCCGCTGATAAGGATTGTGCTCGATGAATAGCCTGTAAAGGTAGGTCCTCATAGCGTCGTGCAGGCAATGGCTGTGAAGTAGATGAAGTATCGAGTGGTCGACAGTAATTAGGATAATATTGTCGAGGATCCGTCGTACCAAACGGAATAGCAAATAAATCAGTATCATGGTTGATGCGCTCTGGCGCAGAAGAAATAGATCCTGCAATATCCTCAGGATCTATTGGTCCCTTAGACTTCTTCTTCTTCTTAGCCTGTAGAGTCTGGCTGACTCCAAGATTCTCGTGATGTCTATCACCATCACCGCCTGGTGACATCTGTATGCAAATTTACATGTATAATATATATAAAATCATAAATTAAATAAAATTAGCAAAATACACTTACATATATACTAGCTAGCTTTCATTCTACACTATTCCTTCTCGCTTGTTTCAATTCCATCATTCTCCCATTCTTTCTCCTCAGTTATTTCATTTTCATTATCGTCCCATTCATTGTCATCAAATGATTCATTTTCCTCATTCTTGGATATCTCTTCCTTAACATTGAGTATATCATCATTAGATACTTTTTCTAATATGTGTTGAGGATGTTGTAGTGTGGTTTTCAATTCAACATCAACTTCTTGTTGAAAAATTGCAACATCATTTAGATACACCACATCTAAGACATTGTCAATTTCAATTCTTCCCACAGGCTTACTTTTCATAACAACCCACCAATTAGCTTTGTCTATACGCAATGGATATGAAACGTAATATAGTTGCTTAGCATTTTGTGCAATAATAAAAGGATCATAACTTCTGTATTTCCTAATGTGCTTAACTTCAATTATATTATGTTGATGGTCCATCTTTGTGCCTCTATGTGATGGGTCAAACCACTCACACCGAAACAATACAATCTTCTTCTTAGGCTAACCTAATACCTCACTTCTAGATAATGCATCGCTTGAACTGGGACCATCTTTCCAGCCGGAGTCCTCTTATAACAAGCATATCCATAAAACTAGCAATTTTCTAATTCATTATTAGTCTTGTAAAGCAACATGCAGCCATTAACACAACAATGAATTCTATCATACGTCAATCCTAACTTGGACACCAAATGCTTTGCCTGATAGAAGTCATTCGGTATGTTAAACTCCGGATTAACTAGTTCACCCAAAAGATCAACCATTGAGTCCAAAGCAGCATTAGGAACATTCCAATCTGATTTAATATTCATTAATCTAACTGCAACTGACAAGTAGAATGCGGACTCCTTTCGCATGGTGGACGACTAGACTCTTCTAATTGATCATAAATGCGTCTTACTTTTTCATTAGGAGCTTCATCAAAATATTTTTCCGGTTCCATCCCACCTTGAACCCCGAAAGCATCATTGATCATTTCATGAACCCTATCATGTTCAACCCTATCGTGTTCAACCCTAACCTATTCTACCCGAATTTGGCCATGTGGTGCAACCATATTATATACATACACAGGCATCGAATTATAAAACATACCATCCAATCCATCACTTTCTCCATGATCAATCCATACAATATATCTAGGCTTAAATCCATTACGTTACAAATGAACCATAACTCTATCTGGTTTAAAAAATTTTAAGCACTTACATGCACTACAAGGATACCTAACCAACTAGTGTTAGGTACTTAAGCTTAACAAACACATTATTTCTAAATTAAAGCTAAGTGTCAGCACTAGATGGACACAAATCGATCTTGCAAGAAAATCAATTTTGTCATCAATAGGATCAACTAGTGTTGGTACTTATGCTTAACAAATATATTATTCGTAAGATTAAAGCTAAGTATTAGTACTAGATGGACACAAACACATTATTGAAAACAATTGTACTTGAACTTAAGAAATTTAGAAGCACCAACCTTATCTCCAACTTTGATGAAAGAAGCTATATAGTCTTGTATCAACTTTTTTAGATGTTGAGCTTCCTCAGTTGCCTAGCATGAAAAGTTATTAAATTAGTTAAATATAAACTTCATTTCACTTACAAGTTGTAATTAGTTATAGCTAAATTAGTTTGTTAATTAGTTAGGCCAGCATCATATTAGTTAGTTAGATATAATGTGTATATATACATGTGAGAATAGTGTGTACAGGATTGATTTCAATACATGTGAAAATTCCCAAAAGAGTAGTTATCAATTCTCTCTATTCTTCTTCTCCATTCTCCATTTCTTCTCAATCCGAACATCAAACTCAGATTTCATCATGGTATCAGAGCTTCGAATCAAAGATTGATTCAAGTCTGTTTATCAATCCTTGCTAAAACATCTCTACAATTTTCACAAAATCATGGCGAACAAAGACATAATTGAGACTATTGAGAAGCAACGAAATCATCCCCTGTATCTTCATCAATCTGATACCTCAGGATCACTGCTGACAAGCATTCAGCTCACAGGAGTGGAAAACTATGCAGTTTGGAGTAGATCGATGCTTCTCACACTCCGAGCTGAAAGCAAACTGGGTTTTGTGTATGGAACCTGTAAGAAAAGTGATTATGGAAGTGATTTAAAAGAGCATTGGGAGAAATGTAATGCTTTCGTTCTATCTTGGATTCTCAATTCTGTGTCAAAGGAGCTCATGAGTGGGATTGTGTATGCTACAGATGCAGCAATTGTTTGGGCTGATTTGAAGGAGAGATTTGACAAAGTTGATGGATCGAGAGGTTATCAATTGTGTAGGGAAATTTGTACAATTTCTCAAGGTACTTCATCTGTATCTGCTTATTTTACCAGATTGCGTGTACTTTAGGATGAGTTTGATGCACTTGTTCCTCCACCTTCTTGTGATTGTGATAAGTCGAAGGTGTATGCTAGTCATCTGCAGTATATGCGTCTATTTGCTTTTTTAATGGGATTGAATGAGTCTTATAGCCAACAAAGAAGTCAAATATTGATGATAACCCCTTTACCGTCCCTGAATAAAGCCTACTCAATGATCATTGCTGATGAAAGTCAAAGAATGACAGCAAGTTCGTATTCAGGAATTGAATTGGGTGAATCATCGACTGCTCTCTATGTAAGAAGTCCAAGCTCTGGTAGATCTAACTATAATTCACAAAACACTAATCTAGGAAGTAGTGGTTATGGTGGTTATCAACAAGCTGGGAATAATGTTGATTACAACAACTAGAATGCTTCTCAAAGGAACAAAAGAAACTATACCTTGCAATGTGAGGTTTGCAAATTGAAAGGGCACACCAAAGAGACTTGTTACAGAGTAGTTGGGTATCCTCCTGGTCATCCTAAGTTCAGGAAGAAGTCTGGTGGAACAAGGATGGCACATGCTGTTGACTGTGATGATCCTTTTAGTGTAGCTGTGCAAGGCCAAGGTATACAGAACATGCAACATCTCATGGAGCAGCCTGCATTCACAAAGGAGCAGTATAGTCAGATACTGAAATTGCTGAGTAGGGAGAAGTGCACTGAAGAACCACCAATCGATACAAAAGATGAAGCTTATATGGCAGGTATTGCACATACTTTTATGGTAGCTACTAATAATGATAGTGTTCACAGACACTGGATAGTGGATTCAGGAGTAACTAAGCATATTACATCAGATCTAGATGTATTGTTTGACATATGTGTATTGCCAAATAGAAAGCAGGTTCATCTACCTAATGGACAAACCACCACAATTTCTCATGTTGGAAAGTATAAGTGGGATGGTAGAGATGTCTTAAAAGACGTATTGGTGGTGCCTGATTTTAAGTATGATCTATTGTCTGTGTCACAAATCACTAATCAATTGCAGTGTTCAATCAGATTTTTCCCTGAATTTTGTGTGTTTTAGGACCTCTTCACTGGGAAAGTGAAAGGGATTGGTAAGGGAACTGGAGGTCTCTACATTCTGCTGAACAACAATAAACATCATGACACCAATAAAGGACCAAAGTTAATGGCTGTTAATGTACAAAATGTTGGAGAAGACATGTTGTGGCACAAAAGATTGGGTCATCCATCTATGAATGTTCTCAGGAAGATGTCATTTACACTGGAAAGATAGGACAACATCATTAGGGATATATGTAAAGTTTTCCCTCTGGCAAAACAAACTGGGCTTCCATTTTCTTTGAGTTATACTAGTAGTAGTAGTATCTTTGATATGGTGCATTTGGATGTATGGGGTCCCTATAAAATAGCTACTCACAATGGTTTTAGATATTTTCTGACATTAGTGGATGATCACAGCAGGATGACATGGTTGTATTTGCTAAGATTGAAGTCAGATGTTATCACTGTTTTGAAGAAGTTTCTATCGATGATAAAAACTCAATTTGCAACCTCTGTGAAGATTTTTAGGTCTGACAATGGGAGTGAGCTTTTTAATAAAGAATGCAACACTTTGTTTGAATGTTTAGGAATCATACATCAAAGTAGTTGTCCTCACACACCACAGCAAAATGGTGTTGTGGAAAGGAAACATAGACATATACTAGAGGTAGCTAGAGCTCTAAGATTCCAAGGAGTTATTCCTATCAAGTTTTGGGGTAAATGTGTCCTAACTGCAGTTTATTTGATAAACAGGCTGCCTACAATAGTGCTTAAAGGATAATCTCCATATGAGTTGTTTCATAAACACAAACCTGTAATTGCACATCTGAAAGTACTTGGTTGTTTGTGTTATGCAACTAAAGTTGTCAAAGTTGACAAATTCTCACCTAGAGCTACTGCTTGTGCTTTGTTAGGATACTCAACAACACAAAAGGGGTATATTCCTTTTCATCTACATGACAAAAGATTTCTTGTTAGTAGAGATGTAGTTTTTTAGGAAAATGAGTTTCCATTTAAAAGTGGATCATCACATAATTTACTCTATCCTTCTACTTTGCCTATTGTCCCTTCTTATTTGGATGAGAGTAAGGATGAGACCTTGATTCATGCTGAACCTTCAGTAGAATTCAATGATAATAATGAGAGATCCCAAGATAGTGTAGCAAGAGATGCTTTCACAAATACAAATCCTCCATTAGATTTGCCTCCACCTGCTCCTCATGTTGCTCTAAGAAGGTCAGCAAGGATCACTGCACCACCCGGATGGCATCAGGATTATCATACTGGCACAAAAGTTACCAAACCAGTTCCTCATACTATGGCAAACTATGTTTCTTACCAGCATATCTCTTCTCTATATCATGCATACATAGCCAAAATATCAACAGGAATTGAACCTTCCACTTATGAGGAGGCTGTAACAGATACAAAATGGGTTGATGCTACGAAACAAGAATTGCAAGCTCTAGAAGACAATGGGACTTGGAAACTGGTTCCTTTACCTCTTGGTCAATCAGTCATTGGTTGCAAGTGGGTATATAAGATCAAGTACAAAGCTAATGGTGATGTGGAAAGGTACAAAGCAAGACTCGTTGCTAAAGGATACAATCAGACTGCTGGGATTGATTATCAAGAAACTTTTTCTCCAGTTGTGAAAATGGTGACAATAAGAATTGTTATTGCATTGGCTGCTGCTGAAAATCGGCCCTTATTCCAAATGGATGTGTATAATGCTTTTCTTCAAGGGGATTTGTTGGAAGATGTTTTTATGGAAATACCTAAAGGTTTGAAGATTCAGGGGGAGAAACATATGGTCTGTAAGCTTGTTAAGTCTTTGTATGGACTAAAACAAGCATCTAGACAATGGAACTTCAAACTAACGGAAGCATCCTTTGGACCATTCTTTATTCACTAAGAAGCAAGGGAACAAGATGGTAATCATACTGGTGTATATGGATGAGTTGCTCATCACTGGCAATGATACACAATTGATCCAGGATACCAAAAGGGTGCTACATCAGTCCTTCAAGATTAAAGACTTGGGAGAACTAAAATTTTTTCTGGGAATTGAATTCAGCAGGTCCAAGAAGGGAATGCTAATGAATCAGAGGAAGTATGCTCTAGAATTGTTAGCAGAAGCTGGTCTGACAGGAGGCAAGGTAGCTTTAACTGTAACATGAAGCTGACTATAGTTGAGATGATTGATGATAATGGGGGAAATGAGTTTGTTGAACTATTTGAAGATGTACAACAATACCAAAGAATGATTGGAAAACTACTCTATCTAACCATCACTAAACCTGATATTTCTTATACAGTGCAAACATTAAGTCAATTCATGCAGAGACCTACAGTACAACATTGGAATGCAGCATTAAGAGTCCTAAGATATATTAAAACTCAACCAGGGTTGGGATTGTTAATGTCATCAGAAAAGGACATGAGACTAATAGGTAATTGTGATGCTGATTGGGCTTCATGTCCACACACTAGAAGATCTATGACAGGTTATTTTCTCAAGCTTGGTAAATCACTCATTCCCTGGAAATCCAAGAAGGAAGCAACAGTTTCCAGAAGCTCAGCTGAGGTCGAATATAGAAGTTTAGCAGGCTTGACAGTTGAAGTAGTTTGGGTTACTAATCTGGTTAAGGAATTGGAGATTCAGGTTGAAGGACCAACATCTATATACTGTGACAGCAAAGCAGCCATCCAAATAGCAACAAATTTGATGTTTCATGAAAGGACTAAGCACATCGAAATAAACTGTCACTTCATCAGGGAGAAGATTCAGCAGGGCTTAATCAAGACAGTATATGTTCCTTCACATGAACAACTGGCAGACTTATTGACTAAAGCTTTGGGAAGAGCTCAACATGAATTCCTATTATCCAAACTAGGTGTTCTGAATGTTTTCTTAGGCCCTAGTTTAAGGGGGAGTATTGAAACTACAGGAATTACATAACTTAATTTCACTTACAGGTTGTAATTAGTTATAGCTAAATCAGTTTGTTAATTAGTTAGGCCAGCTGTCATATTAGTTAGTTAGATATAATGTGTATATATACATGTGAGAATAGTGTGTACAGGATTGATTTCAATACATGTGAAAATTCCCAAAAGATCAGTTATCAATTCTCTCTATTCTTCTTCTCCATTCTCCATTTCTTCTCAATCCGATCATCAAATTCAGATTTCATCATATATATATATATATATATATATACACATATTCATGTTTTAATAAGTTCAAGTTTCAATTCAAGTTCATATCTAATTTCTAAACTTAATTAGTTATATATTCAAGCTAATTAGTTCCAACTTCAAGTTCTAATTTCAAGTTCATATTCCTAATTAAGTTCAATTTATAGTAATTTCAAGTTATAATTAATTATGAGTTCTAATTAAGTTGTAATTCAAATTCCTAAAATTTCAAATTCAAACTAGCTAGCTAGTGTCCCAAATTCAAAATTTTAATTAGCCTAAAATATCAAATATAATTCAAACTATAAGTCCTAAATTCCAAATTCAAACTAGTCTTGAAATCACAAATTGGAAGTACTCCTACAATTCAAAAACCAAACTATAGTGCTAAAATCCCAAATTCAAACTATTAGTAGTCCTAAAATCTCAATAATAATTCAAACTAGTCCTAAATTCAAAATTCAAAATTCAAACTAGTCTTAAAATCACAAATTCAAACTAGTCCTAAAATCACAAAATCTAACTAGTGCTAAAATCCTAAATTCAAGCTATTCCTAATCCCAAATTCAAACTATTAGTCCTAAAATCTCAATAATAATTCAAACTAACTCAAATAATACCCAAATTCAAACAACTCCTTAAATACCCTAATTCAATCTACTTTTACAATTCCAAAATCAAACTAATTAACTCAAGAAATGCCAAATTTCAAACAAATCCTAAGATACCCTAATTCAAACTAACCCTAACATTAAAATTTTCAACTAACAATCAATAAACACAAACTAACAATCAAATAATCCCTAATTCAAACTAACAATAAAAAACCCGAAATAATTCACTTACTAATTAAGTAACAATCACTAAAAAACTAATTCAATACACTAATTAACAAATTCAACACTCAAATTGAAAGACATTAAAAATAATATTATGAAATCCTAACCTTGAATTAAAGGAGAAGGCAGTGGGTCGGAATGGCGGCGGCGCCGATCGAGATGGAGGCGCCGACGTGACCTCCTGCTGCTGGCCGGTGCAGCTGCTCTTGCTGCTGGCCGATGCGAGCTGCTCCTGCTGCTGGCCAGTGCGAGCTGCTCCTGCTGCTGGCCAGTGCGAGCTGCTCCTGCTGCTGGCCAGTGCGAGCTGCTCCTGCTGCTGGCCAGTGCGAGCTACTTCTGCTGCTAGCCGGTGCGAGCTGCTCCTGCTGCTGGCCAGTGCGAGCTGCTCCTGCTACTGGCTGGTGCGAGCTGCCGTTGCTGCTACGATGGTGGCGTGGCGTGGTGCTGGTCGAGGATGGGTGGGGTTGGGGCAGTACTGATCGATGAGAAGAGAGGAGTGAGACTTGTCACTTTAGATCTAGGCTTTTAAATTTAATAAATTTAATTTAGTTAGGTTGATTTAATTAATTAAAATTACATATATATATATATATATATATATATATATATATATATATGTATATACATACATCAACAGAAGTTTAATCTAATAAATTTAATTTGTCGATCAAGTTAATTTTATAAATCTAAATTAAATACCTTCTAATTATATAAATTTAATTTTATTGATCAACAAAAGTTTATCAATATCAAATTTAATATATAAATTTCCTTGCATTGATCATACGTATTTCTTTAATTGATAATGTATTTCATATCTAAATCACTATTATATAAGACTTGATTTGTTAAACTATTCGAGGAGTATATAATTAATCAACGTATTTCATACTCTGACGAAGTATCCTTTACATGTCATCATAATTAGGAGATGATCACTACACTTGACATCCATTCAAGATCGAACGTATATAATAATACTATCTTGCATTTCATACTCGAATGGATTATATGTTAGTTCTTCACCTCTACATCATGTGATGAGATATTAAGTTCATGATTAGACGACGGACTGATAAAATTTGTACATTACTCTAGAAATATAACTATATATAATTTTCTCCTAATTCATATTAACGTAGTTTCATACTCTAAATATGGATTATAGATATTTTCATATTTATTCCATGAATTCTAACTTTTTATTTATAAAAGTATACAAAATTGTTTCACTTTTTGAACAACTAATTGTAGGTGTAAATGAAATTTTAGTATTATGCACAATAGCAAAATTATAATTAATAAGGAATATTTTAAACAAACTGACCTCCGGATGTCATTTTTATTAAAGGAAGTTAGATTTAATAAAAAATACCGACCTCATGAGGTCGGTATCACATTAAATTTTAACATTAATAAAAAGCAATCATGTTAATTAAATAATATTGACATCGGAAGGTCGGTATTTTATATTAAATTATTTTTTAACTTATATAAAACCGTCATTCGGAGGACGATTTATACAAAGTTAATTGAAAAATATTAATTTATTACATACTATTAAATTTACCGACATCCGAAAGTCGGTATTATACTTTTTTTGTTTTTTTATTTTACACAAAACCGTCCTCAGGAAGATGATTTAAAAAAAATAAATCAAAATATTTCTCAAAGCGACAGAGTCTCTATGTCCATTGCTTTTTTGAAAAAAGTTTGACCAAAATTTTGACCAAAAAGCGACGGACAAAGAGACATTGTCCGTCACTTTTTAAAAATATTTGACTAGATATTTTGACCAAGAAGCAACGGACATAAAGATGCTGTCCGTCGCTAATTTAAAAAATAATTAAATAATTAAAATTAATAAAAAGCGACGGACGGCGTGCCTTTTTTTAAATTGATAAATAATTATTTTTAATAAAAAGCGACAGACTGCGTCTCTATCAATATAAAATAATTAATTATTTATTATATATATTGATAGTGCAAAATTCCGCGAAAAAAAAAGCGACAGACTCAGCGATGCAATCCGTCGCTTTTTTAAAAAATAAATTAAAAAGTGACGGACTCGGCGATTCAGTCTATCGCTTTTTAAAAAAAACTTTTTTTTAATTAAAAAGCAATGGACGGCATCGCTTAGTCCGTCCTTTTACTTCCATCGTTTTTTAGAAGTTTTTTAGTAGTGTCGGTCTAAGGATGGAAGGTCATACTAAGCTTAACTTTGGCACCAAAGACTTTTTGAAAAGATCTCCAAAACTGAGAAGTATACAGGGTACCTCAGTCCGACATAAAGGATAAGGGCACACCATGCAACTTAACCATATTTGAGATATACAACTTAACATAGTCCTCGAATGAGTAAGAAGTCATTACGGGAATAAAATGTGTTGACTTCATCATTCAATCTATGATGACCCAAATCAAATTATGTTGCTGCCTAGTGCAGGGTGATCCTGTAATGAATTCCATATTCAAGTCTTCCAATTTCCAAAGAGGGATGCTAACGTCTTGAGCCAAACCTCCCGTTTTTTATGCTCAACCTTCACCTGCTGGAATTAGGAGACTTAGTCACAAACTTTGCAATACCCTTCTTTATTCCATTCACTAATAGACCTCCCGTAAATCACAGTACATCTTGTTGGCTCCTAAGTAAATAGAATATTGATAAATATGAGCTTTTGATAAAATCTATTGCCTCAACTCATCAATATTCAAAATACATAGTCGACTTTGGTAATGAAGCACACCATCTCCCCCTTGGGTGAAAGCCTCAATGGATTTTTCAAAAACTGCTTTCTTCAACTCAACCATAGTTGGATCTAGATCTTGCTTAGCCTCCACATCTAAAATAACAAATGATTCTGAGCCATTCTGAGCAATCTACCATCATCCTCGAAATCAATCAAGTGAACACCCAATTGAGATAGTCTATGGACATCATAAAGTAACTCCTTTTTACCATCTTCAATGTGAGCAACACTACTCATGGACAATCGACTAAGAGCATCACTGACCTTATTTGTCGTTCCTGAATGATAAATAACACTCATATCATAATCTTCTAATAAATCAAGCTACCTTCTTTGGCAAAGATTTAAATACTTTTTCTTATCACGTATTGCAAACTATTATCATTAGTTAACACATCCATAAGGATATTGTACAAATAATGTCTCTAAATCTTAAAAGAAAACACAACCACCACTAACTTCAAATAAGGAGTAGGGTAGTTCTTTTGGTGGATCTTATGTTGCCTAGAAGCATACACGATTACCTTATTTTTTTTTCATTATAACACAGCCAAGTCCAATTATTAAAGCATCAAAGTATATGACAAACCCATCGGAACCTTTCGTCAATGTCAAAATCATGGGAGGTAAATCGAGTCTTCAACTCTTGAAAGCTCCTCTCACATGCTTCCAACCATAAAAACTTTACCTTCTTCTGAGTCAAAGTATTGAAAGGCAAAGCAATAGAGGAAAATACTTTCACAAACCTTCTATAATAACCGGCCAAACCGAAGAAAATCTAAATATCTGCAGGCGAAAGAGGTCTAGGCCAGTTCTGGACTATCTCAGTCTTCTTAGGATCAATATGAATACCTCCACTAGAAATAATGCCAAGGAAAGCAACATACCTAAACAAAAACTCACATTCTCTAAACTGAGCAAACAACGAGCACTTTAGGAACATTAATTTGCAAATTTTTGACAAATAAAAATTTTTTGGGCCAAGGGGTGCCATTGACTTGACCTTTCATGTTTAGACTATGGCCAGAGTCCTCTATAGCGGACACGTTGCCTTTATGCCCCTCCGATATAGCACCTTCATGGTTGCTATAGTGGGAGAAATCACTTCCAACCTCCAGTCAAACTCAAATAGAAAATGTTCTATAGAAAGACTCCTAAGGATAATTTCATGGTTTTCTAACTAAATGTTGTAGGTTATCCCAAGGCTATAATTGAGGGACCAAACTACCCTAATGAGAGATTTGTATCTACCGCTATTAAGGAAGGTTCTACAAAATCTGATGGATGGGTTTTTGTTTGGAGAGGAATTTCAAGATAAGGGGAGTGGCCAACTCGCTAGTGCATTCATTCTACAACCAGATTCAAGAGTTTAGTAGGGGTCCTTTGGTGGAGGCCCTTCCTTTTTCACACATTAGGTGGGTGACTGAGTTCTATGCTATAATTCCTATTGTAATTTTTGTGGTTCCCCCAATCCCACAATCCGTATTCAGGGAGTGGATGTCCCCGTAGATGCCTAGTCTCTAAATAGAGCATCGGGGGTGCCAGAGGTCTCTAGTACAGCCAACAAAGACAATTTGAAAGAAATTGACATGACATGGATATGGAACTTGCTGGTGGAAGATAAGTACTTGGGGGAGGTATAGTGGACTTCTACCGAAGGCCTGACCAACCACTAGTTTTCACCTAATGCTTTGAGGTGGTGACAATGGTTGGTCGGTGGATCTGTTCATCGTGCAATCTCTCTGAAATGACATATACTTGAGCAATAGTGGTGTCTTGCATTATACAGGGAATCTCGGTAAAATTGGGGGGCATATTATGTCTTAGTGGAAGGATTTCTACCGGGACAACAAGAAATTCCCTTTCTTCCGAGCCTAGTATCTTCAAATTGCATACGAGCATGTGTGCCTGTGGATGATATATATTTCAAGGTGGAGAATGATGGTAAATTCAAATCCCAACTTAGTGTCAAAGAAGAGAAAGAAAGGCGAGGCAAGGAGCAGCCAGGCCTCAATAAGTCTAAAGGATGAAGAGGATGTTTCTGCCCCTACTACCCGGTCTTCACCCTCAATATCTAGTGTCAATTTTTAGGAGGATATGGCTGTAATCTCTAAGTCCATGAAGGTTGCTCCTGCTAGATCCTTAGCCCAACCCACTTCTTCTATGGACATAGCCATGCTCCACAGGGAGCTTGATGTTGAGAGGAGAAGAGGGCCTTCTCATGACCGTTTGCTTGCCCGTATGTTGAAGACCATGAAGGTCATGTTCATCTTAATCTCCCCGAATGACCTATAAGAGTTGCCCTTTATGAGCGAGACCGAGGCAAGAGATCCCATACCATGATGGTTATCGGGCACAAAGTTAGGACTCCCTTTTAGATAAGTTGATACTTTGTTTTGGGCTTTCCCCATTTGGATAATACACCTTTTTTTCTTTTCATTACTTTTGATAGAAATAGATGCTGGTTTTTGGGATATTTAATCCCAGTATTCTATGCTAGGATTGTTTTGGAATATATTTTTGTTGTTTTCTACATGGATATATATTGAACATGTGATAAAATTGGTTGGAAAGGGAAGGCAAAAGTAGGGTACAAACAGAGTGTAGTCTCTAATTCTCGCTGCTCGCTATCGTGGTCGGCGCTAGCTATTGTGGCTGCCCACTATAGAGGTCGGCACAACTATTACGGCTGCCCGCTATATTGCCTGAGCACCACTATGGTGTCTTTCACTATGTCGAGGAAAGTTTTGTCATAGCGGGAGCACTATAGCGGCCCAATTTTTCTACGGCATCACTGGCAAGCCTCAACCTAGAATTCGAAAAATTGAGCAATGCTCCCAATTTCCAATTCTACTCTAAAAACACATAATCTTTGACTTACACAACCCCAAGATAGTTCCCAGTCACAAATATTTTTCTGGACCATAGAAAAACATAATTAGGCACTTACACCACATTCTTACAAATATGAATTTTGAATAATGTCGACATACAAGTTTATATTATCATATACCCATTATCACACAAGAGTAACCCCCTTTTCCCCATGCTTCCAACCAATATTAACTATTTTGATACCAAAGTTCCCGTAAAATCACCATTCATCCCCCTTTTTTACCATTTTTACCAATGGTGAGTCCATGCCATTTTTAACACAACACTTCCAACCAATGACACAACAATTTAAAATTAATTCATCTCACAATTTCTAGGCAAATTACACTTCTCACATAGGGAGATACTCAAGCAATTCAATGCAAATAATAACAACGATTAAAATTTAACGCCAAATCAATCAAGTTCATTATTTGCTATACGCGTCATGGATTACCACTAACCGACCATCCGTGCATTCTCGTGATCCTTAAGGCCAAACACCTTGTTGGTTGTGTTCTTTCAGCCATGACAAATGAAGTCCAGTTTACCTCGTTGAGATACCAATTAGAATCTAGATATACAAATTGAACTCAACTCATACCACATGTGATAGACCACATGAAAAAAGTGAAGAAGTGAGACAATTTCCTAGAATGCTTCATAGCCCCCCCCCCCCCCCCCCCTAAAGATATAATGTGGACATCAACACGTCAATTCTTAGAACTCTATTAGACATTTGCACTTGTACTTGGAGACCGATAACATGGGCTTTGACAACAAATTGTCATGACCCAATCAATCTAGCCATGCGGACATATACTCTAACCCCTAGATAGGAGACCCATATGAGCCAATTTTAAAATGGGCATTGTAGAAATAAATAAAGCATAAGGAATTTTGTCAATACAATTGAATAATCATGAAACTCAAAAATTAAAAAAAAAAACATCTCTTTAGAACTAACAGAAAAATCCTGCCAAAGAACTGGTCTACTTAGGTAGAAGAGCTACCAAACAGATACATTAAATAAGATAAAATACAACACAACATCACTTAGTCCTTCAACAAGACTATGTCAAGTCACAAATAGAAAGAGTTCAATCAGTACAAACAATACTTACTGGTAGGTATCCTCGGTCGACCCACACCCACCACAGAATATCATGTGTATAATCAATCAAACATGCAACTTCGATATAAAACTTAGAAACCCTAATCTTCAATTACGACCCTTACAACAAACACTAATACTTGGAACTCTTATGCTTAATCTCAAGTCCTGCCTTCTTCCATGGCCAACTCTACCATTAAACATTCAACCCTTTCTCCCTTATAAGGCGTTAAAAGCCTAACTTTTGTGCCTCCCTCATTACACATCATAACCTGATCGTTTTATTCCACAGATATTTCCCAAATACAAGACAACTACCAACTCTACTAACCAACCTACTATTCTCACTCAACTTCTCATACCAACAACCTGGCCCTTTACCCATTTTAGTAAGCCACACACAAATTCCCCTTACCAATTATGTTATAAATACTGAACAACCAATAACTAGTCCCAACATTTAGCAATACACTAAAACCCCCGGTCTTCAGCTTGTCTTAATAACCACAACTTCGCAAAAAAGACCATATATAACTAGAATAACAAGTACAACATAGCATGGAATCCCAATCCTCACCCTTAGTTGATATGCAAAACTAAACAAGAATATACACATGTAACAATAGAACAATAACCCTAGCTAATACATATACCATCCATTATAACATGATGTAGATTACCAATTAGAATCCTTGAATTACCAGTGCATGAAACATGTCCTACATGATCACAAATGCATACACGTGGACATCTCATGGGACTAACACACAAACTGTTAATGTGCCTGAGCCAACCTGTGTATGTATTCATACTAGGCATGGTACCCGATAAAACTGTTAATATTCTTGTACCGATATGGTACCTTAGATAACCTTCAATCACAAACATAATACACACTCACAATCACAATGAACAACCCCCTTGAAACCACAAGTAAATAAACATGTTCGTTACGTGAGATTACTAAACACGATCATTTTACATTAACCTACTTTTTTCCCCACATGCATTCCACAATAACACGATCATTTTACATTAACCTACTTTTTTCCCCACATGCATTCCACAATAACACAATAAGCAGTTGACATGCGCACATTATATACTATGGAAAACAAGAACCATCACCTACCTAAGGTATCCTTCTAGACCATTTCAGATTATCATCATTCACCTACAATCACCTTTCCCACGAAAACACCTCACAACCTCATAAAAAAGCTACAATTCACTAAAATCATTATCAGTCTAACCACCAATAGCCACATATTCAGTCGTCTAGAATACTTGCCCAAATGCCTATGCATGCAATATTTTACAAAACACGGGATATAATGTAAGTAAAAAGGGATCTAACTACTTAGTTAAAGAAACCCTCGCATACATAGGCATTAAGAAATTGTTAGAGGACCTTGACTATTAGCTTTCAGCTCTATTAAAGCAAACCATGATGAACAACGACTAGAATTCCTTGGATTTTCACCTCCCTTGCACTAAAATCTTTCCCATCCATTGCTCCAATTTCTCTGGTGCCTTCATAGGGTTTTTGAACCACCCCTTTTCTATATTCTACCTTGAAAAGTAGAAGGAAAAAAAGACCTTGTATTAACTAGGGTTTGATTCTCTTTAGCCCGCTATAGCGGCCATGCATGTATTACAGCAGCGACGCCATATCAGGAGGGTTCCTGCTATGGCAGGATGATGTCAGCCGGGTCAATTTTTAAAACTAATCCAATTTTTTGTGTGCTCAAATTTTCAAATTTGGCACCGTATTTCCAGAATTTTGAGTTTACACAAAAGATGGCTTTGAGTAGCGACGGATTGGATTATGAGATATTTTTTAAAGAATTTTTTTTATATAAAAGTTTTCTAAAATATATTTTGACACGTGGAGGTGCATGTTATACACATAAACCATTTCACATGGTTGAAAGTTCCATGTCAGTAAAAAATGTGCCTAAATATAAAAAAATGAGTTTGAGGGGATTATACAACCCAAGTTAAGTTAGGGTGTGCCTCTAGGATTTGGATCTTAGTTTTGGGGGGAGGGGGGTAAAGACCTTAATATGTGTTAATAAATCTCACTACCTTAATAACATAAGCCACTATATTTGGGAAAAGGGGATAAAACAACTAACCACTTTCATCTGATAAGTAAACAGAAGAGCGCTAGTTATGGAAAATAAAATAGGTGATTCTACCAATATTGTCACGATCTGAGTCTACAACCTAGGTGTGATCAATAATCAAGATCACAAATGAGCCCAAGCGGACAGTTGGTATTGGCATGCTGTGAAAGAATAATTTTTGCATTTATGCAATGCGAGCGGAAGGTGAAACTCAGCTAACTAAAATATATACGTACTATAAGTCTGAGAATAATAATCAAATGATTCATGAGTCTGAATAAAACTAATGTATTAATAAAGCCTCTAGTGTCATAACATGACCCCGAGCTACCTTTAAAAAATAACATAACTAACGATAAGCCTAGCTATTAGCTAATCAATGAAGTCCCCAAATGAGGAGAACTCACCGACTGCTGACTGGAAAGCAGCGACTTGTCTAGCCATGAGTCTGAAAACGAACACCTGAACCTACTTCATGAAAGGATGTTACAATATCTCCGCCTTGGATCACATTTCATTGAATGATGATCAAGCTAAGGTAACAAACATAAGCTAACTTTCTATTAATTTAATATTTTTTTCAATGTCATGAGTTTTTGGAGTAGTAAGAAAGGCACGAATATAACACAAAAACTAAAATACTCAAACATGAACTACAGAGGTTGAATCTAAAACAAGACAATGACAATTACATCTAGTTTCATCATCTAGATGAACAAAAAACTCTAGGTATCTGTCCTTTATATCCTCTTCGACTTCCCACAATGCCTCTTCAACAAAGTAATTTCTCCTTAAAACCTTCAATGATGCTACCTCTTAGGTTCTTAACTTGTGAACATGCCGATCTAAAATTTTCACTAGTACCTCCTCAAAGGATAAACTATATTTTACCCCAACAGTCTCTAGAGGGACAATGAGAGATAGATCCCCAACACACTTCTTTAACAAGGAGACATGGAACATGGGATCAACTACTACAAACTCCATTGGCAACAATAGTTTGAAAGCTACCTTCCCAATTCTACTTAGAATACAGTAAGGAGCAATGTTCCGGGAACTATGTTTTCCCTTTTTACCAAAACACATCGACCCATTCATGGGCAATACTTACTGAAAACCCAATTCTTCAATGTAAAACTCTAAGTCTCTTTGCCCCACATCAAAATAAGATTTTTGCTGGCTTTGAGCCTTATTCAACCGTTATTTAATCAACATAACTTTCTCTATGGCTTTGTTGACAAGGTCTTGTCATCTCAAGGTGGCCTCACCTACCTTGAACAAACCAATTAGAGACCTATACCTCCTCCCATAAAGTGCTTTGAATAGGAGAATCTGAATGCTAGAATGATAACTATTATTATAACAAAAATTTACAATGGTAGGTGATCATTCCAATTACCTATGAAGACAATCGTGAAAGCTCGTAACCTAACCTCTACAGTATAAATGGTGTGCTCTGGTTGCCCATTAGTCTGTAGATGAAAAGTATATTGAGAGCTATACAAGTCCCTAAATCCTTCTAGAAGGACTTCTAGAAATAAGAAGTGAACTAAATACCTGTACCAGAAATGATTGAAAAAGGAACCCCATAAAGCTTGAGTATCTTGTGAATATACAATCTGACATAATCTTCTGTTGATTGTTTTGTCTTAGCCAACAAAGAAATGGGCGAACTTAGTCATCCTGTCTATAATTACCCAAATTAAATCATGATGTCGGCACGTATGAGTTAGGAATGTGATGAAATCCACGTTAATCATCTCCCAATTCCACATAGGAATGTTGATATCTTGAGCCTTTCAGCCAAGCCTCTGATGTTCAACCTTTACTTGTTGATAATTTGGACACTTTGCCAGAAAATAAACACTCTTTGTTCATAACATTCCATCAGCAAACTTCTCTTAAATCGCGTTACATTTTCGTGGAACCTAGGAGAATAAAATGCATGGAACTATGAGTCTCTTTCAATATTTGGTCTTTCAGTCTATCTACATTTTGAACACATAACCCTTTTTGATATCGAAGAATCTAATTTTCCCCAATACAGAAAATTTTAACCTTCTCCTTACGAATTTCATCTTTCAGCTGGAGTAATATTGGATCACTATCTTGCTTCTCCTTCACCTTAATCACCAATTAGGATAAAAAATGCATTTTGAACTATCACACCACCAACATCGTAATCTATGAGAAAAACTCCCAAACAGGCAAGTGTATACGCCTTTTTTTCAAGCTCTTTCTTACCTTATTCTATATGAGCAACACTCCTCAAGGAAAACCTACTAAGAGCATCTTCAACAAAATTTGCTTTACCTGAAGTGCCACATCGGGAGGGTTTTTTCTATGGCAGGCTTGTCAGGCCCTAGAGCTACGTCAGGGCGTAGACATGGGTCCTAGGATCATGAGTGACCCCAAGCTAACCCTGCTGGCATATCATAAGAATACTAAAGTAAATTGAAACAAGAAATAATATGCGAAAGCTTAAACATAAGGTAAACTGAAATGATGGGGAATACACATTCTAAGTCTGAATATATATATATATATAACTGAGTTTAATGACAACTAAAAGATTAAACTCAAACTACAATTAAAACTAACTATGTCTGAAATAAAGCCTCTAACTCACTAGAGATAGTGGGACATGCCCCAGCTAACTCTAGCAAATGTTGAAACTGAAATGAAAAGACTACATACAAAAACATATCTATTGTCCTAAAAATATGAGGACTCGCCACTGAAGCTGTTGAACTGAAGATCATGAACTAATCTATACGTGATCTAAATGTTGAGGACCTAAACCTATATCACAAAAAGATGTAGCGTAGAGTATCCATCAGTACTTGTAAGGTATTGAGCATGTAGGATAGAATAAAGTTGAACAATATACATAACTGAACAAAGCATATAACGAAGCAATGATATAAAATGAGCATGATACTGTACTAAAAAATTACTGAACACGAACTAACTAAATGTAATGACCAAGTTTATAACATGCTGAATCTAAATATTGAACTATGACTGATAACCTGGTCGATACACTAGAATCTATTTGTAAGAGCTACTAATAACTGACATAAAACCGCATGAGCTAAATGTGGAGTCTGATGTAATGTCTCATCGAGAGGATGCAATATACCCAGCTGAGGTATAGAGGTATGACTAGCGTGATCACTAAGTATAATGCCCATAGATGGGACTAACCTACGGGGGCACATAGTTCTGGGACTATGAGAGTGAGTAAGCCTTAGTCCACTCGGTATTCAACATACTCCTAACTGATTAGATGATTAACATATTATGATTGAATTTTTGTAATACTGACTAGCTCAAAATACTGACATGCTTAATGAAAATGCAACATTTATATACTAATAGTGAAACATTCTTAACTAAGGCATGTATATCGGAATAGTTTGACCTAGCAAGTGTAATTCATGAACTAAATGAATCTACACAACTAGGGTTCTAAGTTTCAAGAAAGAACTAAGAAACAATTCCACGAAAACATGATAATCTGATTTAGATTAGTCTAACAATTGAATCACAACATAAATTCTGTAATTCTAGAAACCCTAGGTCTAACATGCTATAGAGAATCAAGAATCTGACTGAAATCTAAGGACCTAATGGGTGAAAGGAACCCACTATTGAAATCCTACATACCTGGTGACAAAATTCATGGATAAATCTTTTGATTTCGAGGTTGGAACTAACGAAACCTTGCTGTGTTCTTGAATTAGTGCTGCTTGACTTTTTCCCTCTTGTTTTGCTCTAAGATCGATGAATTTTTGGTGAATGATTGATTAGGTCAGGTTCTAATTTAGTTTCTAGACTAAAACTGACCAAAATCATGTAGTATAGGTGTAAAATACCAAAATGACCCTACTTAAAAATCTGACGCAGCTGACTACGACCCCTTTGACAGACCGTGAAAGGGACCACAGACCGTAGAGCTGGTCGTGGTCCTTGGTCTGGTAGCTGCTGGTTTTGGGGTGGCCTTTCACAGGCGCCAACACGGCCCGTTATCAGGACCACTACCCATGAAGGATCCCGTGGTCTGACGTCTGGGCTAGGTGGTCTCTACCTAGCAACCAGAAGTGCTAGTATGGTCCATGAGGTGGTCCACGGCTCATGAAGGGTCCTGTGGTCCAGCTATGTTGGGAAGGGGCTGATTTCCTGGGCAGATCAATGGACTGTGGTCCCTCTTACGGTCTGTGAACCCTGTCATGGTTCACTAGATCAGGTGTTTTCTAATGCCTTTTCTAAGTCTAGTTTCCGAGGTGTTACAGGGCTGATGTCATGCAAGTCAATTTTTAAACTAAGCTAATTTTTTGTGTGCTCAAATTTTTAAATTTGGCACTGTATTTCTAGAATTTTGGGTTTATACACCAGATGCCTTTCAGTAATGATAGATTGTATTGTGACAATTTTTTTTAAAAGATTTTTTTTTAAAATGTTTTCAAAAATATATATAGACACATGGAGCTGTGTGTTATACACACAAACCATTTCATCTGGTTGAAGGTATAGGCCAACACAAAAGGTCCATGAATAGAAAAAACTGAGTTCTGGGGTTATAAAACCCGTGTTAAGTTAGGGCGTGCCGCTAGGATTTGGTTCTTAATTTCAAGGGGGGGTAAAGACCTTAAGAAGTGTAAATAAATCTAAGTAGCTTAATAACACAGGCCGATGTATTTGGGAAAAGGGGATAAAACAACTAACCTGAATCATTTGATATGTAAATAGAAGAATGATACCTAAGGAAAATAGACAAGGAAAGTACAAAGAAATCCAAAATGATAATATGCAATAAAAAGATCAGTGATTCTACCAATATTGTCACGATTCCAATCTACACCATAGGTGTGATTAGCACTCAAGATCACGAATGAGCCAAAGTGGACCGTTGGTACTGGCATATTGCAAAAGAATAATTTTAACATTTATGCAATGAGAACCAAAGCTGAAACTCAGTTAAGTAAAACATGTTTTTATTATAAGTCTGAATAAAATAATCAAATGATTCATGAGTCTAAATAAAACTAATGTCATAATAAAGCCTCTAGTGTCATGACATGGCCCTGAGCTACCTTTAAAAAATAACATAACTAACGATAAGCCTAGATATTAGCTAAACCATGAAGTTCCCAAATGTAGAGGACTCACAAACTACTGACTGGAAATTTCCAACTTGTCTAGCCACGAGTCTCAGAATGAACATCTGAACCTACATCATAAACGGATGTTACAATAGCTCCGCCTTGGATCATTTTTCCTTGAATGATGATCAATCTAAGGTAACCAACTCAAGCTAACTTTCTATTAATTGAATTTTTCTATCCATGTCATGAGTTTTTGGAGGAGTACCCAAGGCACAAATATAACACGAAAACTAAAACACTCAAACATGAACTATAGAGGTTGAATCTAAAACAAGACAATGACAATTACCTTTAGTTTCATCATCTAGATGAACGAACAACTCTGGGTAGCTTTCCTTTATATCCTCTTTGGCATCCCACAAAGCCTCTTCAACAAAGTTATTTCTCCATAAAACCTTCAATAATGCTACCTCTTTTGTTCTTAACTTGTGTACATGCCAATCTAGAATCTAAACTAGTACCTCCTTAAAGGATAAACTATATTTTACCCCAACAGTTTCTAGAGGGACAATGAGAGATGGATCGCCAACACACTTCTTTAACATGGAGACATGGATCACGAGATGAACTGCTATAAACTCCACTACTAACTCTAGTTTGTAAGCTACCTTCCCAATTTTGCTTATAATATGGTAAGGGACAATGTATCAGGAACTAAGCTTCCCTTTTTTTTACCAAAACACATCACCCAATCATGGGAAATACTTACAAGATAACCTAATATTCAATCTAAAACTCTAAGTCTTTTTTCCTCACATCAGAATAAGACTTTTGCTGGCTTTGAGCCTTATTAAACCGTTATTTAATCAACATAACTTTCTCTATGGCTTTGTCGACTAAGTCATTTCCTTTCTAAGTGGCCTCACCTACCACGAACAAACCTATTTGAGACCTACACCTCCTCCCATATAGTTCTTTGATCAGGAGAATCTGAATGCTAGAATGATAACTATTATTATAAGCAAATTTTATAAGAGTTAGGTGATCATACCAATTACCTAAGAAGACAATCGTGGAGACTTGCAACATAACCTCTATAGTCTGAATGGTGTGCTCTAGTTGTCCATTAATCTGCAGATGAGAATTTATACTGAGAGCTATACAGGTAAATCCTTCTAGAAATAAGAAGTGAACTAAAGACCCCTATAAGAAACAATATACAAAGGAACCCCATGAAGCTTGAGTATCTCTCAAATATACAATCTGGCATAATCTTCTATTGAGTCTATAGTCTTAACCAACATGAAATGGGAAAACTTAGTTATCCAGTCAATAATTACCCAAATTGAAACATATTGTCGGCACGTACAAGGTAGGACTGTGATGAAAACCATGTTAATCATCTCCTAATTCCACAGAGGAATGCTTATGTCTTGAGCCTTTCCACCAAGACTCTGATGTTCAACCTTCACTTACCGATAATTGGGACACTTAGCAATAAAATAAACACTTTTTTTCATAACATTTCATTAGAAAACTTCTCTTAAATCACTATACATTTTCGTGGTACCTAGATGAATAGAATGCGTTGAACTATGAGTCACTTTCAAAATTTGGTCTTTCAATCCATCTACATCTAGAACACATAACCTTTCTTGATATCGAAGAATCTCATTCTCCCTAATGCAAAATTTTTTAACCTTCTCTTTATGAATAGCATCTTTCAACTAGAGTTATATGGGATCAATATCTTGCTTCTCCTTTTTTGCAAGCTCTTTCTTACTTTCTTCTATATGAGCAACACTCCTCAAGGAAAACCTACTAAGAGCATCTTCAACAACATTTGCTTTAATCGGATGGTAAGGAACTCTTAAGAAGCTCAAGACATCTTCTCTGTCGAAATTCAACTCTTTTTGACTAAGGACATACTACAACCTTTTGTGATATGTGAACACATCAACATGAACACCATAAAGATAATGGCGCCAAATTTTAAGGGAAAATACTACTGTAACCAACTCAAGGTCATAAGTGGGGTAGTTCTTCTCATGGGCCTTAAGTTGTCTAGACACTTAAGGAATGACCTTACCATTCTTCATAAAAACACAACCAAGACCTATTCTAGAAGCATCACAGTAAACCACAAAACAATCTATACTATCGGGCAATGTTAAAATTGGAGTAGAAGTCAATCGAGTCTTTAACTCTTGAAAGCATTTATCACAACCCTCAAACCACTAGAACTTTGCTTCCTTTTGTGTTAATTTAGAAAATGGGGTAGAAACAGATGAAAACCCCTCATCAAATCTTCTATAACAATCGGTTTGCCACAAAAAGCTCTTGATGTCAATCATAGTAGTGGGCCTAAGACAGTTCTTCATTGCCTCAATCTTTTGATTATTAGCTTGAATATCCTCATAGGAAAAAAAATTCCCAAGGAATTCAACTGACCTCAAATAAAATTTACAATAGATAATTTAGCAAACTTAGGAGTTTTGGACATGACAATGAAATAAATTCCTCATTGGAGAAATCACTTTCTTGAAGTTCTTGGCTTTAGGAAGAAGGAGATTAGGGATTGTGAAAGTTAAAATGCATATTAAGAGGCTATTAGGATATGATATGGTCTTAGGAAGTTAGCTAAGGATAAAAGGTCAAGAATACCCCTCTTGTTATGTAAGGAGACAGTACAAATAAAAGAGAATGAACTTTTAATGAATCTCATCTGCCAAATTAGTTATCTAGAGGCCCCATCACCCAATTATTTGGTGGATTGGACTTTGGATCGCCAAAATTAACAATTTATGAAGGGCTTTGGGTCAATTCAACGATGCAATTAGACGATATGTAATTTATTCGGCAATTTATCTAATGGACAAGTGTCATCACTGAATTTTCTAGTCCGAACATGTTCCAAAAAAAACATAACTTTCTACTCCGAACTCTGATTGATGCAAACTTTGTGGAGTTGGAAAGAAGTCTCATAGACCTTTAATTTGAAACATTTTGGGACACTTAACTCCTTATATAGTATTATATATGGTCCTTTGATGTTGACATTTGTATTAAATCATGCAAAATCTTTGCCGATAGGAAAGCTACAAACTTGACTTAGTGCTAGAGGTCTTTCACGACCCTAAATCAAATTTGATGAACTTCCTACACTTGATAAAGGGCCTTTACACACAAGAACAAGTAGGACATAAACTGGTCTAAGCTTATATACTTACGAAGAATGATTTGGATCCTTAGAGTAGAAATTACGACGAGTTACAAATATACACCTACTCGACAGTGGTAGGCCGCGATCTAGTACCCATTGGAGACTCGCCAGGACAATATACTCACCCAAACTATTTCCCTATAGCACAAAATTCAATACTCATCGTCGAAATTATCATATATGAAATCATTCAAAATTATTTTCACGAGGCATGCATTTATACAGAGTATGTGATCTATGATAAGTAATTATGTATGCATGATTAAAGTAGTAAAGGAAATTGATATGTAATAAGAATATGAGTATCTCTTTTAAAACAATGCCCTTAGGCACTATTTTTCTCAATAATTATATTGCTATCAACAGAGTTCCCTTAGGCTAATATCTTCCTCAATTTAGGTGATTTCTTTCAATATGGTGCTCTTAGACCAATATATCTCAAAGGTACGATATAAGGCATGATATAGTAATGCACAACAAATATGCATTTCAATTGGTGTAATATCTACCGTCTAGGTTACCTAGATAACACACTAGAAGTATTCTTCCAAATTCCAAAAATCCACCAATATGCCCAACCCATAACACCTTTTATGAAATAACCTATTGCTCAAGCGAACCTTGTAGGTCATGCATATGAGAAGTTGGTATTTAACCAACTTACTTAGCTTGTAAAGCATGAATCTATTGTTGTCTTCAAGGTTTAACATGAAAATTAATGGTTGCAAACATTAATTGAACTCTCTAATTTCACTTTTTCTTGAGAACGGGAAGTGAGATTGAGTAAATCTTCAATAATTAGCACTTGAGATTAAATGAAAGGATTATAGGTAAAGATAGTCTAAATCTGATTAAGTCTCATTTAAGGTTTGATCTTGTGATAGTTTAAACCCACTTAAGGTGATAATGGTGGTTTGTATGGCATGATTTTAAGGTTAGGAAGAATCCAAAACACACACATTAATTGGGTTGAGGGAGATTTAAATGTAGTTTAAGCCAAATGGTATCCATGTAGTAATTTGTTCGAAGTTAATTAGTCAATACTTATAATATTGACACCCCATCGAATGCCCACCTTTAGTATTTCCATTCTTGATAAATCAACTCTTGGGTTATGTTGAAATTTTGAAATCTGAAGAAATTCCCTTGTTAGAAAAAAATCCCCCATTTACATTATTGTTGTTACATTATGCTTTTTTGTGTGAGTTCACAAAAAAATAGTAGTAAATCTTTTCTACCAATCCTTGTGAATTCGATCCCAACTCAAAAGTTGGATATTATTTTGCATACCACCGCCAATATTTCAATTGAGAGGTGTAGTTGAGCGTTATAAAAAATAGTGTGGTTTCGAGGGATTGACTAGCAATTGTTCTTGTTTGTTTATTAATTACATTTTCTTGCACCTTGTTTTATTTTACTTTTTTGTTATTTGTGTAGTTGTTGAAGTAGGTTGAAAGATGTCACATTAGCAAAAATGATAGTGTGGTTGTATTTTTAGAAATGGAAGATAAGATGATCTCAGTTCATTCCAAGAGGAAATAGAACCTTGTGGTAATTCCTCAAGGCACGCCATCAATATTTTTGATATTATAGGGCTGACATATTTTGAAAAAGTTACGAATGTGGTGATTGAAAACTTTTTAGGAAATTCCAAAAGACAAACCTTTCATGCAGCATGGTACTTGTTAGGTGAAATTCCAAATTACCTACTGTTGAAGGTAGGCTAATGGTATTGGACTAGAATGGGACAACATGAATGGGACGGCCGAACCAAAATGAACCGGGGCTGGACCATAACAAAATGGTTTGACCAGGTTGTTGACTCGTACAAGGATAAACAGGGCTGGAATAACTGGGAGGCATACTTAGTTTCATCCCATCCCACTATAGACCGGGACGAACATGAAAGGACGGGACGGGATAAATGGGGCGGTGAATAATACTATTTACAAAATAATATTTTAATTTTTTAGAGTTGAAGAATACAAATATAATGTTTTGAATTACAAAATACGAATGAATCTTTTTCCTGTTTATAAAGATTTTATGTTTTGAAATTTAATGTTTATAACTTTCTAAGTTAAGTACTTAAGTTTATTAAAATATTTTGTTTTTTAAGTTTTTCTATTTACAAGTTTGTAAGTTTTAAAGGTATTTTATGTCAATTTTTTTTTAAAGTTTTTTTTTAAAGTTTGTAACTTTTAAAGATAGTTTTTTTCTATTTTTTTTTTTAATTTATAAGTTTGTAAGTTAAGTTTGTTAAAATTTATATTTTCCCTTTTTCCTATGTTTCTAAGTTTATCGTATAAACTTTTAATATTTAATGTTTTTTAGCTTTATAAGATTTGTAGTTTATACTTTATAAGTTATAACATACAGTTTAAGTGAGTTAAGTTTGTTTTAAGTTTTTTTTAATTTTTTTTTAAATGTATAAGTTTTAAGTTATTAAGTTTATAATATTTGAATTTTATAAATTATAAGTTTGTAGTATATAAACTCAAATAAACAATAAACAAATGCATTCGTGAAAAGTAAAAAATAAAGAAAAAAGTGTAACACCATAAAATTTTTAAAACTCGAATAATTATGTAACACCTCGCAACTCTACACTTCAAAATTTGAATCATATGTTGTAAATTTATGAGCTTGAACCGGGTGATATCCTATCTTCTTATATATTTTAAAGTCCTTTACCAAGTGTATCAAGGGTACCTAAAGTGATCTATTGTCATGAGGGACCTCAAACATCAAGCCAAGTTCACAGCATTCCTATCAGCTAAGTTCTCGCATGAGTTTATAAAAAGGTCAACTTTAAATGATCATATAATGAATTAGGTGGCTTATAACTTCACAAATTAAATTTCTATGAGTCTTATTTCCAACGCCACAAAGTTTGCCTTATTTCCAGTTTAGAGTAAAAAGTTATGATCGTTTTATTGGAATATACCAGGGCAAGAAAATTAGGCGAACTCACCTGCTCAATCAGCAATCTGCCGACTGCGTTGGAGAATTGCCGAATGAGCTCTGCAAATGTCCCAAAAACCTTAAGACTCCGTCTATTTGGGTGATGTAAAGTTTCATTGGGTGATCCGCCGACCATTTTTGACGAGGAGACCACCAAATCATCAATTAGGCCAATGGGATTCATTATAAATTCTTTTTTTTTTAATTTTTATGGTCCTCTTACATTCCCACAAGGATATTGTTGACCTTTTACCCTCAATCAACTTCCCTAAGTCCATATTACAACCTAATACAATAATTATTCCTATAGAAACTCTCAAAATCCCCATTTCTTATTATTATAAAGACAAAGAACTCCAAGAAAGAATTTCTCCAATTTATAAAGATCTAAAGGCTCCAAGTTCTAGAGTCTCTTCAAGAATCCTAAGGTTTCAAACCAAAATTCTTCTCCACTTTTCATCTCCAAAAAAATGATAAGGAAGACAAAAGCTAGGGTTTCAAGTCTTCGAATCAAGTTCTTCTACAAACTTTTTCAAGAACTTTGTTCTTCCACGTATGTAAGTCTGTTCAAAGTGTTAGACTAGTTGCGTCACACCCTATATCTAAATCTAGTCAGCAAAAGTTTAGTCCAATACTTAATTAACAATTTCCATTAAATTCTAGATATGGATTGAGTGTCTTATTATGACATTATGATATTCTAAATATTGATATCCTTGAGTTGTTGTTCATGCTTATATTTCACATGAACCCTAGCTGATGAGATTTTATTGAAAGCCTTTGTGCATAATTTTCATGCATTGATTCTGGAATTTAAAGTGAGTTCAAGAGTATTTTCAAGTACCTTTTGAGAAGAGTTTAAGGGAACGCAAATGGTTCCTAAAGTATTATTTTCATATTGAGAGAAGAACTACTATTTTTTAGAGGAGCATTAATAGTTTTCAAAAGCATTTCAACTTGATAAAGAGAATTTTAGCTACCCCTTAAAGAAAATATTATTTTCACATTGAAAAAAGAGGTCATGAGTTGTATTAAGGCACTTATAAACCCATTTGCAGAGCCATTGAGTTTTCTGATAAATTTCCAGACGTCATTATTGATAAAACCTAGTTACAAAGGTTTTTGGGTAGTCTTAACTATGTTGCGGACTTCATCCCTAAGGTGAGATAGGTTTGTAAACCATTATATGATAGGCTTAAGAAGATACTTGTTCCATGGACAAAGGAACAGACCACCGCGGTTATTAAGATAAAGGAGATGGTTAAGAGTTTGCCTTGCTTAGGTATCCCTAATCCAAATTCTTTTATGATTGTAGAAACTGATGCTTCAGATATCGGTTATGGAGGAATTCTTAAACAAAAAATATTTTAGAGTATTTCAGAAAGATAGAGAACAGTTCAACTACCAATTAAAAAGGCCATTTTGAGAAATTATCTCAAAGCAGAGAGTAATTTTACATGAGCATACAATTATATTTTGGGAGCAGTATTGAGCATCGATTTGATGTAAGATTTCAAATAACTCAAACTCGATAACCTAAACCACCAACTTAGATATGATTGCACCGAAACATGGGGACTCCTCAGCTGCCTCAAAAGACATTTTAGTGGATCTATTAGTTCATTTGTGTCCTATACTCTGGCAAGGTATAGGGCGGCTCTGGCAATGTGTATTAATATTTTGTATCATTACGAGGCTCATAGTGATAGTTATCGGTTGGAGAAACTCCCAGTAAAGTAAAGTATATAATATTTTTATTGTTATATTTTAGTTCAGTATTTACTATTATGGCATTCCTATAACAAGAGTTTAAATTATTTTTCAGCATGATTTAAATTATTCTTTAGTTGAGTTACGTTTAGTATTTCAATTAAGTTTTGTTTTATTCATCCCTATTACACACTCGTACATTAAATGTACTGATATCATTTTACCTACATCCTTTCATGATATAGACTCAGTTACTTAGGTCATGAACATGAGTTCCATTGAGATCATATCATCTGCTCATTAGTTTTTAGTGAGACCTCCTTGCTTTTTGAGGAATCCAATTTTATGATTTGTTAGTTGTCACAACCCAGAGTATACCCTTGATGTAACATGACGTATAGAATTTTGGAAGGCCCTACAGAAGGCACTTAGCATTCATTATACAAGATAATAGAAATAAAGATTCAAAAGTCACAGTCTTATATCATAAAAGAGTTTGACAATTGAAAGTTTAATATAGTCTCAACAAGCCATCTATTATATCAAATGAAGTGATTGGAACGTAGCCCATACATCATATATAAAGTCTGAAAACTGAAATAATGAAAAGCATGTAAAAGTATCTCAATCCTTGGAACATGATGACTCACCAATATTCGAATGCCAAGAGATCAACTAGCCACAAGTACGAGAGGTAGGGGTGTCAGACCCTAAATTAGTGAAATAATGTAGGCACAAGTATGCATTAGTAAATGAAATGTACTAAGTATGACATCAATGCATAAAATATATGAAATCATGCTAAAAAGGACTTTACATGACATGCAATAATCAAATTAAATCATAAGACAAAAAGGGTTAGAAAAATAAGGCATAATCATGGTCAGTGGAAGCGCAACATATTTAAAATAATAAATAAAAGAAAACTTTGAAAAAAACTATAGTTATTTTCTGGGATATTATCTTTAACCGATAATAATACCATGAGAGATATATCATAGGATCCGGTATATCCCTCATACAAAAAAAAGGGGATTCTTCTTGCCAAGGTAGCATCCGTACACATCATCTTTTGCTAAAGTGGATTGACTAGCAAGGTCATTTTAGACAATCCTATGGGGGCACATAGTTAGGGGCTAGAGGTTACTACTAGAGACTACACTATTTGAGACTTTGCCTCAAAGCCCTCTCAGTGCTTAGTCAAAATCCCTACGGAATAGATAACAGTGAAATATCATTATAACATAGGAAAAACAATGATCAATACCAATCTACATCTTTAAAATCAAAACATAGAATAACTCCTTAAACACAATTCAACGTAGATGAGAAAACCTTTCACCAATGTGAATCTATATGTGAGAGATAACTTTCACAATCATGATCATAGTAGCATGTGAGAAAACCTTTCATAATAACATTGATACTTTCCTCTCTCAAAGCATCATCAAAACATGTACATCAATTTCATAAAAGCATGCATATGTTCATAAATTAATAGTTCATAGTTCATAAGCTTTACAATGTGCTCTTAGTCTAAAATCATGGATCAGGCATGGTTTCATATGAATTCAACTCAAAAGCCATGTAATTACTTCAATTAATACATTAGAATATAGTAAAAAAATAATTAAATTATAATTGAAAAGAATCCATGAAGATTGAATAAAATTCTAACTTTGAATTAAGAATCTAACTTGTAAAATTGGAAGATCATTGACGAACTCGAAGGAATAAAGGGCATCATAGGTGAATACTACCATACTGTAGTGAACAAGGCCAAATATCTACGGTGAGTTGAAGATCTTGAAATGAAGCTCTTCTTCTTCTTCTTTAGCTTTAGAGAGAGAATTTTGATGATGAACATGGAGGGAAATTAGAATTTAGGTGAATGATTTAGAATGAACAGTTGTAGGACTTAGATAAGTTATATAGGACTTAGAATAGGGGCTAAAACAACATAGTGTAGTTGTTAAAACACATAAGTGAAAGACTAAAATAGCCCTGAATCAAGATGGGGTGACCTATATTTACCCCTAAATGGACTGTTGAGGGCTTGATGGCCACTTTAGGGAACCGTACAAGCCTCCATTGACAGTTTAGGGAACTGTCCAGGTGACCCCAAATCCTAGCAGTCCTAAACAGCCAATCCACTAAGCCTAAACAGCTAGTGAACCGTAAATGGACCATGTAGGTTTCATTTAAGGGTTCATGACCTTTTTTAGGCCCATTGACATTTTCATTAACCCATCTTAACCTTTTATAAAGTCCGAGGTGCTACATTAGTAGTATCATTTTGAGTTGTTGTGGGTCTTGTCTTGACACCTAACTTTGTCTAGTAGAGGCTTAATAAATAGACAAATTTGGTCAGTCTTGAAGTATTCAAATTTTATTTATAACTTTATGTTTAATACTTAGTATATTTGGATCGCTTTGAGATTTAAATAAATTGTTTTAAATGATTCGTCACCTTTGATGCTTGTTTATGCTTGTGTTAGCCATTTTCTTATTAGTCAGCCAGTAAAAGGGTTCGCATAGGGATCAACATTGGTTCTCGAGTGCTGGTGACGTCCTGAGTGTAGGCTTAGGGCATGAAAAAATTGGTGTTAGAGCCAGGTTTCAATTGTCCTAAGGTGTCAATGAATCCGTGTCAGTAGGATCTTATTTATGGTTGTGAGGGACCCAATTCTATAAATGAGGGACTATAGACATTTAAGAAAAGTTTTCCTTATTTCTAACTCTAAATTTGTAACACCCCAGAAAATTTTTCGAACTAAGACCCAAACCGGTCATCGTAGTGAGTGAGATTTTACCAAGGAATTAAAAATTTATTAAGGTCAGGCCACTAGAAGTATCACCTTGACTTCCAAAAAGAACTAAATTAGAAATAGCAAAATCTGAAATTTGGCAAGTTAAGCTAAGTATGAGTTTTGGGTCAACTTTAAACGACCATAACTCCTAGTACATGATGATTTAGGTGTGCTAAAAGATACCGTAGTAAATATCTTTGAAATATCTTTCCAACGCCGCTAACTTTTCTCAGTTTCAAGTTTGTATGAGGGAGATATGTCCATTCGAAGTTGGGTTGTCTAGATAAGGAAAGTCAAAACTAGATTTTAGAGGGGTATTTTTGTCTTTTCGTTACCCAATCAAATTTAATTCATTTTTAGTTGGATTTTTAAGGGTTTAATACTATTTGGTTTATTTTTATAATCCTAAAATACACCTAGGGTTTTAGTTGAGAGTTCAAGAAGAGGAAAGAAGAGAAAAGAGGAGAAAAGAGAGAGCATCAAGCTTTCTTCGAGATTCTTGTGTGTTGTTGTGGAATTTCGCCATAGGTTTGATCCCTAAGAGGTATGTAAGCTTCCATAGTGTTGGTTTAGTTCATCCACATGCCAATCATGCTATTTTCAACGAAATTTCATTCTTGAGGTTGAAAGATTAGAGTTCTTGATAGGTGTTCTTAAAGTTCATTCTAGATCTTGTTGTATTGGGGTTTTGATGATTTCTTGAGATGAAATTTAGTAATTTGAGTGTTTTTTTGAGTATATTAGATTGTAATTATTTTAAGTAATAAAATCCAAGTGATTGGGGAAGAAACCATTTGATTCTAGGCGTGTTAGGGTGAGAAAACGAGCAAAGAAAGTCATCAAAGTTTTCTGGGTTGGGGCCTGACGTGTCACGCCAGCCAGAGCCCCAACCACTTCTATGAACTTTAGGGGCTGGCGCCCCGTGCCACTCAGAGCGCCAGGGTCGCCTTCCCCCACCCGTTCTTCATCGTTTCGTCTGTTTGAGTTCTTTCAAAGGGTATCTTTACTCCCCTTTGATTCTAAACACTCTAAACTACTTCGAAATACCTATAAATCATTCATAACATGATCATAACCTTGAAATCATAATTCAAATTCAAGGTAGATTTAAGATTTAAGTTTTGATAGTTCATTTTATTAACTTTTCTACTTCTTGATATTCATGATAAGACATTTTAGTTCTTGAAAACATTCTTTCCATTCTGCTGAATATATTATCCTCAGTTTTCAATCTAAGTTGTAATCCTTGGATTTTTCTTAATAATTCATTATCAAAAGTTGCTTTTAAGGCATAACCTCTTTGATCTTCTTAAGCCTCAATTATTTGTACTGAAGTTTCAGTTTCAACTTCTTCCTGAATTTCTTTATTCATCACTGTCATCTGAATTAGTGGAATCTTCTTCATATAATTCTTCGTAAAATTCATCGCTTTGGATTGATGATATTGATTCCAAGTTTGAATATATTTCTTCTCTATCTATCTTAGATATTTTAACATGTTTTTTGTTACATTCGTAACTTTTATGTCCTTCTTCTCCATAATTGTAACATTTACATTTCTCTTTTATTGGTTTAAAATTATTTTTCTTTTTAAAATACCTTTTTCTAGGTATATAATTTTTCTTTGACATTTTTTTCTCTTTATAAGGCTTTTCTTGAATTTTTTTTCTTTTCTTGTAAGGTCTTTCATTACATCCCCATTGGGTTGCTGCATTTGTGTCTAAACACAAAATTTGAGTATTTATCCTTTTGGCCTTTTTTTGAATATTATGCTCCATGCAAAGTTGTCCTAATCTATTTTGTAAAAAGAATATTCTTTGTCCAAGAGTATCTTTATCTATTCTTTCCTTTTCGTATTCTTCTCTAAAATATCTTGCCCAAAAGCCTGGTAATTTTTGGTAATATTTTTCCATATATATTTTCATATCTTTACTACTATCAAATATTGGATAATAATATTCTTCGAATTCACAAGTATATTCTTGAATATAACACATTTTACATAACTTTAATTTTTCTAATTGCTCTTTGGCTATTGTTCTTATTTTTTCTCGGTTTAATGGAGGACTTCCTTCTCCACCTAAAAATTCATTTCCAATGTATTGCGTTAGCTTTTCTATTCCTTCTTGTAAGGAATTTTTAAATCCTATTGTGCTATTTTTAAAAATTTCTCTAACATCATCGGATAATCCTGTAAGTCAATGGCTTACTTTTCCAGCAAAAGTATTTATCATAACAACATATTTTTCTTCATCTGTATAATTCATTTCTTTTCCTAATAAGAAAACGATAAATATATTTTGAGCCCATAAATCTAATTCTTTTCCGGGTTCTCTTTTACAATCTAGATTTAAGAATCTAGTTGATCCTACTTCTGTTGTCGAAAGTCTATTAGGCATATATTGAGACCTGTTTTTATGATATTATTGAACAAAATCTTTGGTTCTTTTTTAACAAAATTTTTATCTTCTAGATGTTCATCTTTTAGATTGTTAGGACCTTCATCAAATTTTCCTTGAGGGCCTCCAGTTTCTCCTTTGTTCATTAGAACTTTTATATCTGAAATATCCAGATCTTCCATCGCATATACGAGTTCATCTAATTCATTCATTTTTCAATATCTTTATTGTTCTTTTCTTCTTGCTCACTTACTTCATTAGTCTCTTCAGATTCTACATTTTCTTGAACCTTTTGTTGTTTTTATAAAAATTCTTCTATTAGTTTTTCATCAAAACTACCTTTTTGATAAGAACTTCTTTGTGAGACTTTCTCTGTTAAAAGTTCATTTATATATTTTTGACCTATTTTTTTAATCTATTTTTCTTTTTTTCTATTATATTAGTTAATCTTCCTGGTAAATTTTCTTTAATAGATTTTATTTCTATTTCTAATAGTTTTAGCCTAAGTGCTATTTGCTTATGACTTTCTACTAAGTCATTTAGTAAATCAGTAGCTTTTTTTATTCCCTGTAGGTACTAAGTATTTTCTCTTAAGTTATCATATATAAAAATATAACATAATTTGCAATAATGAAATAATATTTATGAAATATAGAGTTTTGACGTGTATACCTTTCTCTCTTTTATTTATGAATAGCTCCTATCAACACCGCAGTAGTTCTCCTTTCCGGCTATGAACAGTTTTCGCCTTCAGGACCTCAGTCTAACATGGCTACTTCGTTACTGTTCCTCCGTTAGGTGGAAGATCGCAACCTTCAGTTCAAACTTATTCAAAATATAGAAGGAGAGAGATATGCAAACCAAACTCTTTATTTCATAATATTATTTTACATACAAACCACACTTATTTTTACATATAGAAAACTTAAAAAGAAATTACTTTTCCCTGGCGGGAGAAAGTTCTCACTCACTCTTCTGGGTACCTATCATTGTTCTCTATTGGAAGAATGGAGAAAATGTAGTCTACCTCTAAAGAGTTTTTCTTCTCCTTTTTTAGATGTAAGGAGGGACTAATTTACAATTTTTTGGTTTTGTAGGATTGCTCCTCCAAATCTTTATATTTATTATTTGGCCCTTCCATTATTCTGATGGCCGACAAAGTGGGAATCTCTTTTTGAAAAGAGATAAACTTTTGAAGTGATAAGATTATTTGTCTCTTTCTTTATGACGTAATTGCTTACGTATTCTTCTTTGTCTTCTTTTGACGGCTACATTATTGTGTTTATAGTTGTCTTTTCTTCTTGAAGACTTTAATCTGAAGATTCCTCTTCTTGGATTGTATGCTTGTGTTCCAAAAACTTGCACACCATCTTCCAAGTTTCATCCGTGGCTTCAAGTTTATGGAGCTCAATATCAAGGATTTTTTCCTTTAATATTGCTGATTTATTTTTTCCTTTTGTCATTAGGAACCAATAGGGAGTATGATCGATAACCTTGTATTCTTCATTATAAAATTTCTTAAGAATAAAATATAATGCTTTTATTCCTAAGGCTCGTTTAGTTTGAATCCATTTTTTGTTAAGATATGAGAGTTTTTTATCAACCCCTGTTGCCTTAACATTGAAATCTTTTAATTTTTCCATCGTGATATAATTAATTGTTGGAAAATATGTCTGACAGTCTTTGCCTTCCATAGCTATGCTAAAGAAGCGACAATAGACTCCTTCTCCTTGAGCAAAGGTTTTTACTGCATTTTGCAGTTGTTCTGGTAATTTGGACAGTTCTTGAAGGTCTGGTTTAGCATAGATCCTGTCAAGGTATCCATATTCAAATAATTGGGCTGCAAATCCTAGAGATCCATTAGGAAATATTGAAATTCTAGGGAATAAACTTGTATTTCCCAGAACTCCATAGGTTTCTCGACTTTCTTCTGGAAGATTGTAGATATATCTTGAAAAAGCAAGATATTCTTCTTCTTTTGGATTCTTCTTTTCTACCTGCAAAGAAGAAAAAATTTTTGTTCCCAAAGAAACTTTGTTAGTGCTGCTACTTTCTAGTTTCCCAGAAGTAACCTTTTCAATTTTCATTGAAAATGTGCCTTTAATGGCTTCTTTTTCTTTTTTAGTTGCTAGGCTTTTACCCTCGTCCTTAGACTCAGGTGTCGGCATATCCTGGCTTACCGTCGAGATGTTTTTGGCACTATGTGCTAGTGGGACATCTCCTGCCACTTTATTGGGAGTAATATTCCCATCGGGTTTTGAATTCCCTTTTGGACATGTGTCCAAGTGTTCACATAATAATAAAAATTCGTTCATATTTTCAGTTTGATCTTCACTAAACTGATTAAGTTCATATTGTAATTTTCTAGCTTGTTCTGATAATTTTATTAATTCATCTCTGATGCTGAATAATCGGTGACTTTTGTCATCTATGGATGCTTCCACCTTTTCCATTCTTTCATAAATCCTATTGACAAGGATTTGAGTTTTATTGTCCATATTGGACGTTCCTGGAGAGAAAATCTGCAAAAGAATTGTCAGCTCCTTTAATATGCTCAATTTTAAATGTATAAAAGGATAATAAAACTTACCACCTGTGCAACCTTCTATATTGTGGCTCTGATGGAAGTTTATTTGATATTAAATCTGATACCTTAGTATTATCAGTTCTAATAATAAATGGTTCTGGTAAAAGGAATGCTGAAATTTTTTTGATTCCTCTAACTATTGCCAATAATTCTTTTTCATTTGTAGAATATTTTATTTCTGCTTCGTTAAAAGTACCATTGGTATACCTGCAGATTTCATTTAAATCAGTTTGTAATAATGCACCCCAGTGATAATCTAATGCATCTGTTTGTAGTACCAAGTTATCCTTTTCATCGGGTAATATTAGTTTAGGAAGTTTAGAGCATTCTTCCTTTAATTGTTTTACACATTGAGTGTGTTCTTCTGTCCATCCTACTCGATTGGATTTTCTTATCAATTTTTGAAAAATATTCCTTTTCTTGGCTAGATCAGGAATAAATTCTCCTGCATAGTTCAGACATCCAAGAAATCTTTGTATTTCTTCTTTTGTTGTTAATTTATCCGGAAATTCTACAATCTTTTTTGAAATGTGTGATTGTAATTCAATTCCATTTTTTGAGATAATCATTCCCAAAAATTCTATTTCATTTTTATTTATTTTAGCCTTCTTCTGGCTAAGAATAATTCCATTTTGTAAACAAATTTCTAAAAATTCTTTTAGATGTTTTAAATGTTCCTGATAAGTGTTAGAACATATTAATATGTCATCAATATAGACTATTAGAAAGTTTTTTTTCAGAAAATATTTTATCCATTTTTCTTTGGAATATTTGTGGGGCATTTTTTAATCCAAATGGCATTACCATCCACTCATAGTGACCATTAGGTGTGCTAAAAGCTGTTAAAGGAATTGATTCTTCTGCTAACTTTATTTGCCAAAATCTACTTTTACAATCGAATTTTGAGAAATAAGTTTTTCCTTTAGCAAGATTTATTAAATTGCTTTTATTTGGTATAAAATACCCATCAAAAACACAATGTTTGTTTAATTCTTTATAATTTATAACCATTCTAGCTTTTCCTCTTTTTACTTCTGCATGATTTCTTACCATAAATGCCGGACTACTGTGAGGACTATTACTTATCCTAATAAGTTTTAGGTTAAGTAGTTCTTTGAGTTGTACTTTAAACTCATTTTTATCTTCTTCATTATAAAGCATAGGTCTTACTCTAATAATAATACTAGGATCTTTTAGAGTTAAAACTGCCTTTTCTTGGTTCTTTTCCCATTTTTCTAATGGATTTTCTCCATAAGATTTTTGTAAATTCTCTTTTATCCATTCTAGATTAAGACATTTACAAGAGATTTGTCTTAAATTTTCTAAATATTTTTCTTTGTAATTTCCATTTTCAGTTTCAAGACAATATGGATTTTGTTTCCTAAGAACTTTTATAAAGTGTCCACATGGAGTTTTAAGACTTATCATATATAGTGTTTGATGATAATCCTGAAATTGTTGTAAAAATTCATTACCTAATAACAAATCAGTTTCTAATTTATCATAGGCAAATAATTTATTTATTTTCACAATTTTTGATCCTAAGATTATTTCGACTTTTTCTTTTAAACGATTTAGTTTTTCCTTTACACCAGTAATACCTATCATAGAAATATTATATTGGTTAATATCCCAATTATTTATTAAAAATGTTTTAGCTAAACTAGCCTCTGATCCATTGTCAATTTGACAACATGTCGTTAATTTTGTATCATACAAAGTTATTTCTATAAAAACTGATACTCTAAAAGAGATTTCTTTTGGCATTTTATCTTTTTGGAATAAAACAAGTTTCATTTTTATAACTTATTTCTATTCCATTCCTTCCTATACTATAGTCATTAAGACTATTTAGGAACATATTTCCTAACAATATATTATTATCATTTTCATGATTAGTGATATAACAAGGAACTGTTATTCTTATGTTGTCTAACTGTATAGGTAAATCTACCATATTTATACAGCTATAGCTATTACCTTCAAAGGTTTTGTAAATGTAAGGGTTACCTTCGTAAATTGGTAATCCTTCCAATAATGTTTCCTTAACATGATTTGCTGTTGCTCCTGTTTGTATCAAAATTTCTTGATTTTTCCACTCTAAGCCATTAAAAATTCTTCCTGAAATTCTAGAAAAATTAGTAATTTCCAGAGTTCTTTTAACATATCTATTTGAATTGATTTTTCTAATGGAATTTCTTCCATAATCTAAAGAGAGTCTAGGGTTATTATTGTAACTTCCTATTTCTCTTGTGTTTCCAAAATGAATTTCATATTCATCTGGAATAACTGCTTGTTGAACTTCTGCTTCAACTATTCTTGCAATTCCTGTACATTCTTGATCAATTTCAATCATTTCTTTATTTTTATATACATTTCCATAATTGGAATTTATAACAGTATATAAAGCTTGGTAATATATGCTCATAATATGGTTACCTGGTTTAAAGAGGTCTTTTCTTTTAACCTGAAAGTGTAAGCTTAAAGCGTCATTAAAATCTGCATCTTTTAAAGATATACAATATTTTGGATAATATGTGAATAATAACTTAGTATAGGCTAAGTTTCCTTCTACTATACCAAGATTTCCCTCTCTTGCATTTATAAATCTTTCATCTGATAGATTAATAACTATTGGACAATTGATTCCTTCTTTAAAGGTTGATTTTACTAAAATTTGGATTCCTCCAAGATGTACATAATTCATTTTCTTTCTTTTTCTTTTTGGAATTTTTCTCAGAATTTGATCTATCATAGGTTTGGTTAATAAATTTAACTTATGTTTTCCTGTAGTTTGGGTAATTTCTATTACCTTTTCTACTTCTTGATATTCATGATAAGAAATTTTATTTCTTGAAAACATTCTTTGCATTCTGCTGAATATATTATCCTCAGTTTTCAATCTAAGTTGTAATCCTTGGATTTTTCTTAATAATTCATTATCAAAAGTTTCTTTTAAGGCATAACCTCTTTGATCTTCTTCAGTCTCAATTATTTGTACTGAAGTTTCAGTTTCAACTTCTTCCTGAATTTCTTTATTCATCACTGTCTTCTGAACTAGTGGAATATTCTTCATATAATTCTTCGGAAAATTCATCGCTTTGGATTGATGATATTGATTCCAAGTCTGAATCTATTTCTTCTCTATCTATCTTAGATATTTTAACATATTTTTTGTTACATTCGTAACTTTTATGTCCTTCTTCTCCACAATTGTAACATTTACATTTCTCTTTTACTGGTTTAAAATTATTTTTCTTTTTAAAATACCTTTTTCTAGGTATATAATTTTTCTTTGACATATTTTTTCTTTTTATAAGGCTTTTCTTGAATTTCTTTTCTTTTCTTGTACGGTCTTTCATTACATCCCCATTGGGTTGCTGCATTTGTGTCTAAACACAAAATTTGAGTATTTATCCTTTTGGCCTTTTTCTGAATATTATGCTCCATGCAAAGTTGTCCTAATCTATTTTGTAAAAGGAATATTCTTTGTCCAAGAATATCTTTATCTGTTCTTTCCTTTTCGTATTCTTCTCTAAAATATCTTGCCCAAAAGCCTGGTAATTTTTGGTAATATTTTTCCATATATATTTTCATATCTTTACTACTATCAAATATTGGATAATAATATTCTTCGAATTCACAAGTATATTCTTGAATATAACACATTTTACATATCTGTAATTTTTCTAATTGCTCTTTGGCTATTGTTCTTATTTTTTCTCGGTTTAATGGAGGACTTCCTTCTCCACCTAAAAATTCATTTCCAATGTATTGCGTTAGCTTTTCTATTCCTTCTTGTAAGGAATTTTTAAATCCTTCTATTGTGCTATTTTTAATAATTTCTCTAGCATCATCGGATAATCCTGTATGCCAATGGCTTACTTTTCCAGCAAAAGTATTTATCATAACAATATATTTTTCTTCATCTGTATAATTCATTTCTTTTCCTAATAAGAAAAAGATAAACATATTTTGAGCCCATAAATCTAATTCTTTTCCGGGTTCTCTTTTACAATCTAGATTTAAGAATCTAGTTGATCCTACTTCTGCTGTCGAAAGTCTATTAGGCATATATTGAGACCTGTTTTTATGACATTGTTGAACAAAATCTTTGGTTCTTTTTTCTTTTTTAACGAAATTTTTATCTTCTAGATGTTCATCTTTTAGATTGCTAGGACCTTCATCAAATTTTCCTTGAGGGCCTCCAGTTTCTCCTTTGTTCATTAGAACTTTTATATCTGAAATGTCCAGATCTTCCATCGCATATACGAGTTCATCTAATTCATTCATTTTTCAATATCTTTATTTTTCTTTTCTTCTTGCTCACTTACTTCATTAGTCTCTTCAGATTCTATATTTTCTTGAACCTTTTGTTGTTTTTCTAAAAATTCTTCTCTTAGTTTTTCATCAAAACTACCTTTTTGATAAGAACTTCTTTGTGAGACTTTCTCTGTTAAAAGTTTATTTATATATTTTTGGCCTATTTTTTTTTATCTATTTTTCTTGTTTTTTCTAATATATTAGTTAATCTTCCTGGTAAATTTTCTTTAATAGATTTTATTTCTATTTCTAATAGTTTTAGCCTAAGTGCTATTTACTTATGACTTTCTACTAAGTCATTTAGTAAATCAATAGCTTCTTTTAAAATCATTCCAAATAATCAGATATAATTTCTTCAAATCCAAATAATATGTAATCAATTGGAAATTCTTCTTTAAATTCTTCTTCAAATAGGGATGATACAATTTTTTGTATTATGTATTCTTTTAAATCTTTATTTAGGATGTTAACAGCGATTAGTATACTTATTAAAGATTTGTCAGTTACAAAACATAATGGTGGTATTATTAACATTTTTTACTTTAGTTCCTTGGCTTTGATACCAATATGGGGGCTGTGATGTTGAAAAACATGGTGTGCGGAATTAAGCTGTATAAAGCGTATGAAATTTTAAAATTCTTTTTGTAGAGTTATATTCAACTCTTTCTTGAATTCTAATCATTTTTATTTCATGGATAGCTAGCATCATGGTTATTGTATGCTGACTATGTACTTGCATTTAAGCTTGTTTTAATTTTTTGATAGATTTATTTAACTTATATAGAGATAGTCTATATCTCCATGCTCTCTTTCTAGTTTGATGTAGATGATATTGAAAATATAAAATATGAGCTACTATTTTCGATATTTTTATTTCCTATAGGTACTAAGTATTTTCTCTTAAGTTATCATATATAAAAATATAACATAATTTGCAATAATAAAATATTATTTACAAAATATAGAGTTTTGACGTATATACCTTTCTCTCTATTATTTATGAATAGCTCCTATCACCACCGCAGTAGTTCTCCTTTCCGGCTATGAACAGTTTTCACCTTCACAACCTCAGTCTAACATGGCTACTTCCTTATTGTTCCTCCGTTAGGCGGAAGATCGCAACCTTCACTTTGAACTTATTCAAAATATAGGAGGACAGAGATATACAAACCAAACTCTTTATTTCATAATATTATTTTACATACAAACCACACTTATTTTTACATATAGAAAACTTAAAAAGAAATTACTTTTCCCTGGCGGGAGAAAGTTCTCACTCACTCTTCTGGGTACCTATCATTGTTCTCTATTGGAAGAATGGAGAAAATGTAGTCTACCTTCTAAAGAGTTTTTCTTCTCCTTTTATAGATGAAAGGAGGGACTAATTTACAATTTTTTGGTTTTGTAGGGTTGCGCCTCCAAATCTTTATATTTATTATTTGGCCCTTCCATTATTCTAATGGCCGACAAAGTGGGAATCTCTTTTTGAAAAGAGATAAACTTTTGAAAAGATAAGATTATTTGTCTCTTTCTTTATGACGTAATTGCTTACGTATTCTTCTTTGTCTTCTTCTGACGGCTACATTATTGTGTTTATAGCTGTCTTTTCTTCTTGAAGACTTTAATCTGAAGATTGAGATTTAAATAAATTGTTTTAAATGATTCGTCACCTTTGATGCTTGTTTATGCTTGTGTTAGCCTTTTTCTTATTAGTCAGCCAGTACAAGGGTTCGCATAGGGATCAACATTGGTTCTCGAGTGCCGGTGACGTCCTGAGTGTAGGCTTAGGGCGTGAAAAAATTGGTGTCAGAGCCAGGTTTCAATTGTCCTAAGGTGTCAATGAATCCGTGTCAGTAGTATCTTATTTATGGTTGTGAGGGACCCAATTCTATAAATGAGGGACTATAGAAATTTAAGAAAATTTTGCCTTATTTCTAAATCTAACTTTGTAACACCCCAGAAAATTTTTCAAACTAAGACTCAAACCGGTCATCGTAGTGAGTGAGATTTTACCAAGGAATTAAAAATTTATTAAGGTCAGGCCACTAGATGTATCACCTTGACTTCCAAAAAAAACTAAATTAGAAATAGCAAAATCTGAAATTTGGCAAGTTAAGCTAAGTATGAGTTTTGGTTCAACTTCAAACGACCATAACTCCTAGTACATGATGATTTAGGTGTGCTAAAAGATACCGTAGTAAATATCTTTGAATTAACTTTCCAACGCCGTTGACTTTTCTCAGTTTCGAGTTTGTATGAGGGAGATATGTCCATTCAAAGTTGGGTTGTCTAGATAAGGAAAGTCAAAACCGGATTTTAGAGGGGTATTTTTGTCCTTTCGTTACCCAATCAGATTTAATTCATTTTTAGTTGGATTTTTAAGGGTCTAATACTATTTGGCTTAGTTTTATAATCCTAAAATACACCTAGGGTTTTAGTTGAGAGTTCAAGAAGAGGAAAGAAGAGAAAAGAGGAGAGCATCAAGCTTTCATCGAGATTCTTACGTGTTGTTTTGGATTTTCGCCATGGGTTTGATCCCTAAGATGTATGTAAGCTTCCATAGTGTTGGTTTAGTTCACCCACACGCCAATCATGTTATTTTTAACAAAATTTCATTCTTGAAGTTGAAAGATTAGAGCTCTTGATAGGTGTTCTTAAAGTTCATTCTAGATCTTGTTCTATTGGGGTTTTGATGATTTCTTGAGATGAAATTTAGTAATTTGAGTGTTTTTTTGAGTATATTAAATTGTAATTATTTTAAGTAATAAAATCCAAGTGATTGGGGAAGAAACCATTCGATTCTAGGCGTGTTAGGGTGAGAAAACGAGCAAAGAAAGTCATCAAAGTTTTCTGGGTTGGGGCCTGACGTGTCACGCCAGCCAGAGCCCCAACCACTTCTATGAACTTTAGGGGCTGGCGCCCCGCGCCACTCAGAGCGCCAGGGTCGCCTGCACCCACCCGTTATTTATCGTTTCGTCTGTTTGAGTTCTTTCAAAGGGTATCTTTACTCCCCTTTGATTCTAAACTACTTCAAAATACCTAGAAATCATTCATAACATGATCATAACCTTGAAATCATAATTCAAATTCAAGGTAGAGTTAAGATTTAAGTTTTGATAGTTCATTCGAACATTTTGAGAAAGTTCCTTTGAGTCTTTTGGAGGAGTCTTCTACAGTTGCTAATAACTTGTTTCAACACTCGAGCAAATGAGTATAAGAGTTTGGAGAACATATTCATGAGTCCATTTTCTCATCACGATATCCTTCCTATCATGAACCATAACTCTTGAATTCATAATTCACATTCAAGAGTGAGTTAAGAGTAGAGTTCAAGAAAGTCTTTAGTTCAATTGTGAATCCTTTGAAATCCAGCATAGATTTGAGTTAGATTTCAGAAGTAAGTATGAGAATGAGAAGAGTCGTATACATAAGTTCCTTATTGATATTTTGACCCTTGAGTCAATTCGTTAATGCCCATAACTTTCGCATGAACTCCATCAGTTTAGTATCTTTGAGAGAAGTAGTATCTTCAAGTTCTAAGTCTTGAGTATCGAGTTCCTAACCCTTTCGAGATTATATTCCTAATCAGGGGACTATTACCTATTACTCATGAAGTCCATGAGTTGAGTTGTTCATGCCCATAATTCTGCATGAACATTATAAGTCGAACAATCATGAGATGAGAAGTATCTTTGAGTCCTTGAGTTGAGTAGTTCATGCTCATAATTCCACAGGAACCCTCTGAGTTGAGCATTCTTGAAATTAGTAGTATTATTGAAGTTCTTAAGTTCCAAGTATTTGAGTTCTATCTATGGTCATTGAAAACCTTGCATTTAGTCTTTCAAGTCCATAATTCGGCGCGAACCATATTTTTTAGAAGTCTTTTACAAATGTTTAAACGTTTTAACACTTAATCTTTCAAGTTGAGTAAAGAGTAAGAGTAAAGTTTATTTTCTTTAAAATGATATATGTGAACTAAGTATTCCCAAGAGTAAATGTTTTCACCTTTAAGATGAGAGATAACTTAGATTTCCAAAAGAGTTTTGAGAAAGAAAGGGAACATCGTTTCCAAGAGAGCTTTTAAGCTAAGTTTTTGAGTAATTATCTCAAATCTAAGAAATAAGTTTGTTTTAAAAATGTATGAGCTAAGTATATTTTGGGAGTAGTATTGAGCACCGATATGGGGATGTGAGTTCATATTATTAACTCAAGTCTCTATAAACCATGTAGCCATCAAAGGTAGTAAATGGTCATACTTCTTAGACGACTCCTTAAGATGCTTTTAGCATAAGCTAGTGGATCCACTAAGTTAAGCATTCTATATGATGGCAAAGTATAGGATAGTTCTGTCAGCATGGTCAAGAGGTTGTATCACCAATTAGGCTCATAGTGGTGTTTGTCGGTTAGAGAAACTCCCATAGAAAATATATTAATTTATTATATAAGTAAAGTTGAGTTTATTGAATTTTATTTAGTTTTAAGCTTTTGCATGCTTAAGTTAGTTTTTCGCTTGTATTCAACCCAGATGAAGGTTCGCTTGGGGACCAGCAATGATTATTGAGTGCAAGCCACATCCAGAGTGTAGACTCGGGTCGTGACAAACTTGGTATCAGATCCCAGAGTTCAAGTGTCCTAGCGTGTCTATGAAGCCGTGTCAAGTAGGGTCTTGTTTATGGTTGTGAGGGCCCCACTTCTATAAACGAGGGACTACAGACATTTAAGGAAAATTTCCCTTCTTTCATACTCTTAATCATGAAATAGAGCTAAGTCCTAGAGATTTATTCATGCTTGTGTGTTTCTTCAAATTCTTTCGACTAGCCATCATACTAGAGGTAGTTGAAATTAAATTCAGTCCTTTATCGTAGAGTTGTTCTTAGCAAGAGTCTTAAGAAAGTCATAAGAGTCCTGAGGGGCTTGAGAGTAGCCCAAATAGTAAGTTAAGTGTTCAGTTTCAGAGGAATGCACCCATAATTAAATGAATCGTACATTTAAGCTAAAAGTGAGTTGTACTCTCTTCTTTAAGTTCTGTTTCATCTAAGATCCTCATGAGAAAGTATGTTTAGAGCTTGGGTAGTATTTTCATCCTAAAAGATGGTATGAATGACAAGATCATGAACAGTAGTAGGGAAAGAGCCCAGAGTTAGAGGCAAGTATGCCAAGGCTTAGTGATTTAAGAAAGGGAGATAGTGTTTCAAAGATCTATGTTGCTATAATTATGCACCCAATATGTTTTTAATGAATATTTTTCCCTTATGGGTAGACTAAGAAGTGATAAGTTGTGAAGAGTGCATCATAGAAGGTAGAGAGTGTTTTAGCTAGAAAGGAGTTTACAATGAAGTGTCATTGTGTAGGTAATGACCAAGTGTTTGTGTTGAATAGAAGCACAGAGTATTCATGAAGGGATAGATATAAACTAGGCTTATGATATGTTTGAGAGGGTCATGATGTACATACGGTTATAGAACTGATTAAGTATTGATGTATATTATAGTAGGTGAGCAATCATATTGATATTTGGGTTTAGTAATAAACATTAATCTTGAATTTGAGATAAGTGTCATGATCCAAAGAATGGAACCATGAGGGTAATGATGTTAGTCTGAAGATTTGATCTAGAAGACTTGACATAGAGTAGGTGAGGAATTGAGGTGATAAGCTGCAATAAACGTTTAGATAAGAGAAGTGAAGTGTGGCTAAATTACAAGAGTAACAAGAGCATTAAGAGGTAGACAAAGAGGGTATGTAATCGAACGATGTTAAGAGAAGCACGTTAGAAAGACGTCTTAGTACCTGCTTATGGAGAGTAGGTAGTCATGAGATAAGCTTCTCTCGATTGTTAGAGTAAAAGGGGATGTAGACCAGGTTAGAGATGATGGGATAGGTCCATAGCTTTTGAGTGTCAGCTTTAGACCTAAGGGGGAGATGACAAGATGAGAAATCAAGTCAAGTGTTTGAGAGTAAGATAGTAATGAGTTCCAAAGAGTTTGGGGGATATCTTTTTAGAGGTCCTTTTAGTAGTAGAGTGACGTTAGAAACAAGAGGTTGATGTTCTTATCATGATAGTGGTGGTGTGATAATTCCATCTAAGATTATAAATGAGGAGGAACAGAAGGATTTAGTTTTACTATGATAAATAGTTAAATGAGAGACCATAATTGGTTCCGAAGGAATTATTTAGTAGGAGTCCATGGAGTTGTTAGACTACTAAGTTTGAAGGTGTTGTTGTTAAACATTAGGTGGTTCTTGATATGAGCCCAGTGTGGTGGTAAAGAGTAATAATCTTGGAAGGAAATTCCCTATCGAGGTATAGAACCCGAACTTAAGGATTTGGGTTAAGCTTGAATACAGTAAGACCATACCATTAGACTCAGACCTTAGTAAGAGTAACCCCATTCCATACCCAGTCCAGTCATCATTCGAGGAAGAATTATCCCAAGGGGGAGATATTGTAACACCCCATAAAAATTTTTGAACTAAGACTTGAACCAATCATCGTAGTGAGTGAGATTTTACCAAGGAATTAAAAATATATTAAGGTCAGGCCACTATATATATCACCTTGACTTCCAAAAAGAACTAAATTAGAAATAGCAAAATTTGAAATTCGGCAAGTTAAGCTAAGTATGAGTTATGGGTCAACTTCAAACGACCATAACTCCAAGTACATGATGATTTAGGTGTGCTAAAAGATACCGTAGTAAATGCCTTTGAATTATCTTTCCAACGCTGCTGAATTTTCTCAGTTTCGAGTTTGTATGAGGGAGATATGTCCATTCGAAGTTGGGCTATCTAGATAAGGAAAGTCAAAATCTGATTTTAGAGGGGTATTTTGGTCTTTTCCTTAATCAGATTTAATTCATTTATTGTAAGATTTTTAAGAATCCTATTAGATTTAGTTTTATAATCCTAATATATGCCTAGGGTTTTAGTTGAGAGTTCAAGAAGAGAAAAGAAGAGAAAAGAGGAGAGGATCAAGCATTCGTCGAGATTATTGCGTGTTGTTGTGAATTTTCACCATGGGTTTGATCCCTAAAAGGTATGTATGCTTCCATAGTATTGAGTTAGTTCACTCACACGCCAATCATGTTATTTTCAGCGAAATTTCAATCTTGAAGTTGAAAGATTAGAGTTCTAGATGAGTTCTTGATTGGTGTTCTTGAAGTTCATTCTAAATCTTGTTGTATTGGGGTTTTGATGATTTCTTGAGATGAAATTTAGTTATTTGAGTGTTGTTTCTAGTAGATTAGAGTGTAATTGTGTTAAGTAATAGAATCCAAGTGATTGGGGAAGAAACCATTCGATTCTAGGCGAGTTAGGGTGAGAAAACGAGCAAAGAAAGTGGTCAAAGTTTTCTGGGTTGGGGCCTGGCATGTCACGTCAGCTAGAGCACCCCAACCACTTCTCTGAACTTTAGGGACTGGCGCCCAGCGCCACTCAGAGTTCCAGGGTCGCCTACCTCACCCGTTCTTCATCATTTTGTCCGTTTGAGTTCTTTCAAAGGGTACCTTTACTCCCCTTTGATTCCAAACACTCTAAAGTACTTGTAAACACCTAGAAATCATTCGTAACATGATCATAACCTTGAAATCCTAAATCAATTTCAAGGTAGAGTTAAGAGTTAAGTTTTGATAGTTCATTCGATTATTTTGAGAAAGTCCCTTTGAGTCTTTTTGAAGAGTCTTCTACAATTTCTAATAACTTGTTGCAAGACTCGAGCAAGTGAGTATAAGATTTTGGAGAACATATTCATGATTTTATTTTGTTATCACGATATCCTTCCTATCATGAATCATAAATCATAAATCTTGAATTCATAATTCACATTCAAGAGAGAGTTAAGAGTAGTGTTCAAGAAAGTCTTTGAGTTCAATTGTCAATCCTTTGATATCAACCATAGATTTGAGTTCAGTTTGAGAAGTATGAGAATGAGAAGAGATGTATACCTGAGTTCCTTATTTATTTTTTGACCCTTGAGTCAAGTCCTTCATACCCATAACTTCCGCATGAACTCCATCAGTTTAGTATCTTTGGAAGGAGTAGTATCTTCAAGTTCTAATTCTTGAGTATCGAGTTCCTTACCCTTTTGAGATTATAATCCTAAACATGGGACTATTACTTATTACCCATGAAGTCCACGAGTTAAGTTGATCATCCCCATAATTTCGCATGAACATAATAAGTCAAACAATCTTGAGATGAGAAGTATCTTTGAGTCCTTGAGTTTAGTAGTTCATGCTCATAATTTCGCATGAATCCTCTGAGTTGAGCATTCTTGAAATTTGTAGTATCATTGAAGTTCTTGAGTTCCAAATATTTGAGTTCTATCTATGGTTCTTGAAAACCTTGCATTGAGTCGTTCAAGTCCATAATTTGGCGTGAACCATATATTTTAGAAGTCTTTTACAAATGTTTAAACTTTGTTTTAACACTTAATCCTTGAAGTTGAGTAAAGAGTAAGAGTAAAGTTCATTTACTTTAAAATGATATATGGGAACTAAGTATTCCCAAGAATAAATGTTTTCACATTTAAGATGAGAGGAAAATGAGATTTCCAAAAGAGGTTTAAGCAACAAAGGGAACAACGATTCCAAAAGAGCTTTTAAGCTAAGTTTTTGAGTAATTATCTCAAATCAACGAAAGAAGTTTGTTTTAAAAATGTGTGAGCTAAGTATATTTTGGGAGTAGTATTGAGCACCGATATGAGGATGCGAGTTCATATTAACTCAAGTCTCCATAAACCATGTAGCCATCATGGGTAGTAAATGATCATACTTTTTAGATGACTCCTTAAGATGCTTTTAGCATAAGCTAGTGGATCCACTAAGTTAAGCGTTCTATATGACGGCAAAGTATAGGATAGTTCTGGCAGTGTAGGCAATATGTATCACCAGTTAGGCTCGTAGTGGTAGTTGTCGGTTAGAGAAACTCCAACAGAAACTATATTACTTTATTATATAAGTAAGGTTGAGTTTGTTATTACATTTTCTTTAACAAAATTAGTTTGCATTTACTATTTTATAAAGCTTTCCATATATTGCATATGTATTGTTGCTTTATATTGTGTTGAGTATCCAGAGTTGAATACCCAGAGTCGAATATCATATCTTTGAGTTCAGTATCTATTCTCTAAGTTGATTAACTTATCCTTGAGTACTTCTGAGTTGAGTAAGTTGAGTAGTTTTGAGTATCCTTGAGTATTCATTGAGTTGAGTAAGTTTGAGAAGAGGTAAGTATTTTTCCTTTTTATCAAGTTTCAAGCTTATGTTTATGTTTTAGAATTCCCCTTACATGCTCGTACATTCCACGTACTGAGTCATTTGGCCTGCATCTTTTCATGATGCAGACATAGGTATTCAGGATCATCAACAAGAGATTCGTTGATACATCCAGGAGTTCGAGTTAGCTATGGTGAGCATCCTTGTTTCCGGAGGATTTCATTTACTTTTCATTTTAGTCAGGATGTCGGGGGTCTTGTGCCTAGTTCCATATTTATCAATTAGAGGCTTCATAGATAGTCAGTATAGTTGAGAAGTCTGTATTATTAATTTATTTTCTTTAATGTTTTAAAGACTTAAGCTGCCTATTTTATGGCGAGTTGAATATATTATTTTTATTCTAAGTTGTTCATTTGAGTTAAAGTTTTGAAAAATTGAGTTTATTGAATTTTATTATGTTTTAAACTTTTGCATGCTTAAGTTAGTCTTCTACTTGTAGTCAACCAAGATGAGGGTTCACTTGGGGACCAGTAATGGTTCTTGAGTGCCGGCCACGTCCAAGGTGTAGACTCGGGTCGTGACAAATCATACAATAGAACTTTTCCATAAGAAACTTATTCAAACTCATGAGTTTCTCACATCCATTCGACTACCCCTCATCCTCAAGGTGGTTGAAAATCAAAGCCCAAATCTTTATCGAAGAGTTACTCTCAACAAAAGTCTTCAGAAAGTCATAAGATTGCAGAGGGGCTTGAGAGAAGCCTGTGAGTGAGCTTAAGTGTGTAGATTTGAAAGATTGCACTCTTATTCATATGAATAGTCTATTCAAGCTATCAACGAGATGTATTCCTGGACTCTCTTCTCTAAATATTATTTCATGTGAGACCCTTTAAGAGGGAAGTGTGTCTCAGAGCTTGGTAGTATTTTCACCAACAAATATTGTATGAGTTACAATGCTATAAGCAGCAGTAGTAAAAGTCTGCAAAGTTAGAAGTATACATTTTGAGGTGTAGTAACCTATGAAATGGGGATAGTTATCGAGTAAAGTGTATAGTTGCAGTTGTGTACCTAGTAAGTGATTAATGAGGGGTTTTCTTTTATATGTAGATTAACAAGAAACAATTTTGTTTGGATTTCATGATAAAAAGGTAGAGGAATAGTTACTAGACTAGATGGGTTAGAGTATACTTTAACTAGAAGGGAGTTTATGTCAATGTAACATTATGGTAGTGAAGTCCATGTATATGTGTTGAATAAAAAAGAAAAGTATTCATGAGGTGATAGATCTAAGCTAAGCTTGTGATTTTTAAAGGGAAAGCCCCATGGTATTCATAGGGTTATAGAACTAATTAGGCAATGATGTATAGTGAAAGGGTAAATTGTAATTAAGTTGTGAAAGGGAATGTGACGGTAATCAGTAGAATAGGTAGACAAGGAGATAAAGATTAATTAATTGTCATGAGGTCTTAGTGGGTGCGTGTTTCTTAATTTTATCTAGTGTTCGTAAGTTAGTATAGTATGTGAGCAATTATATTGATATATGTGCTTCATACAAGGCACTAAGATTGAATTTTAGATGAGTGTCGTGATAGAAATGATGTCAATATAAGGGTGATGATGTTAGTTTTGAGATATGATCTAGTAGACTTGACATAAATTAGGTGAGGATTCAAGGTGTTACTCTTCGATAAATATGAGTGATATAAGTGTGGCATTATGAATCTTAGACGAGATCAATCAAGTGGGGCTAAGTCATTAGATTAACAAGAGCATTAAGACGTGTACCCGAGATCGTATGTGGTCATGCATGGTTCTAATTCAGTTTAAAAGTGTATATGTGTACCTAGATAGTATATTTGAGTTATCAGTATGGAGTAGGCTGATGTAAGCATTATTCATTACCCTTAAGAGTTTGGTCGAAGAAATCATATATAGCCAATGATGAGTCTCTTAAATATATTTCAAGCTTCCTCGAACTAGGTAGATATGAAAGTAGAAGGATGGTGTTAGTAGGCCAAGAAGGAGAAGTCAAACTATTGAGAGTTAGATTAAGCGGCATGATAAGAAAATGTTGGTAACGATTATAGAAAGACTACTATAGAAGAGAGAAGAGGTTAAGAGAAGCATCTCAAAAAAAAGACTTAAAAGAAATCTTAGTGCCTGTATGTGGAGAGTTTAGTGGAAATAAGAGTAGCATTTCCTGAGTATTAGAGTAATATAATATAGACTAGTTTTGAGATGCTAAAATAGATCAATAGATTTAGAGTGTCAGCTTTAGACCTAAGGAAGGGGGGAGGGGGGCAGATGATAATATGAGAAACGAAGTCAAGTATATAGGCTCATATAGTGATGTGTTGAGAAAGAGTTTTGGTGATACAGAAATTCATTCATAATCTAGTGTATTTCTCAAAGTTCAATCATTACAATACCCGATTGATGCCTTTAATATCATAATTTGTGTTCATGACCTATGCCCATACACATTAGAAAGATTCACATCTATGCTCAGTTCTCAGAATGATAGACAAAGCCTTTAGCCCATTAATCTCAATCTTACTCCATGAAGTTATGGATTTCAGCCTCATGGTATAAACCTATTCATATAAGCACTCATGTCTCTTAGTATGCTTAATCTCATGAATTCATGATTTACTCTCAATGTATAGCAACATGACGTTACGTTATTCATATTCTTATATCATATTTCTCGAATGAATTGTACTTGTGATCTTTATAAGGTTATAAAGAGGGAGGAAGGATGAGACGAAGTTTTACTATGTAATAGTTAAATGAGAGAAGTTAGTTTGTTCCTGGTAGTAATGCGTCTTTAACTCTAAGCTCCCTCGGTGATCCATTTAGTTTTGATTATGATGTTGATAATAATAATTAAGTGATGATAGAAGGAAAAGGTTGATAGTTATTATTGTTGTAGTGGTGGTGTACTTATTCTATCTAAGGTTATAAAGGGGAAGGACGGATGAGACAGTTTTACTATGTAATAGTCAAACGAGAGAACTTAGTTTGTTCATAGTAGTAATGCGTGAAATTTCAACTGGTAGAGATGAGAAGAGAATGGGAAATTCTTAGAAAGATTGGTTAGTAGGAGTCCATGCAGCGGTCATAGTTCTAGGCGTGAATGTGGTGTTGATAACCTAAGGATGAATGCATAATGCATATGTGTTTCTTGATTAGGACTCAAAATTCTATTGAATGTGGTGGTAAAGACTATTATTATTGGGATGAGATTTCCTATGGAGGTATCGAACCTGAATCTTGTGATTTATATTATTATAATCACCTTATGGTTAGCACCTTGTGATTAAGAGTGAAGCTTGAACATAATAAAAGCAGACAGTTTGAATTAGACCTTGGTAAGAGTAGTCATATACCCTTGTTAGAGTTATGATTTGAAGCTAATAAGGTGTGGTATTCAGAAAGGAGGGCAAGGTTTAGAGTGTTGCTAGGCTTGAATCCTAGGAGTTGTATTGCTTAAGGCATAGTAGTCATTTTCTTACTTTGTGCCCAAATACCCTTGTTTCATGTCAAATACTTTCAGATAGAGAGTGACTATATTCATACCAATATTTTTCATGACTTATGTGCCATAGACATTTCCTTTCCCTTTCATGATCAGTTCAACCATCATTAGAAGATGAATGATCCCAAGGGGAAGATATTGTAACACCCCAAAAATTTATAAGCTAAGACTTGAATAATATTGTGACATCTCGCAACTCTACACTTAAAATCTGAATCGCTCATAGTAAGGTATGAGCTTGAACCGGGTGATGTACTTCCTTTTCATGTATTTTAAGGTCTCAAGTTTAGAAAGGGTATATAAAGTTTTCTAAGGTCATAAGGGACCTTAAAATGCAAGCCAAGTTCAAAGCATTCATATCAGCTAAGTTCTCACTTGAGTTCATATAAAGGTCAACTTCGAACGAAAATATTTCTTAGCATTTAATTAATTAGTTGGATTATTACATATCAAATTAAAGGTATATGGTCTTCTTTTAAACACCACACATTTTTTCTTATTTCGAATTTGTAGTAAAAATTTATAGTCATTTCACTAGAAGATACCTCAGTTGGGAAATTAGCAAACACACCTGCCTACTCGACGATCCACCGAATGGGTTGGCGAATCTCTGAATGAGCTCACCTAACTGTCGTGAAAACCTTAAGACTCTGTATATTAGGTTGTTCTTTCCCATTGGGTGATCCACCGTCCATTTTCGATGAGGAGACCTCTAAATCACCGATTTAGCCAACATGATTCATTAAACAAAGAAGGGCCTAAAATACCCCTCAAGTGTTTCACTTGGTACAACATTACCCTCCATCCACCTTTCACCCATAAAATACCCCTGCCGTCTACCTTTTGACTTAAAAATACCCTTATGTCTAACGGATCATAATCATAAGGTGGATGGAGGGCAATATATTGTACCAAATCTCATTGTTTAAGGGCATTTTAGGCCCTTTTTCGTAAAAATAATTTGAAATTACTTAATATATAATCTCACATGATTGACTTTATTTTAAATTTCATTGTAAATTAAAATTTAAAAAAAGGTTAGGCATCTACTCTCTACACCCCTCCCTCCCCACTTCTTATATCTTTCATTATATATTTTTTCTATTTGGATCTTTTCCACCATTTTTATTTTTTTTTCAATTTATGACAAACAAGAGAGAAAAAAGGGAGGAAATAATGATGCATTCATAAAGAAATAATTAGTTCAATAAAATATGACTTGATTAAGCAAATATGTACGAGTATCGCATTTTTCTTTTATGTGTACCCAAAATTCAAAAGAAAAGAACAAAAATAATTATTTCTCTTATTTCCAACCTCATCCCACCATTTAAATAATACCAATTAAAAGAATATATAAACATGCGAGTTCAATTCAAGTTTGAGTCCCGGATATCTTAATTAAGAATAAGAGATTTAATAAAGAGAATACAAGAGAAAATGAACAAGACATTTGGATAATTGATAGAAAATTTTATATCAATAAAAATAATATTTTTTTCTAGATCAACAATCAGTCGGTGTGAGTATGGATCTTAGTTGGATCCTCCTTTATGACTTGAATTCCGTTGTAATAAGTTGGGGGTTGATTAAAAATAGGTCAATAGGAAGATATCATGAAATTTTTTAATATTATTTTCAAGTGTATCAGGTAAAAATATGAATCATATGTGGTTTTATAAAAAATAAAATTTTAAAAACATGATTTTTATTATTTTTTTAGAAGAGTTTAAATTTGGACCAATCACATTAAGCAACTTAATAAATAAACATGTAATAATTTTACTTTAAGAAAGCTATTAAAATTAAGAGCAACTATGAGCCAAAGGATTACATCAAGGGTATTTTTGAGCCAAAAGGTGGACGGCAGGGGTATTTTAAGGCTGAAAAGTGGATGGAGGATAATTTTGTACCAATTTAAATACTTAAGGACATTTTAGGCCCTTCTCCGTTCATTAAAAGGTCATATTCTTTGATTTTTATGGTCCTCTTATTTTCCTAGTAAGGTATTCTTGACCTATTACCCTTAATCAACTTCCCTTAGTCCATATTACAACCTAATACCATCATTATACGCATAACAACTCTCAAAATCCCCCATTCTCATTCTTCCAAAGATTAAGAACTCCAAGAAAGGATTTCGCTTTCTCAAGATCTAAAGGCTCCAAGTACAAGATTCTTTTCAAGAATCCTAAGGTTTACTTCCAAGATTATTCTCCACTCTTCATCTCCAAGAAAATTGCAAGAAAGAGAAAAGCTAGGGTTTCAAGTCTTCCAATCAATTTCTTCTTCAAACTTATTCAAGAACTTTGTTCTTCCAGGTATGTAAGACCTTTCATAGTGTTGGGCTAATTCATCCTCATGCCCTACATATAAATTCATTTAGTGAGAGTTCAGTCTAGTACTTTACCCACAATACCATGAAATTCTAGATATGAAGTTTCTTATTTTGTATCTTGAGTTCTTAATTATTAGATTATTACATTTAATATATTGATATCCTTGGGTTGTTGTTCATGCTTATATTTCACATGAGCCCTAGTTGATGAGATTCATTAAAAATCTTTGTGCATTTATTTTCATGCATTGAGTTTTGAATTTAAGGTGAGTTCAAGAGTATTTTAAAGTACCTTTTGAGAAGAGTTTAAAGGAACACAAATGGTTCCAAAAGTACTATCTTTATATGGAGAAAAACTACTATTTTAAAGAGGAGCATAAATAGTTTTGAAAAGCAATTCAGCGTGATAAAGAGAAGTTTAGCTACCCCTTCAAGAGCACCTGAAATTGTCTCAATCCAGATAGTACTTTTACATGAGCATACATTTATATTTTGAGAGTAGTATTGAGCACCGATTAGGGGTAAGAGTTCAGATAACTCATACTCCATACCTACGCCGCAATGTAAATAAGATTGCACCGCAAGACGGACGACTACTCACCTACCTCAAGAAGGCTTTTAGTGGATCCAGTAGTTTAGTTGCATCTTATACTCCAGCAAGGTATAGGGTGGCTCTAGCAACATGGGTAGGACATTGTATCGTCACGAGACTCGTAGTGATGTTTGTCAATTAGAGAATATCCCCAGTAAAGTAAAGTAAAACATATTTTAGTTTATATAGTTCAGTTCAATATTATTATTATGGTCTTCCTACAATAAGAGATTAAATGATTTTAATCATGATTTTTATTATTCTTTAGTTGAGTTACCTTCAATATTTCAGTTCAGTCATTGTTTTATTCAGCCATATTACATACTCGTACATTCAATGTACTGATGTCATTTGACCTATATCTTTTCATGATGCAGATTCATGTTCTTAGGATCATCAGCAAGAGTTCCATTGGGATCATATCATCTGCTCATCAGGTTTTGATAAGACCTCCTTGCTTTCGGTGGACTCCAGTCTTTTGATTTGTTAGTAGTAGCATTTTGAGGTGTTGTGGGTCTTGTCCCGACACCAATCTTTATATAGTAGAGGCTACATAGCTAGACAATCTTGGTCAATCTTGCAATATTTAGTTTCAGATGTTTTACTCATAAACTTTATGTTTAATACTCAATATTTTTGAATAGCTTTGAGATTAAAATAAATTGTCTTAAATGATTTTTCATTTTTGATGCTTGTGTATGCTTGAGTTAGTCTTCCACTTAGTAGTCAGCCAGGACAAGGGATTGCTTGGGACCTTGAATGGTTCTCGAGTGTCGGCTAGGTCCAGGGTGTAGGCTCGAGGCATAAAAAAAAACAATTCAATTTATTCAAATTTGTATCATAATTTACATCTATTAGTAGAGTGCCCAATGTACGTAGTCACATTCTAGTAAGGGCTCTGTTTCAACTAAACCTCGAATGTAATACTACTAGTTGTATGGTCCTTTAAAGTTTTGTTCTATCTCAACTAAAGATATCATTTATCAACATCCGGTCTTGGTAATGCTTTGTTGAAAGTCTGGAAGTTCCCTTGCATTGTCAATATCACATCAAATGAATTAATCTAAGAAACCTTCATGTTGGCAACTTAACATTGGCAGTCCTCGATTTCATCACTCAACATTGGTCCAATCTCTAAACAACACCAATATCTCTAAATTGTCTTCTGCTAATGAATATCTATGATCCCCAATTTGAAATCTTGTCATGCCGAAAGCTCCCTTAAAGCTACTAATGATCCTTGAATTGCTAGCATGTCATTCACCATCCTACTATGTTTTGGAAATTGAGTGTCACGAGTCCTACACCAATTTAATAGTTGCTGTATGACTTTATGATTCTTAATATTAACGTAATCGTATTCAAGTTATTTATAAATTCATACTTATTAGAAGAATCAAGACCAAGCTTATGTTTCATTATACCATTGGCATCTATTTGAGGCATAGAAGTTTGAAGATTTTCAACATTATCTAAGGAGCATTATTTTTCATACATTTTCTTATCATGTAATTTAATGTAATTTTGACATGTTACAAATCTACTACTTCATCTGTATGAATAGCTAAATTATGATAAATGCATTCAACTAAAGTTTTTGAACCATGGTCTATATATTCAGGGTTTGAAAGAATTGCAGTTCAATATATTTGGGGGATAGAAAAATGTATTCTTTGAATTTTTTAATCATAGCTACAATAGCCTCTTTAAATATTTCATTTATTTTATATTCAACAAAGATAGTTGAAATCACACATACATGTATTAAAATTTCAGAAATAGTACGATAATACATTCTAGAAAAAACTTTAATAGCATTAGAAAATGCTTTAAAAAGTTTTCTAAGTTCATTTGTTTCATCTCAGTCACTATCATTATGTTTAAAATCAAGTGAAGCATTATGAGCATTACATTGGATAGTAATAGATTTCTATATCTATAAGCAACATCAACCATATCATAAAATCAAATTCATCTAGTTTTTACATGCTTTGGAACTTTTCTATATGGAAGCTTACACACATTGCAAAGTTCTTTATATTGATTAATTCTACTACTACTATGCATATGAAAAAAAAAATGCATTTTCAACTTTATCACAATTACTATCAAATAATTTCACACTATCACCTACAACCAAATTTAATAGATGTACAACACATCTAACTTGAAAAACATCTTTACAAATTGAACAAAGTCTAGGGTCTAGCAAATTAATAGCATTTAAATTAGCAAAAGAATTATCTAAAGTAATACTAACCAATTTGTCACAAATAGCAAAAAATTCTAAAATTTCCAATACAATAGTAGTTATAACAAAACTATTTTTCGTATGTTCACAAATTTTATAACTAATAACTCTTTCTTTGCACATTCCAATTATATTCGCTCTAATGTGCAATAACACTTAAATAATCAAAACATCGTGACTATGTTTCATGTTTAGGGTAATAGCAACTCTGCAATCCATTATTTCAAAATAGGTGCAAATAAATTAGTACTATTTTTCCGAAAATTGAAAAATATCTCTTTTTATCATACTTCATGAAAAAATCTTCACCACTATGATTATGTGTATCCCAAATATATGTTATAAAACTCGGACCAGGATGTTCTCCAAAACTAAAAGGCAAATCCCAAACAACAATGATTTTATTAATGTTTTCATGAACACTCTCTCTATTAGAGGTTTGTTGTGTAAGGGGACTACTTGGTTTTGAAGGCTTTAGTTCACCCTGAACCACATTTGACCCTCTAACCTATTGTCCAATACTAGAACTTTCACAAATACCAACAAAAGTTAAATACACAAACTAGTCTTTTTATGTTTTAGACTCAAATATTTTTTAACCTTCCCCCCTCCAATGAACCTCTAGACCAACCAAAAGTATATTTTTGTGTTTGATTACAAATATAACATGTACTAAAAAAATTTCACCATTCCACCTTATTTTGCGCAATAACTTGAGGAACATACTTAGGTGGAGCTTCTGTAGTATTAGGGTTGGGACAAGTTGGTGTATCATCTAAATCCACTTATTCATTAAATTCTATTTTTTTTATTTGAATATATTTCACAATTACCATAAAAGAAATAATAGGAGTAGAAGAATTAAATTTTGTAGGATCGAGACATGAGAAAGTAGTTTTATTCACATGTGTAAATTCATATGTATTAATTATAACAAGAGGAAATTTATATTTAGAAGAACCAAAAGAAGATGTATCTTTTTAAGTAGAAAAACCCTTTATTTTTTGTGGGATAAATTTCTTACCTCTGAAACTTTTTAGACGAATCCATGATATAAATATTGAAATAAAATATGAAATTAACAAGAATAGATAACAAATAATAAATACGGAAATAACTATAAGGTTAGAGAGTAGAGCGAATGTATGAAATGTCCATGTAGAAGAACATACGATTATAATGAAAAATTGAAAAATTGATGCTAAAACTTGACGTTTGAATAAGATTGCTCCTCCAAAATACACCAATATAATACAAATCTTCAAATGCAAAATAATAAAATTAAATCTTTGATAGAGATTGAGAGAAAATTGATAATTGTTTGTAGTGTAATTAAAAATGTGAAAGGTGGGGGGGTATTTACAATTTTTTTGTGGAAGGGTGTTTGTTGGGAGGAAAGAGGGTTGTGGGGTGGGGCAGCTAAAATATAGTCATTGGGGCTAAGTGGAATTTGCCTCCCCAATGGTCATATAGGGAATTTGGGATTCTTCAGCCTCCCACGAAATGGACCGAACCAAAACTGGGATGAACCAGTACAAACTAGTGTTGGTATATAGGTACCAGAACATTGTACCATTCCGTTCTGTACCGGATACTACAGAATAAAAATAGACTAGAATGTTACCCGAAAACCTCTCTATTTGGAATTTTGTAATCATAGCTAGTATTCTCATTATACATGAAACATGAATTTTAAAGATAAGTTATGAAATTGTGTATCATTCCCCAAAAAATTGCCAACATTTTGTGAGAAAAACTAGCAGATCCTATTAGCCTAACAAGTAGAAAAGGGTCCAAATAGAATGCAGACTTTACATGATGATAAAAGGAATTTGTGGACAACTATATCCTTGAGGAAAATGACTACTTTGTATTTGAGTACAATGGAGACTTGTGGTTTGATATGTAAGTGTTTGATAATTAGAGCTCATTTGAAAAAGAAGCTTCATATTTATTCAAAATATATCATCATATCAAATACTAAAATATAAAACATACAGCTTTTGTTGTTTGTAAATATAAAAAAAAACCATTTTCTACAAGGTAAGAGGTCCACAAAGTCTTTCCAACCACATATATCTCATTTTGAGTCAACCCTTCATTTTATTTTGCACCACTTGGATTTTATAAACTTTATGATTTTCTAGTTTTTCTACAAATTTATGAGGAATGTATTGCAGTCTCATAACTCCTCATTAGGATTGACGTTTCGCATACAACAAAAATACTATCTAAGATCACATCAATTCAAAAGCTAAGTGTACATAATAAATTCAATTCTACTACAAGGGCAATGAATGTGTTTCAGAGTGATGTGAGCACTTCCAAACAATTATCTAGTAATAATATGAGAGTGTTCCATCCACATGTGAATAGATGTTGTGTTCAATCCAAATGAGATATAAAAGGAAAAATAAATAACCATATTGCTGAGGATGTACACTTGCTAGGTTGAAGTTGTCACGACCAAGAATACCGTGAGTGATACCCACACTAAACCACCTAATGGGAGACCCATGTACCAACCCAACTGGAAGATATAGTTGTCAAACATGAAAGACTTAAAGTAAAACAGATTCAATTCTCATAAACTCTATTAGTTGTCAAAACATTTATGGAATTGAAACCCCTAGAATCTAAAAGTCATAGTGCCAAAACTCTAAATAGTCAAGAATGGGGATGTAACTCTGAAAACTAGAAAGCATAAATCTAATAGTTAAAATTATCTCTGCCCAAAAAGATGGGCAAAGAAACAGAGAAAAATCCATGGTAGCGCAAATGAGTAGCTCACTCTTTAATTCGAATGGCCATGTGTCTCAATCTAGTCTCGTGTAAGCTCTCTGAATATACCCTATTGTCAATAAGACAAGAACAAGTGTATAATCAAAACACAACTTAGTTTACTTATAGGATCATACAGCCAGTTCCAAAACATGAATGTAAATAAACAACAACAAAATAGTAAAACAAGTGAGCACATATACCACACCCACAATGTAATACACATTCTGAAACACAAATTCTTGTATCAAATAATGCATGAAACATGTCCCATATGATAAAAAAAAAAAAAGTACATATACCTGGTCCTCTCATGGAACGCATAATGTAATACAAAATCCCAAACAATAATGTGCTTAATCAAATAATGAATGAAACTTGTCTCACAGGATAACAAAATTCACATACCCGATCCTCTCACGGAACCCACACACACAAACTATTAGTGTACCAACATGGTACCCAAGTCAACCAGTGTTATTAATCATACCAAGCTTAGTATCCAAACAAACTGTTAGTATTCCTATACCGGCATGGTACCTGATTCTACAAGCATTCATGCAACATCCACAATCACAATCAGAGTGACCAAACACACTTGAAATCACAAGTAAAATAAATTGGTTCGTTACATGAGATTATCAATAGGATGCAATTTCATATTCCTTCCCTATGTTTTTACTGACATGTGTTACACCAGTGATAGGATAAAGTAATAGACGTGGATAAATACATAACATGGAAAACACACAACCATCACCTACATTGAAAAAAGCCTGAATGTCTAAAGAACCTGAGCTTTCCCCTTTTGCAATGTCTTGTCTAGTACTTGGTCATAAAAAATAAATAAATACTAGAATCAATGGAAATGGCCTAATAATACATGGATTATACTCAAATTCTAACCCAGGACAATTCATGATCACTCTACCGAAACCAGGGCTTTTTCCTTCATTAAATCAAGTCAAAACCCTCCCCAAGAGTAATATTCTTGATCATAAAGCTTAAGAATCAAATTACAAGATAGGAGAATAATGAACTTACATTAACCGAAGAATTTGGTGGAAAAATAGATGGAAACTTCCCTAAATCCCCTTCCCTTTTCCCAATAACGATGTTGCAGAAAAAAAAAGGTTTTAGAACTTTTTCTGCATAAAACCCTAACTTACCGACTATAGAGGCCTAACCTGTTATAGTAGCGTTGCCATAGCGGCTTTTGCCATTATATTTCCTTCATAGATGTCTTGATATAGCATCATGATGTCATCTACAACGACTTTCAGGAAATCATAAACTTGAAAACCTCCCATAAGCCTCCATTTCACAACATATCTTTGACCTTGACGTCTTATACCAACCTTTTCATGCCATGTTCAATTCTGGGAGTTTTACTCACTCAAATTCGATTAGAAAAGCCATATGGGTTCCCCATTGACTTAGATACTAGTAAGCATAAACAAAGATTAGACATATTACCCAACTCATCCCTGAATTTTCCTAGACCTCTCCTCGCTCATATTCTATCAAAAGACTATTCTAGCCTAGAATTTAAGTTTCTACCCAAAATATTTTATGGGCGAATTCTTTCATCATTTGGTCTACCCATAGCGACCTGAGTGGGTTGTTATAATATATACCAATTTAACCTTCACACATCCTTAAGTGATCAAATACTAAAATGGGGTTTCCATGGCAACTTCCTCAACTGGATGATACTTCCAATGGACCTTCACCGATTTGGTCTCCTTTGCCTTTAACTTCCGTACATCCCAATAAAGAATCACAACCGATTCTTCTTCATACAACAAATAATTTTATAGTAATATAGAGTCCCACTTGTTGATATAATCTCAATCCCGATGATACTTTTTTAGCATACACATATGAAAAATATAATGAATTTTAGACATGTAGGATGGCAGTGCTAACATGTACGCCATCGGTCCCATACTATAAATAATCTCAAATAGACTAATGTAATGAGGGCTAAGTTTAACCTTCTTACCAAACTAATGACTCCTTTGATGGGTGAAACCTTCAATAAACATGATCACTAACCTTAAATTTCATGTCCCTTGCCTTGCAATCTGCGTACTCTTTATGCCTACTCTGGGCTACTATTAACTTAGCCTGAATATCCCTCACCCTTTCCTAAGCTTCCTTAACTAAATCAACACCCAATGACATCACCAGCATCAAACCATTTTATGGGCGATTTGCATCCCTTCCCATATAGTGCCTCAATAGAGCCATATCAATGTTGGAGTGATAATTGTTATTATAAGAGAAATCACATTGTGGTAAAAGCTGATCCTAATGACCCTAAAGTCAGTTACATACACTCTCAAAATGTTTTTCAATACCTTAATCATCCTTTCCAACTGACCATCCATCTGTGAATATAATGTTGTGCTAAAAGTAAGTTGAGTGCCCAACGCCTCATGAAAATTACCCCAAAACATAGAAGTAAATTGAGTGTCACGGTCTGAAATAATAGAAAGGGGTGCCCCGTGCAACTTTATGCTCTCCTTGACCTAAGTCATAACCAATTTTTGAGAGTTATAATCCACTCTGACTAGGAGAAAGTGGGTAGACTATTATTCTATCAGTGATGACCCAATTTTTGTCATACTATCCCAAAGTCATAAGAAGTCCCACCATGAAATCCATGACTATTATTTCCTACTTCTACTCATAAAAGAGGCATCCTTTGAAGGAATCCTTCACACATTTGATTCTCCTATTTTACTTGCCTGAACTTTTGACTTTTGGACAAATATTAAGCAATATCGTTCTTCATTCGACAACATTAATAAAGTCTCATCAAATCTCGATACATCTTGGTCACACCCGGAAGAATAGAATACCGTTAACCGTGAGACTTTTCCAACACAAAATATATCGAATCATCAACCTAAGGAACACAAATCCTTCCTCTATAACTGAGAACTCCACCTGCATCTAGAGTAGCATGTTGGGCCTCCCAAAATACCATTCTATTTCTGATCTTTTTTAAGTCCTCATCCTCAAACTGCTTGGTCTTTATCTCTTCTACAAAAGTTAGGTTAACCTTATACTGGATAATACACCACCTTTCATTAAGATACGCAATTGCATACACTTAGCCTCTAGAGTTGTTATCTCTCTTACTAAGGGTCACTTACACACCCCAAGTAAGCAAAATTGCCATGCTAATTGTCGTTCTGCTTAATGTATGTGCCACAACAGTGGCCTTAACCGAACGGTAACTTCATAGTCTTTTAGCAATTACATACACATTTTCTGTCTCAGATTCAAATATTTCTTAGTGATCATATGTTGTAAACTCTAATAATCAGTGAATACCCCATGTTTGACTCCATAAAGATTGTGCCACAAAACTTTGAGCAAAAACACAATCAACTCCATAACATGGGTTTATTAGTATCTGATTTCATGTATCAGGACACTTCATCCAATACTAAGTACCAAAGATCGTTAGTCAATAATATAACCCAACTAAGTGAGTTGGGGTCGAATCTCATAGGGAGTGGTACGTATTTGAGAATCAATAGAAAAGCACAAATATGTTTAAGTCAATCATAGGTAAAAACATTTATGACCAAAAGCATGGTTCAAGTTTGGGGGGACACAATTGTCAAATAACAGGGGGGTTTGATTGTAATTATCAACTACAACAACAAATAACACAAAAATAACAAGTCAAGAGATAGGTTCTTGGGATGTGATTGGATTATGGGCGAAGGTAGACAAATGGGTAATTGCAATTGATAGTAAATAGTTGTAAATCAGTGAATAAGCTAGACTTAAGTGGGGGTAAACTTTCAATCGAACAATTTACCCCGAATCAAATTGGTTTCTCTCGAACGCCAATAAGCAGCAACTAAGAATAGCCTTCGCTTTAGTCCATTCACTCTCTTAAGCTCAATTTGTGGAAAAGGGTTTAGGATTCACTCTCTCGAGTTGAACCCATAATAACCCAATACCCACATATCATCAAATCAGTAATGTTGGTTTTAAAACTGAGAGAGTGAGAGAGCCAAAACACGAAGGTAGAGTTGCATTTGCAGCTACAACCCTTTAGATTAAGCTACAATTACTGAATGAAATCATTTTTAAACAGCATTTACACTATCAATTAACAATACCCAACAGCTAAATCAACTCATAATCACATAATCACACCCCAAAGAATTGGGATTTTAGCTAGACATCATAAAAAGATAGAAATCATTACCAAATTATGTTTCCATCAACTGTATAAGATTAATTTCATCATTACAAAGGTCAAGGTTGAAGAATTTGAAAGACCCACTTTCAATTTCTCAAAAATGGAAATCTTCAAACTTTCAAAGCTAAGGGAAATATGGTCTCCAAACTCTCAGTTCTCAAGTTGATTCTATAATGAAAACTACATAAAATTTGATACTATGAAAATTGATACTAAACTAAGAATTTAAGAATGTATTTATAGTAGCCAAAAATATGCTGCGAAGGACTATTCGACGCAATAAGTCCGTATCGCCAATTCACTCTGTGATCCGCCCTTTGGTCAATTCTATCGCCTTTTATCTTTGGCCTTCAGCATCTTCAAGTTTTGTAACTTTACGCAATCTAGCACTGCATTACGGAATCATTCAGCGACTTGCCGACTGCTCCTTTCTATCACCGACTTGATTTTCTCCTTCAAGGCTTGGCACACTAGAACTTTAGGTGAGATCCTGGCCTTTTGGCAACTCACCCAATGGGTTAGGAGATCATCAGTCCTTCTTTTCTTCGTTCTTTTAGCTGCCTTGTTCCTTTTTGCTCATTAGTGTCCATGTTTTGTTCCTCAATTCAAATACCTGAAAATGAAGGATTTACATCACTTATGGGCATAAAATATGCATTTGAGGACACTAAATATAGTAAAATAAATCTCTAAATGAGTCCTAATCATGGACTCATCAACACCCTCAACTTAAACTTTTGTTTGTCCTCAAGTAAAACTCAAGTTTAGTAGTTCAAAAAGGATGTCTCAAACAGTGCTACACAAGATTCAATCATGAATGCACACAAAAAGACTCAACTTACTCATGCAAGGATCAATTGTGCACTAAAAGATTCAAGTTGTGACTCATCATTATCAAAGATTCTTATGTTCACAATACTTGCTTCAAATGCAAGTTCAAGCACAACAAAGGTACTCAAATGCCCTCACACAAAGAATGACTCCATATTCACACACAATGGTTCAACAATTTAAAGCTCCATAATCACTCACAAAGATGAACACAATGCATGATTTCCCCCATAGGTTTGCCCTTATTTTCTAACCAACAATTGTTTCAGCTCACTCAAGAACAAAAAAGTCTTTTCAAGGCTTGTAACAGGGTTGCGTGCAAAGGTATGGTCATTTAGGCTCAATGGCAGTAATCCTCATGAAATGTGATGTGAACAACACTTTTTTTCCTTTTATTCATCATTCTCATTCATGCTCACAAGTCACCCCATTATTCATTTTCCATGGACTGTTGGAAACCCCATTTTCTTTTTGTATCTTCATAACTTTTTCATTGTTTTCTTCTTTTTCACTCTTTTTTTTATATGGAGGGGTTCCATTTTTCTCAAAACTATGGGTCAAGGAGACTTTCTGGAACTTCCTAATTTACCTTCTCTTTTCACCACACCCCCAACTTAAGATTTTGGCCTAAGTTGGCTATTCACATAAACCGCGAATCATGATGATTATGGGTAATGGATAAATAAAGGTCACAATTTCATCAAGTTTCTTCCAAGAAAAGGTTAAGGTTCAAAGGTTGATCAAGTGAAGTTCACACACTCACAAGGTAGGCCACAAAAAGAGGTATAATGTCAAATTATTTCACACTCTTCAACGTTGCCTGAGATAATATCAAGAGTTTGCATCACTTAGTCAACCGGACCAACAGGGCAAATTCTAGGTGTCATCACACATGGTTCACGGTAAGCTCATCACACAAGGCATTGACACCAATGTCAAACAAGACTCCACAATTTCGCTAGTGTGCACTGTTCATCACAAGAGACTCAATTTGATACTTGGCTAGTCACAACGAGATGCAAAAAGTTCACATATTGTCTATGCAACATCATTTGGCCTCATCATTGCCGCACATTCATTTTTGTTCAATTATGAGCACTATTCAAGACATCAATAACTATTCAAGACATCGGTATTGATCAAGACCGATACTCAAATTTTCAAGAGAACAACCACATTTAAACACAAACAAGAGGTGGCACAATTTTTTCTGAAGGGTCCAAAAATCATTTTCAATTAGAAATAAGGAGCCACAAGCTCAATCATCCACCAAAACAATATAAAACATAATTTATAGCTCAAAAACCCAAATATACAAACAAACCATTCACAAAAGGTGGGCCTCACCCCACCACAAATAAAAAAAATATTTGTCCTTAAAAGCAAGCAAAATAAAATCCAAGATTCAAATAAAGTAAGACAGAGAGGGAGGTGAAGAGGGATCCTATCTAAACAGTTACTCCATCTGCTAGGCATCAGTGCCTAGTGCATCACTTTAAACTTGGGCATCAGTTCCCGGAGTCACCTTAAAAGGAACATCAACTACACTACGGTCAGCCAAGGGTGTCTCTACCAGTGATGTCTGGATCACCGACTGTACAATCATCTCCTCAAGATCTGGCAAATCTCCATATATGCTCTCCTCTCTCCTCTCGATTGCTCCTCATCGGTCTCAGTCTCCGACTCATCAGCTACTATGTCATCCCTATGTACATCTCTGGTGGTAGCCGAAGGAATCTCGAAAGTCTCAGGAGCGTCCACATCATCAGCAGCATCCAGTAATGAACTGAAGTCAGTAGACCTTATATAGTCTACGTCCTTCCTCAAATCAGCCACTTTGGATTTCAAAGCTATAACCTCGAAGGTCTCCCCCTGTCTACTCTCACAAGCTATGAATCTCATGGTAAGAGTATCAAAGTAAGTCTAGAAAGGGGTCAGTGCAAAAATGACGGCACTCTCGATCATCACTGGGATGGATCTCTAAATTCAGGTAGCCCTCATGTCAGCTGAATGGGCCAGGTGCCCCATCTTTAGGAGCATAGCTTGAGTGATCCTGGTGGGTTGGGCAGAGGTAAAGGCACTCAGGGCCTATGAAGAAGAAGAAGAAGGGGCAGATATACCTGAAGGCCCAGAGGTTGGAGTAAGTAAAGATGCCTTTATAGGTATAGAATCAATGTCCACCTCTGGAGATGTATCCAGCAGAGCTGCCCTCCTCTATTAGCTTCTTCTCAAGTGTACTCGTCCTCAATATGCCATCAATAGAGGAAGACGGGGTAACCTCAATATCTCTCGTATCGTCCCAAGGTACTCCAGCACCCCGACACAACTCTGTGATCAGGATCGGGAATGATAAGGAGGTCTAACTCTGCTTAGCCCTCATGGCCATCTCTTACTCTATGAGGAGATCTAGGTTGCTGCTCCTCCGGGATATGATAACTCCAAGGCAGGCCGCCTTAGGGTTGTGCAAAATGGACTCGTTCTAGGATGGCATTATGGTGCTGCTAATGAAGCCAAACCAGAACTGAGCAGCAATACTCAAATCTCTCTTCTCTATGGGGACCCCTGTCTCGATCCACCTTGGTGTGGTATCAAAAATCAATGGAGCCAACTAGCCCTTCAAGTCAACCAATGGTTGTATAACCGGAAAACCCTCATATGCCTCCGTAACTCTAAGACCCCTGACCATGACCAACTTAACCGGTCTGAACTCACTGGCCTTCTTCTTACTCTTCAAAACCAATTAACCATATGTTGAATAGAACTCCTAGACCCATGACGGAATGTAGGGACCTCGGGGCCTGGTGAACTGCTCAAAGCAGTGAAAATGGAGGGTGTCCCTCACATCGCAGTACTTTTCTTCAAGACCCTTTGTAGAAAACAGTTTCTCCTCGAGAATAGTTCGCAATCCATCACCATTCAACCTGTTGAGAAGCCTGTGAAAAGGGACAACTAGTGGCACAGGAGCCACAGCAGGTACCAGAACTGGTACTGAACCTGCTGGGGTAGAAGCTGATGGGACTCGAGCTAATTCAGGGTGCGATCTAGCCCAAATTTCAGCCCACCGGGACTACAAAGGCTAGTTGTCTCAGGCTCAGATAAAGCAACTCAGGAATCAACAGTCGCTCTCTTAGATGTGAGCCTCTTGCCTTGCATTTGTATCCTACTGGAAGCTCTTGCCTTCCTTTCTTAGGAGGATTTGATCCCCATTTATTTATTGTGACACTCCGTGCCCTTTTTCGGGGTGGCATGTCGATGTTCTTCCCTAGCATGTTTGCAAAACTTTAGGAAAAAATTAATAACAATTCAAACAGATGCATAAAAAAATAGTTGCAAATAAACTTGCCGAACAGGTCGGCGAATCAACGAATCTCTTTGGCGAGCTAGATCGGGCTCGCTGAAAGGATTGGCTAAAATATCTCAAAAAAATTTGTCATGTCGGCGATGGAAGGGCCTTTTGGCGAGCAAGGATTAGCCCGCCAAAAGTTACAGTGCAATTAAAGGTTAGTGGCACAAACAAAAGGTGATCATGAAGAACTATCGGCGAGTCGCCGAGTGCTTTTGGCGACCTTAAGCTTCTATTCGAAAGTTACAGAACCAAACTACTTATTTAGTATTAAATTACAGGCAAGATGGAGAACTTCGGCGAACCGCCGAGTGGTTCGGTGAGCTCAACCTAGCTCGCCAAATGACCCAACGTGCCTACTTTCATGCCAACTTCTCAATTTCAACCCTGCAGCTCCCGAAAAAAAATCAAAGCATGCACATAGTAAATTAATCTCAAACCCAATACACCCATGCCCCTGGGATACTTAGACTTCTCTCGATTTTGTCAAATTTGGTCATTTGATGAATTTTGGCCATAAGAATGACGTCAATCGCTCCATCATTGGGAAAAATACATTATTTGGCAAAAATACAGGCTACTTAGACTTCACCCGACTAGCCCACAAATTTTTACCAATTTTAAGGCAAAAAATCACGAGAATTCAACAATCAAAACATTATAGGCAAGATTTTTGAATTAGCACAGTCACACACAAACACAATTATAATCAGAGAGGCCTAGCACACATCACTAATATAAGATCATTTCAAATGAGTACAAAATCGCTAATTTAAGATATGGGGTTCGAAAAACCAACCCTAGATGCTGAATAATCAAGGTTGAAATGCTAGGCGGCAAAGTAATTAGCTTCGAACATAAATTCAATGACTAAAACACTCTAAAATGCAAAACGTATGGGAAACTAAAGTGCGGGTGTGAATTTGGGAAGATTAAAAGTTAGGGAAAGTGAAAGAGTTGGAAGTTTAAACCTTTCGCCTTTAAAAACCATCCAGTTCTTCCCAATTCGGTGACATTAGTTTTTCTCGCCGACCCACTCGGCGACACGCCCAGTAGGCACTTACCTCACTGAGTTTTACAAAACCTCCACTTAATGTGAGTATCCAAACGGTGGACAAAGTCGTGATCACCGACCTGGTCGGCAATTCACCAATTAGCTCCTAGGCTCACCGAGTTGTACACACTCCAATTTAAAAGTGTCTTGAGTCCAACGGCGGTCTAGGTCGGGCACGCCAACCTCTTCGGTGATCCGCCGAATAGACTTATAGCTCGCCAATCTCTACATTTCTAACACTTTCTACACTTCAACTTGCACAATCAACACACTATTATTTCTAAAACAAAAATAAAGTGATAAACACTTGGGTTTCTTCCCAAGAAGCTCCTTAGTTAACATTGTGGCACGACGCAAGTCCCCACTTAAGTTCCATTAGTGGGGTTCGCCTCATTTTCATAAGGAAACCCCTCTTTTGGTTCTGGGTAGAGGTCATTCAGCACTTGGTCCATTTGGGACCCAAGTAGCTGAATGAGCATGGATTGAGAGGTCTTCATCTGGTTCAGCATCAAGACATTCTCTCTTATCTCCTCCAACACTCTGTCGTGTTCTTTGACTTTGTGTGGAATGAGTAAGAGGACCTCTTCACGTTGTTTACCCTCTTGCTTCTTCATCTTTCGACCCTCGTGAGGGGGAATGTACCCGTCCTTCTTCTTGGACACTACCTCTAATTCCATGATTTTTTTGGCCAAGACATCCAGTTGAGTCAACAATGTGGCCAATTATTGGTCTTTTTGTTTCTCCTTGTTGGTCTTGGCCATGTTGTCATGGAGATGGGTTTCAGTCTCATAAGAATGTTGCATCAAGCAGCCCAAAGAGAGTTGGTTAGCCATAATTCTATTTTTAGGGGCAAGACCCCAGTTGAAGCATTCCAGAAGCATCTTATCTAGAATTCCATGAGTTGGGCATTGCTGCAATAGGGACTTAAACCTTTTCCACAACTCATAAATGACTTCACCCTCCAATTGTTTGAAATTTAGGATGTTATCCCTAAAATTCATCAATCCTAAAAGAGGGTGATCCATTTGGTTACAGTTGCTACCAAATATGCTTCAATTCTCTACTCAAAATAGCAACACACAAACCAAAACTAGAAATTAAGTAACTTCAACTATAATTAACAAGAACAAAACTCAACTTAACAAAAAATTCTAAAGTAAAACCAATCCCCGGCAACAGCGCCATTTTGATTCACATATCAGGACACTTCATCCAATACTAAGTGCCAACGATCGTTAGTCAGTAACATAACCCAACTAAGTGAGTTGGGGTCGAATCCCACAGGAAGTGGTACGCATAGAAAAGCATGAATATGTTCAAGTCAATCATAGGTAAAAACATTTACAAATAAAAGCATGGTTCAAGTTTGGGGTGACACAAGTGTCAAATAACAGGGGAGTTTGATTGTAATTATCAACTACAATAGCAAATAACACGAAAATAACAAGTCAAGAGACGGGTTCTTGGGATGTGATTGTCTTATGGGCTAAGGTAGACAAATGGGTAGTTGAATTGATAGTAAATAGTTTTAAATTAGTGAATAAGCTAGACTTTTGTGGGGGTAAACTTTCTTTCGAACAATATACCCCGAATCAAATTGGTTTCTCTCGAACACAAATAAGCAACAATTAAGAACAACCTTCGCTTTAGTCCATTCACTCTCATGTGCTGAATGTGTGGAAAAGGGTTTAGGATTTACTCTCTCGAGTTGAACCCATGACAACACAATACCCATAGACCATCAAATCAGTAATCTTGGTTTAGAAACCTCTCTCTCGAGCAAGCCAAAAACAAGAAGGTAGAGTTGCATTTGCAACTACAACCCTTTAGATTAAGCCACACTTACTGAATGAAATCACTTTTAAACAGCATTTACACTATCAATTAATAATAACTAGCAGCTAAATCAATCGATAATCACATAATCACATCCCAAGAATTGGAGTTTTAGCTAGACATCATTAAAAAAAATAGAAATTGTTACCAAATTGTGTTTCTATCAACTGGGTAAGATTAATTTCGTCTTTACAATGGTCATGGTTGAAGAATATCAAAGACCCACGTCCAATTTCTCAAAAATGGAAATCTTCAAAGCTAAGGGAAATATTGTCTCCAAATTCTTAGTTCTCAAGCTGATTCTAAAATCAAAACTACATAAAATTAGATGCTATGAAAATTGATACAAACTAAGAATTTAAAAATGTATTTATAGTCTCCAAAAATATGCTACGAAGGACCATTCAGCGCAATAAGTCAGGATTGCCAATCCACTTGGCAATCCGCCCTTTGGTCAATTCCATCACCTTTCTTCTTTGGCCTTCAGCATCTTCAAGTTTTGTAACTTTGGGCAATCTAGCACTGCATCGCGAAACCATTTGGTGACTCACCAACTGCTCCTTTATATCACCGACTTGATTTTCTCCTTCAAGGCTTGGCACAATGGAACATTAGGTGAGATTTTGGCCATTCGGCAACTCGCCCAATGGGTTAGGCGATCATCAGACCTTTTTTTCTTCGTTCTTTCAGTTGCCTTGTTTCTTTTTACTCATTAGTGTCCGTGCTTTGTTCCTCAATCCAAATACCTAAAAATCAAGGATTTACATCAGTTATTGGCACAAAATATGCATTTGAGGATACTAAATCTAGTAAAATAAAGCACTAAATGAGTCCATCGTGGGCTCATCAGTATCTCTCAGGAACCTTCAACTACCTTGAAGCATAGTCTATGACATTCATGTTCTGTATCAACACAAAAACAAAACCCAAATGTGAAGCATCATATTAAAAAAATAAAATCCTTACCTTCTATTGGTAATGTTAGAATAGTGGTAGGTGGGTCAGGAGAGTCATTAGCCTTTGGAAGCTTTCCTCATATTTGTCAGACCACATGAAGGGTACCTCTTTTGGGTCAGCCTTCTCAGATGCATATCAATAGAAGTAAAGTTCATAGCAAATATATGATAGTAGCTAGCAAGATGCACAACTCCTAACCTCTGTCATAGAATAAGGTCAAACCCAATTTTTCAACACCTTAATAGTTTTACGATACATCATCAGCCATTTTACAACAACAGCATACCTTAAGAAGGCACCCAAAGACAACTAGAATTCACATTTTGAAATTTTTGAATACAACTTTTGTTTTCCCAGAAAACCCATAACAATATAAAAGGTATTTTCATGCTCTTCCTTACTCTTGGAGTAGATCAAGATATGTCCAATGAATACAATTAGAAAAGAGTATAGGAAAATCATATCTTCAAGCTCATGAAAGCTATTGAAGAATTATTCAACCCCAAAGACATTATTAAGAACTCATAACGCCCATACAGGTCCTGAAAGTTGTCTTAGGTATATCCTTAGGAATAATCTTTAATAGGTGGTACCTTGATCTCAAATCAGTCTTCAAGAATATAGGAAAACCTTTCAACTGGTTAAACAAAACTTGGGTATCACAAAAGTTTCAAGATATGTAAAGAGAAATTTGAAAATGTTTACAAGTATCACAAGAGAACCAAAGATGGTCGCGCACCTAAAGCAGATGGCAAAAGCTATCGTTTTTCAAACAATTGGAAGTGTTGGAAAACATCACTTCTCAACAAGTGAACGCGTATAATTTCCATCTCATCAAAATGTTTTAGCAATGTCGTATTCAACTTCTTTGTCCGATGAGAATATACAAAGAATGGATAAGAAGAAGAGGAAATGGAAGGATTATTTTGAATACGACATTGTTGAAATATTCAGAAGAGATGGCAAATTTGACGTGTTCACTTGTTGAGAATTAATGTTTTCCAACACTTCCAATTGATTGGAAATACGATAATTTTTCTCATCCACTTCAAATGCATGACAATCTTTAGTTCTCTTATGATACTTGTAAAGATTTCCAATTGTTTTTACATTCCTTGAAACTTTGTGAAAACCAAAGTCAACATTTTTCCTGGTCATGATAACAACAGTTGGCAAAGTATAGAAAAATGGTAACACACAAGTACAATAATAACAAAAAAACAAGCTACAATTATTCAATGCCTTGGTTGTTGAATTCACCAGTAAAACAAAATTTTCCATATAGTACTATGTCTAGTTGTACAATTCACCACATAAATAAAAATGAAGATTAAGATATCACCACTCAAGATTAAGGTAATTTAGAGTTCAATTAATTAAACTACTAGGTTACTTATTCCGGATGGTGACCTTATTCAACTATCTATAATATGTGAACATTCTCAAGCTACCAACCTTTTTCTTAGCAATCAATATTGGGGCACCAAAGGAGAAGTACTAGGACTAATAACACCTCTATCAAGAATTTCGAATATGTTCTTTAAGTGATTAGAATTATACACCCCTTCATACTCTCATATTTTCCATCCCGGGATCATTAGAGTCATTGTCTTAACATTAGAATTGAGCACAACAAAGTAATCGGATAACCAAGTCATACCCAAGATCATATCAAAATCCACCGGGTTTACTAAATCTACCCAAGTCTAAAAACCCACAAACATAAAAGATAAAGACTGATATAAATAGGTAACAACAACAAACTCTCCAACCAGGGTGGAAACATAAATATAGGCATCAAGAATACCACAACTCAAATAAAGTCCAAATGCAGATCTAACAGATACATATGAATAAGTGGAGCCCATATAAAACAAAATATATGTTTTCTGGTCACAAACAAGAATAGTACCTATTATCAAAGCATCTGATTCGCCAACCTCTAATCTACCCAAGAGTAATACCCTAGATTTTAAGGAATAAGAATATTACAAGATAGGGGAGTAATAAGCATACCTTTAACAATGAATTTAGTGGAGAACAAGTGGAAACTGCCCTTAATCGCCTTCCTTTCACCCAGGAATGAAGTTACAGAAAATAAGAGGTTTAGAGGTTTTTTCTACATAAAACCCTAATTTACCCTGCAGTAGCAGCCCAACCCATTATAGTGGCGCTGCCATAGCGGCTTCCCCTGCCATAATGCCCACACAACTGATATAGAGCCTGCACAGACATCCCGCAATAGCGATTTGATGCCATCTATACCGGCTTGCACAAAATCATAGACTCGAAATTTTCCAAAAAGCCCCTATTTTGAAACATACCTTCGACCCTTGATGTCCCATACTAGCCCTTTCATACCTAGTTCGATTCCATGATTTTTACTCATCCAATTTGGATTCAAAGAATACATAAGTGTTCCTTAATGTCTTAGCTACTATAAAATATAAGCCAATCTTAGACATATCACCTAAATCATTCTCGGATTTCCCTAGACCTCGCCTTACTCACACTCCATGTGAAACAAGCCTACTGTAGAATTTATAGGTCTTACCCAAAAGGTTTTTTTGACACAATTTTATCACCATCAGGTCTACCCATAATGATCGGAATGGCTTGTTACCTAAGTGCAAAATAATAGGTGAATAAAAGGGAAAAATTGAATGACACAATTTGATTTTGAAAGAATCTAACTCACCATTACATAATCACTGACCTTTACTATTAGAGACAAAATACATATAATTTAATGTCTTTCTCCTATTTATATGCCTTCGATTGGCTGCTGAGCTATGCTTTTCTTAACTTGAATTAAGTGAAGCAAATAGATTAGTAAAAGTAGGAACACATATTTACAAAAATGAAAATTTCAAGCTCATTATATCACAAATCACGTCAAGTTCATTCTAACATTCATCTCTGGACCCTAGATCTATAGGTCACACATGGACAAATTTAGTATTGCTACAACATATCCTTCCCTCAGGCATATTAAAGGATAAAGGTAAATCCTCTACCAATGAAAATTCAATCTAAACAATAATTCATATGTGAAGATTCAATCAAGTATAATGTAAACAAAAAAAAAAAATTGTCTTTTGATGCCTTTTGATTGGTAAAAAAGCATTCTTCTTGGACCACTAAAAGATTTACAAAATGCAATATTTTTATGTTTCTAATAATAGAGTTTCACAGAATTAAGATTGGAAGAATATAAAAGAAACACCAATTTCTTTTTATCATCAAAAGACTTTCTTAAAAGTAATTTCCAAAAAAATTAGGGTAGAACACTCCAAAAAAAATTAGAGAAAACACATAAAGATTATCATTGAAACAACAAAATAAAGGAAAGAATCTTTTACTTGAAATGTAACTGTTGAGAATGTGAACCCACATGTTTGTAGAATGGATTCTTTTGTTGGCATTGGTGTTTGTTGGAAACAGAGTACATATTTTGTTTCAAGGAATTTTTTTATTCCTGTAGTATCTCAATTGGTAAATACATGTTAGGAGACTTACAGGTTTCTCCATAGAGATAGTAGATTTACAACAACCATGACTTTTAACACCGATGGTCGGAAATCTTTACGAAATCCCCATGTTTAAACAAACTATATATCCTTTAGGTGATGCAAAGAGTGTTTTTGTTGTGTCAACCCTAGCGGTCAAATAATGTGGAAAATTTCCTCTTATTCCACATCCTTAATGGTGTATTCATTTGTAAGGATTAGGGTTAAGGAGGAGGACAACCTTATGGGATAACGGGCTTACTAGCACTATTATGGGTTGACCTGCCCAAAAGTTATTTCCAAAAATTACATTCCATATTTATTAATAAATTCTAATTTTAGTCCTTACAATACATGAATAAGTAATTTTATTATTCATTTGAGTATAAAAAATATTCAATTCCTTTAATAGTTTCCTTATAATTTATATTTGGAGAAAACATTATAACATATGTTTCAACTCATTTCTGACTGTTAAAAATATTTTTTATTTCAAATTTTACTCTGATGTTTGGATTTTATAAATATAATTCCATCTTTTATATCGCCATCAAGCAAGATGAGAATTGACAATGCTCTTCATCTTCTTGGTCAACTACTTGGAAATATCATAAAAAATACAACTAGATCCAATGTGTGTTGAGATATGAATCCTTTAGAGCATCTTTGATTGTTATTTTTCATACAAATTAGTCAAGTGGAGTGATATTGACATATTTTAGAAATTGTGAGATATAAATCATATTTCATATGTTTTTAGGAAAAGTGCATTCATACATGAGAATTATTCCAAATATTCTTTGCAAAAAGTATTTCAAATTATCCATACACAATACTATCATTGAATGATGTCCACTCCTAAGTAAACATTACAGTGCTCCAAGACTTAGCCTACTCCAATCCCAAATTAATTAGTGAAGCGCAAAACCTTGAATATCAAAATGGAGCCATAAAAAGAGGGGGAGAGGCAGAAAGTCGCCAAAATAGAGGCAATGCCTAAACTAAGGCTCATTCTATCAGACTCCAGTTTGCTACACATGTCCACAAGGATAACAACCTAATATAAATGTCATAAGTCTAAGGTCTAAGCCTAGATAAGCTAAAACTTGCTCAATTATACCACAACAACACACAAGTCAATCACAAGATAAGGACAATTACAAAACCTCAACTAGCATTGTACTGCACCAGAAATAATATCAAATCAAGCCTAAACATGGTTTCTAAGAAATGTAATAAGAACATTTAGGTACCTTCCCCAATTCATGATAATCAACACGAATTCATACATTCAAGCTCAATTTAGGGGAAGAAAAGTCATATCCTACATTTAGGCTTGCCGTGCACACTCCAAATCACCTCTCTGGTGTTTTTCTTTTCTGTATGGCCTAACAATTTTGTCACGCTATCAAAAATAGAATCACATTGTTAATACAGTCATTTAAATAGCAAAACACATAAAATTAAGACGATCCTGTTCTGAAGTAAAAATGAGAATTACGGAACCCACATAGGAATTTATGGAAACGACCCCGTCTAAAGGTCAAATTAGTACCCCAAGCTTGTGTTCCAAAATGGAACACAATTCAGGGCTCATATCAAAGGAAACAATCAACATGTAAGTAATTTGCCATTAAAACATAATAAAGAAACAGTGGTAGCCCACTAATATGTGATCTTACCTCTAACGAAGAAACCTTAACAACTTCTGATCACTCTCCCATGTAGCCACAAACTCCAAAAACCCATAGGACTTTGAATCACCTCAATCATAGTTATATTTGAGGAGAAATCTCCAAAGGAAAATATGAAATGAATATTGATCGGGTCTGCCTTTATTATTAAAGATAGACCAAGAATGTTATCCGCAAACATGATGGGTCCCCGTGAATGTGGACCTCGAAAATATAGCAAAGGCCCCACAATTGTGGCCAAGAAGAAACTACGAGACCTAAAAATATGAACCCTACAATTGCGACTGGTTTTCACGATCGTTGCCACTCGTCTACCTGGGATCTGGGAACGTGACCCATGACCCATGAATGTGAAGACCAATAATTGTTTACTCCAGCTGATGCACATCAGCTGGTTTTTCGCAATAACAATAACTCCAATAGGTTGTTCAAAATTCATTCTGAACCCCGTGCATGTAAACGAGATATGCTACCCTAAAAAAGTTGATATAACACACTCAATGGAGCAGTCAAACTTCCATACGAGGTCATCTTAGAAAAAAATGGGTCCCACACCTAACCTCCATTGTAAGTCAAAATCAACAAGGAGGATTGAAACTAGGCCTGGATTCACACGAAGGGTAATTCTAGACCAAAATCGAGATTCCCAAGCTAACCATACTGACAGAATTCTCGTTCGGGCATGATTACCAATACTGTTGACCAGGGTCAAACTTAGGTCAAAACTTGAAAATTAAAACACCTTCTAGCACCAACTCACACTAAAAGCCTCAGGATTCATGTCTGCCATGCTACTTGCTTTAAAAGACCCTTCCAGAGCTGATGGAACCATATGAATTGGATTCTGGGGCCTTCTTCCTAAACTTTTGATCAAAATAAATCCCTTCAAGGTTCGAAAGATCGAAAACATAAAAATTCTCATAAAACCAAATAATCGACCATGTGACGAAATCATTAATGCCTTAGATCACTATAGTAATGCTTTAATTGTCTAACACAAGACACCAATATAAGAAGTACCTGGAGGGTCATAACAATCATGTCGATCATTTACGAATAGTCTTGTAAGATCTCAAGGACCGGGTATTATTTGCCTAGTTTTTTATGAGTGAATTTTTGCTTGAATCCATGGTGTTCTTAGGCCACATTGTGTCTGGCGAAGGTATTTGAGTCGATACATAGAAAATAAAGGTAGTGCAGAGTTGGCCCAGACCCATATCCCTAACTGATATAAGGAGTTTCTTGGGTTATGTAGGTTACTATAGAAGGCTCGTTGAGGGTTTCTCATCTTGAAATCATTGCATCATGTATTGTAAACTTTTAAATGATTTTACTTCATTATGTACTTTAGTGGAGTTACTTTAAGTCCTTCCGTTTAGTTATTTATTTTATTCTGCTTTATTACATACTGTGTATTCCATATACTAACATCATTAGATGTTGCACCGTTTCATGATATTGATACAAATATTCAGGATCATCAACATGTGTTTCGTTGAGATCACATTATCCACTCGTTAGCTTTTGGTGAGGCCTCCTTAGTTGGGAGGCCTCCAGTCGCTAATTGTTTTAGTAGTATTGGTTAAGTTAGTCGCGGGTCTTATCCCAACACCTATCTTTTGATAGTAGAGGCCTCATAGAAATACAGAATTAGTAAGTCTTTTTGTTTTAGTTTCAGATTTTTTGTTAAAACTTGATTATTTATAATTGGTATTTTCAAACAACTTTAAGATTCAACTAATTGCTTTAAATGTTCTTCAGTTTTAAGCTTATAAATGTTTGAGTTAGTCTTCTTCTAAATAGTCAGCCAGGATAAGGGTTCTCTTGGGGATCGTTAATGGTTTTCGAGTGTCAGCGACCCCTAGGGTGTAGATTCGAGGCATGAAAGATATCCAGTACAAAATTTATCGAGCAAAAAAATTGGTTCCAAACTAAAAACTCAGCACTCTACTACACTTATGCTTCTCTTCCAGTTGAATATTAACAACAAAAAAAATCGAACAGATCATTCCCAAACATTCAGGCCACAACAACATCAAGAAAACACCTTTAAAATCCCTACTTCATATAACAATCCAAATTCGATTTTTCGACCATCCAATTGTATGTCCTTGCTTACATAGCTTAACTATTGCTTTGATTTACTCAAATAAATATGAAGAGTGATATTACTGCCTCAAAATAGTAGTAAGACACCAAATAAAAGAGATTCTTTCTCATTGAAGAATCCTTCAACACACAAGCAAAGAGGAGGGAACAAGTAACACAACTTCTATAAGCTTTCTAGAAATGAATCTCCTTGAAATCTTGTAGTTTTTTATATTTGGTTGAAGGGTAACTCTTAGAGAGAGTTTAGAAGTGTTTAATATTCTGAATTGGGCAAAACAAATAACTCAAAACTAAGATGAAATGAAATATATATCTTATAAAATCTCCACCAACTTAAGGGGCCTGCCCTATAGGCTACATGTGCAATCTCACTACAATATGAATATCTCTGTAGTACGATTTCATATCGAATAATAGTTTAATGCATTGGAAACTAGACTTATAGACCTTCGATTTATATATTGTTGGTTCTCTAACTCTTTGTAGATAGGGAGATATGCTTGTTCAAAACAGGCTATATGGGACAATTTTGGAAAACTTTGTCATAATAAACTTCTAGCTTGAACTTTTTGTGTTAAGGCTTTCCTTGTCCTAAAACATGGATTTTGAACTTCAAATATTTCCAAATACATTTCTTCGTAAAATTATTGATTTATATACTCATTTCCATTAGTAGCACATGTACTAGTAGTTCTGGGGTGTTACAATACAGTTCAATGTACTAATCACACACCTAAAAGAGAGTGTCCTACTTTTCAAGGTAAGGACCTTAATTATGAGCTTAGGTGGATCCACATGGTAGAGTTAATTAAGACTAAGTCCTATAGGTGCACGTAATTCTGGGACCTGGATAATCACCACTAGTCCAACTCCGTGCTAAGTAAACTCTCATCCAAAAACAAGCATGATAATAATCATATTCATAATCTTTGAAACAGTAAGAATCTACTAATATCAAATCATTCATAAAATCTCATAGTCATAAGAATAGTTCCTTTAAAATCATGATTCATAACATACTCTTTAAGATACTTAATCAAGAGCATCTAAATGATGATAATCTTCATAACGAGGAGTACTTCAATTGGACGCACCATAATTTCATATAACATGTTGATACTTTATTTGAAAGCATACTTCATTTATAAAATGCTTCATAACATAATGCATGTATATCATCATAGCTTGATTCATAAACATAAAATACTTGTGTAGCATGGTTTCATAAAAATATCATTAAAGATAATGAATTATCATCAAATCATGCATAATAATATCAATGATGATGAATAAACTTAAAAACAATTGAACCCATAAGAAAGTCATGACACACTAGAATGGGGTGAGAATCATAATTGAAAATTTCAGGTTTCTTTGGGACTCAATGGATGAAGAATAACCCATTGATGAAGTTCCCACAAACTTTGATGAAACCGTAATTCAAATTTGGAAGAGGAGACTTAAAACCCTTGGAGCTTTGTAATCCTTATTCCTCCCTCGGAGAGAAGACTTGAGTGAGAATTTTGAGTTTGAGAGACTGAGGGTGAATGGGGTGGAAAGGGTCTTAGGAAAATCAGTTATACTCTTCAAACCTGCAGGCTTAAAATGATATCGTATAGGAATTAAAAGAATAGAGAAAGACCCAAATAACCCTAAGAAAATAACTACTAGATATTTCTATAAACACCTTCTACGGTCCGTACATGCTTTTACGGACCGTATTGTCCGTCTGTCAATGAACTGACTTAAAGTCAAAGCCTCTGACTGTAATCCCTGACACCCTTTCACGACCTATCATTCCTTATGCGACCTATATAACCTCCTCATTGAATGGCTATAGATAATAGTCCTGGGTCATCAGGCCTTGAACCGCGAACACTACGTACAAATCATGCTTCCTTTTATGTGCCGTATTGGCCAACCGTATAACTCAATAATGAAATCATCAAATCTTTAAGGGATAACTACGACACACAATCTATGAGTCATAAAACTAAGTAGAACTTGTTAAGTCTAGTCATAGAACTCAAGGCACAAAAATCACTTAGTCCTTAAGACTACATCTACGAGACCCAATTACAACTTGTGTTCCTAACCACGAGTCGTAAGGGTGACTCGTACAACTAGATCTCATATTTGACATTTTTCAGAAATTTTAAGGCATCAACCATAGGTTTCCACGAGCCATGAAACTATGTACGGCCTGTAAACCCAACTTATGAACCACTACACCAACAATTTTTGCACCAAATTTTGCTACATTTCTACGTCCAACTGAGCTATGCACTTCCGAGGTGTTACATAAAGAGTGCCCATTTCCATTTTTTCCTACTAATGGTGTTTTGTTTGTTTCCTTCAATTGTCAGAAAACTACGTTAGAGTGGAATAATTACATGAAGCTAAATTGCAGCTATGATCCAGTGAAGTTGTCTTATAGAGGTCAATCCTTACATACAATCAAGTGGAGCTATCACCCCAAGTGAGAGGCCAAGTACATAACATGAATGGTAGTGAAGGCCAGGCTTTTTAAGTCACTACCTATATGAAGAATACACATCTTAGTAAAATAAGGCAATATGTTACTTCCTCTTTTTAACTAATACTAGTATATATACATGTGTGATGCATGAAATATTAAAGTATTATTTTTAATTTCTTAGATTCTGATGTCTTATTTGAACATGTTAAATTATATTACCTGTAAATTATCCAATTATATTGTTCCTTAATGAGATATGCTCCCCTTCTATCCATCTATAACCAAATCTATATGTATAGAGATAACGAAGCCTGTAACTAACAAATAAATGTAGAAAATCTTTCACGGATATTTGTAGTTGTTTAAAGTTAGATTGTGTTACTGTAAAATATCGTCTTCAACATTTCTAAACAAGGCCTAGTTGATATATTATTTTACCCAGAAAAGTCATCGGAATTAAGAAAAGAATGTTTCACTACCAATAGAATTATATTTCATTTGCACTCATCATCTCAATTGTTAATAAAAAGTTTGAGTAGATCAAAACTAAAAGGAAGGAAACGGTTTTAGGAAGATTAGAAAACATCAGACTTCTGATTTAATAAATCAATGGAAAAACTCTAATTGATGTACACACATGCAGTCCAAATTTTCAAAAATTTATATCATTAGTTAACCACTTAAAATTTTTAAACATTCACCAGATCTCTAAAGAATAAAAATGACAAAATTGAGAATTAAAGATAATTTCAAAGTCATTACATTGAATTTTGGAAGAACATAGAAATGAACTGATTCATCTAGATATTAATTCGTTTCTGAATTCATTGACTCTAAGACAAAAACGATAGGGAGTACACATATATACACAAGGCAGGGGAAGAAGAAGCTGACCAATCAAATCCATCATACAACCAATAAAATCTTCTCCAATAAAAACATGAATTTGGTTCGATCTCACTTCTCCAATAAAAACATGAATTTGGTTCAATCTCAACTCATTCAGGCCTTTACATTTTAATTGACTCTTTGGTTGAGCCCAATTTAATCTCCAATTTTAACGCGTTTTAAGACTATATATTTGCATTGATCTATCTATCCATTCGTAACATATTTTTTAAAAAAAAAATTGAATTGAAATTTAAATTGTGGTAATAAAACTTAAATAACAATATAATAAAATTGAGATTAAACGTGTCAAATTGGGTAGGTCAAGACCCAACTTATTGTTAAGTCAATTTAAACTCAACCCATATAAGCCCAAAGTAACTCTTGACGGGTGACGACCCAACCCAATTTCTATTTCAACCTATTTTTAAATCTCGAATCTCAACTCAACCCGCCCATTTGACACCCCTACTCCCAACAAACCGTCAGCAAAAAATTTGACAGAACCTGGACAATGGACCAAATAACTCGAACAAAATCTTTAACTCGGTTTCAAATTGGTGTCTGTCACTTTGTTTTGACACCATGCGAATAAGAAAATAACTTAACTATGAGAATTGAAAAGGAATGAAGGTATTTATGAAGAGACTTCTTTTTTGCTTCATCAAACATGTCGACATAATTAGTGTGAAGGTGAGCCTATGCTAATAATGTTAATACATAGTACTGTATAAAGTCTCTATGAAAAAAACTTATAGTGAATCCACCATACAACCAATAAAAACTTCTCTAGAAAAAAGTTCACAGATTTGGTGAGCCTCTTTGCTTTCTAGAGGATTTCACATATATTTGCCTGCCATTGTTGAGTTGTCGTAGGTCTTTTCCTGAAATCTATCCTAGTATTAGAGGTTTCATAGATAGTAGAGTTGAGGAGTCTCTCAGTATTTCCTTTTTATTGTGAGATGTTTTGCAAACTGTTTTATTTATAACAATGAGTACTTTCAGACATCCTTAGTGAGTTACTTTGAGATTGATTTCTATTCTTAGCCTATTATTGTTTGATTGAGTCTTCCGCTAAGTAGTCAGTTGAGCCAAGGGTTTTCTTGGGGATCAGATATGATTCTCGAATGTTGGCCACGTCCAGGGTGTAGGCTTGGGGCCTGACAAACTTCGTATTAGAGTATAGAGTTCAAGAGTCCTAGGGTGTCTATGTGGTCGTCTCTAGAAAAGTCCTTCTTATCTGTGTGAAGCGCGCCACATCTATTATTGGAAGGCTACGACATTTAGAAACATTTCACTCTCTTCTTACTCATGTTCATGCGGTAGAGTTCAATTCAATATATTTTCTTCTAATCCATGTTTATGCGTGTCTTTTCAGATCATGCCTTTACGAGGAGTTGTTTGAGGACGTCCTGCTAGGAGGAATGCTAATCCTCAAGGTCAAGACGCTCCCAATACACCAAATTACAACCCCCTTAGAGAGATATCACCACTGCTAAGTTCAAAAATGATATTCATATGCTAAATTAGGTTGTGGAAAATTAGGCTAGTTAATAAGGACAGGGTCATCAGAATGTTGCTGATACATCTATAATTTGTGAATTCTTAAGAATGAATCCCTCGGAGTTCACTAGGTCAAAGTTCAATGAGGATCCAAAAAACTCTGTGGATGAGCTTTAGAATGTGTTTAAGGTGATACATGTTGTTGATAGTGAGCGTGTGGAGTTGGCTACATACCAACTCAAAGGTGTTGCTAGGATAGGGTACGACTAGTAGAAAAAGTCTAGATGAAAAGTTGCACAACCCTTAGGTTGGACGGCGATTGAGAATACTTTCTTAGGGTGTTTCTTTCCCCTAGAGTTAAGGGAAGCTAAGGTAAGAGAGTCTATGAGTGTGCAAGAGTACAACCTCAAGTTCACTCAACTGTCCCGCTATTCTTTGAAAATGGTCGCTGATATGAGGAGCAGAATAAGTTTATTTGTGCCTGGGATATCCCGTTTATCTTATTAGGAGGGGAAAGAAACTATGTTGATAGGGGATATATGTCACAACCTGAGTCTACACCCTAGACATGGCCGACACTTAGAGAACATTTGTTGGTTCCCAAGGAAACCCTCATCCTGGTTGACTACAAGCGGAAGACTAACTCAAGCATACAAAAGCTCAAAACTGAATAAAATTCATTGAAATCAGATACAAAGCTTTAATTCAAAGGATTAGCTCTGAAAATAATAGGATATTCAACTAGCCAGAAATAGGCAACTCAAGTTTTAAAAATATTTAACAAAATAAGTGAAATAGACTTCTCAAACTCTATTATCTATCTATGAAGCCTCTAAATGATAAATGTGGAAGTCAGGACAAGACCCACGACATCTTGAAAAAACTAAAAAGTAAATGGAATCCTCTAGAAGAATGGAGGCTCACCAAAGCTAACTCAAACTGCAAGTGGTATAACCAAAGCTTTTGTTGATAACTGTGAATACATGTATCTGCATCATAAAAAATGCAGGCCAAATGGTGTCAGTACATGGAATGTAAGAGCATGTAAGGGGAATTGTAAAGCATAAACATAATCTTGAACTAATGGAAAATAAATATACTTACTGTTTCTCAACTCAACTCAACTCAAAGAACATAGTTCAACTAAACTCAGAGAGAATAGGGCTCAACTCAACAATAAGATACTTAACTCTGTGAGACATAGTTCAACTCAACTCTGAGAAATAGGACTCAACTCTACAACAAGATCCTCAACTCTATCAAACATAGTTCAACTAAACTTAGAGAAATAGGGCTCAACTCAATAATAAGATACTCCACTTTGTGAAACATAGTTCAACTCAACTCAGAGCAACTCAACTATAAGATACTCAAATCTATGAAACATAGTTCAACTCAACTTAGAGAAAAAGGGCTCAACTCAACAATAAGATACTCAACTATGTGAAACATAGTTCAACTCAACTCAGAGAAATAGGGCTCAACTTAACAATAAGATACTCAACTCTGTTAAACATAGTTCAACTCAACTCAGAGAAATAGGACTCAACTCAACAATAAGATACTCAACTCTGTGAAACATAGTTCAACTCAACTCAGAGAAATAAGGCTCAACTCAACAATATGATACTCAACTCTAGCTACTCAACTCTGGATACTCGACTCAAGATAAAGCAATAAGAAAAGATACAATATATGGAAAGCTTTAAAAAAGTAGATAGCAACTCAATATATTGAAGAATGCAATAATCACTCAGTTTGTATATAAAAATACAAAATATAACTCTGTGGGAGATTCTTTAACCGATAACCATCACTATGAGCTATATGATGATACAACATCTAAGCCCACCCTGCCAGAACTGTCCTATACTTTGTCGGGGTATAGAACCTATTCACTAAGTGGATCCACTAGTCTATGCTGAAAAGCAATAAAGAATCATCTAAAAAGTACCCAACACTATGAAATTCATAAAAGAACTCATGATTGGAGTGTGGGTGAATTAACCCAACACTATGAAAACTTACATACCTATTAAGGATAAAACTCTTGGCGAAAATCTGCAACAAAACTCAAGAATCTTGACAAACGCCTTCAACTTTTCCTCTTTTCTCCTATTTTTTGTTCTGGAACTCTCTTCTAAAACCCTAAGCGGATTGCGGAAAAATGAAACTGATTCTAATCCCTTAATTATTACTAAAACGATTTAAGCTGAGAGGGTAAGGAACATACCAAAATACCTCTCATAATTTCAGGTAACTTCCTTAACTGGACAGGCTGACTTCAAACGGGAATATCTCATTCATCCGAAATTGAAACTTAGCAAACTCGGTGGCATTGAAAATATATTCTAAAGACCTTTCATTGGATATCTTATGGGCCACCTAGCTCATCTTTTACTGAATGTTATGGTCGTTTGAAGTTGACCCAAAACGTAAAAGAACTTACGAATGACTTGAATGAATTCTCTTTTGTTCATTTTGGAACTCAAGGTGTTACATCTAGTGACCTTAACACTTAAGAAAATTTAAATTCCTCGATAAAATCCTACTCATCATGAAAGATGGTTCGAGTCTTAGCTCAAAAAAATTTCAGGCTATTACAATATCTTCCCCTTGGGATCATTCATCCTTGAAGGAAGGCTGGACTACCTATGGAATAGGGTTACTCTTATCATCTCTGCCATAAGCAGGTACTAAGACCTGTTTCTAAGATGTTTCCCTTAACCACTTCTCATTGATTTATAAGGCCACTCCATCTAACTCTTAAGTGAAAAAAATTATTTTCATCAGCCTATTCCATATTGACAACTCAATTAGGCTATCTTGGAAAACAGGGAAACTCATTAACTTAATTGGGACCTTATCGGGTAACATACCATCTAGGTACACCTCTTCATTCTCTTGTTACTCTTGCGACTTAGCCACTATTCACTGCCCTTATCTAGAGGTTAGGGTCTATCACCTGTACTGCTCATATTTATTGCAGCTAACATCTTAATTCTTCTCCTGCTCTCTGTTAAGTCTACCAAATCAAATCTCAGGACTAACACCATCACCCTCATATTGCCACTTTTTTTTATCATAAAACTTATCTTAAATTCAATATTAATGTTTATTACTAAACCTGAATATCATTATGATTTGTCCCTTAATATAGTAACTTACATCTACCAGATAAATGTGATTAAACACTCTCCAACTAAAACATCATGACAAGTAGTCAATATTTATCTCTCTATCTACACACTTACGAATTATCATCACATTCCATTTCACAACATCAGTACTATTTATCCATTTGTTGCGCATCATTGTCTAATTAGTTTTGTAATCCTCTGAATATAATGAACTCTCCCTTAATAATCATAAGACTAGTTTAGAGTTATCACCTCATGAATACTCCTGATCTTCTATCTAACACCTATACTTGGTCGTTACCAACACGATGGCACCTCATCATAAGCTCCTTTCTTGTAAAAATATACTTTAGCTCTTCCTCTTCCTTCTATGAAGAAATCTCTACAACATTATTATTCCTTTTTCTACTCATACAGGATCTCATCACTTATACTTGACTAGGTGCATGATTCAGTAACATAATCTGCCCCATCACTATATCCCTTTCATGGATCTCTATACCTCTGCTTACTTTCCTCTAACATTGGGCACTTTCACTATAGTAGCTCATAATCTCGCAACTCATACTATATCTTTGGTCAGAATAATATGACAACTATAAAATAAACTTCCTCATAAGGATCTCAACTGGAAGGTTTAGAGAAGAAAGTACATCTCGCTTTTAGCTTGAATGCACGATTCATATGAACATGAATGCATTTCTCTAAAACTCAACACTTAACTCACTCATGGGCTTCTCTCAAGCCCCTCTGGAGTCTCATGACTTTCTCAAGACTCTTGCTAAGAATAACTCATCCATAAGGATCTTGGGCTTTACTTTTCAACTACCTTTAGTATGAGGGGTAATCGAATGGATATGAGGACGCATGAGTTAGAATAAATTCCTTTTGGCACAGTTCTACTACATGATATAGAGTATGAAAAAAGGGAAACTTTTCTTAAATGTCTGTAGTCCCTCATTTATAGAAGTGGGGCCCTCACAACCATAAACAAAATCCTACCGATAAGCCTTCATTAACACCCTAGTACACTTGAACTCTGTGCTCTAATAAAAAGTTTGTCAAGACCTGAGTCTACACCCTGGACGTGGCCAGCACTAGACAACCATTGTTGGTCCCTAAGCAAACCCTTATCCTCTCTGACTACAAGGGAAAGACTAACTCAAGCATAAAAAAGCTCAAAACTGAATAAATTCATTGAACTCAAATACAAAGCTTTAAATCAAAGGATTAACTCTGAATATAATAGGATATTCAACTAGCCAGAAATAGGCAACTCAAGTCATAAAAACATTTACCAAAATAAATGAAAAAAACTACTCAAACTCCATTGTCAATCTATGAAGCCTCTAAATGACAAAGTTGGAAGTTGGGACAAGAACCACGACATCTTGAAAAAACTAAAAAGTAAATGGAATCCTTCGGAAGTAAGGAGACTCGCCAAAGCTAACTCGAACTGCAAGTGGTATGACTGAAGCTTCTATTGATGACCCTGAATACATGTATCTGCATCATAAAATAGGGCTCAACTTCACTATAAAATACTCAACTCTGTAAACATAGTTCAACTCAACTCAGAGAAATATGGCTAAACTCAACAATAAGATACTCAAATATGTGAAAAATAGTTCAACTCAACTCAGAGAAATAAGGCCCAACTCAATAATAAAATACTCAACTCTGTGAAACATAGTTCAACTCAACTTGGAGAAATAGGGCTTAACTCAACAATAAGATACTCAGCTCTATGAAACATAGTTCAACTCAACGTAGAGAAATAGGACTCAACTAAATAATAATATACTCAACTCAAGATAAAGCAATAATAAAAGATGCAATATATGGAAATCTTTTAAAATAGTAGATAGCAACTCAATGTATTGAAGAATACAACAAGAACTCAGTTTGTATATAAAAATACAAAATATAACTCAGTGGGAGATTCTCTAACTGACAACCATCATTATGAGCTATGTGATGATACATCGTCTAGCCCACGCTACTGTCCTATATTTTGCCAGGGTATAGAACCTACTCACCAAGTAAATCCACTAGTATATGCTAAAAAGCAGTAGGTAATCATCTGAAGAGTATGACCCTTTATACCCATGTTGGCTACATGGTTTATGGGGGATGTGAGTTGTTAGAACTCTCCCCCATATCGGTTCTCAATACTACTCCTAAAAATATAACTTAGCTCATATGTTTTAAAGAAAACATTTCCTCTTCCTCAACTTTGAGATTATTACTCAAAAAGATTTCTCTTAAAAGAGATAGTACTCAAAATTGCTCATGAACTACTTTGGAAATCGGTGTTTCCGCTCATCTTAAATGTAAAAACATTTAATCTTAGGTATACTTAGTACCCATATATCATTTTAAAGAAAATGAACTCAACTCTAATCTTTCTCAAACTCAAATGATGAAGTATTAAAACAAATTATGAATAATTGTAAAAGACTTCTCAAAATAGAGTTCATGCCAAATTATGGTTGTGAATGACTCAATTCAAGGGTTTCAATAACCATATGTAGACTCAATACTCGAAACTCAACAACACCAAAACTCAAGGACTCAAGTATACTACTCATCTAGAGAATTTTCAACCCATGGTGTTCATGTGGAATAATGGGCATGAACAACTCAACTCAAGGACTCATTGATACTACTCATCTCAAGAGTGCTCAACTCTTAGGGTTCATACGGATTATGGGCATGAACAACTCATCTCAAGGACTTCATGGGTAAAATGTAGTGGTCCCATAAGTAGGAATATAATCTCAAAAGGGTTAAAACCCAATGTTCAAGAACTTAGAACTTAAAGATACAACTCCTCTCAAAGACACTCAAAATATGGAGTTCATGCGGAATTTATGGGCATGAATGACTCCAATCAAGAATCCCAATGATAATGTAGACTCATGAATATATTCTCCTCATTATCAAGTTATTAGTAATTGTTGAAGACTTTTCAAAAAGACTCAAAGGGACTTTCTCAAAATACTCGAAAGAATTCTCAAGACTTGTCTCTTAACTCTACCTTCAATTTGAATTTTAAATTCTAGGTTGTGATTCATGCTAGGAATGATGTATCAATGTTTATAAGTATTTTAGAGTAGTAACAATCAAGTGGGGGGGGGGGGGGGGGGTAAAGGTACGTTTTTAAGTAACTCGGATAGGCCAAACGAAAGAGAAGGGGTGGGGGTAGGTAACCCTGGCGAATTGAGTGGTGAAGGGCGCCAACCCTTGAACTACAGACAACCTTTGCTAGCCCAATGGTGGGACGGCGCGCTAGCCCATGCCGAGAAAATCCCAATGAATTTCTTTGCTCATTTTATGATCCTAATTCGACTAGAATCGAATGGTTTCTTCCCAACTTCCTTAGATTTGTTTACGCAACTTAATTATATGAAAATCCACTTGAAAAAAACCTTCAAAGCCCTAACATTCATCTCATGAATTTATCAAACCTCATTAATCAAAGAACGAAACTCAAACTTCAAGAAACTCATCAAGAACTCAATATACCCAAACTTATGGATGAAATTCATATAAGAACTCATGATTGGAGTGTGGGTGAATGAACCCATCACTATGAAAATTTACATAACTCTTAGGGATCAAACCCTTGGCAAAAATTTGCAACAAAACTCAAGAATCTCAATGAACGGCTTGAACATTTCCTCTTTTATCTTCTTGAACTGTCTTCTAAAACTATAAGCGTATTAGGGATGAATGAAACCGATTCTAATCAGTTTAGACCCCTAAATTATTACTCAAATGATTAAAGCTGAATGGGTAAGGAAAATACCAAAATACCCCTCATAATTTTGGGTAACTTTCCTTAACTGGACAGACTGACTTCAAACAGGAATATCTCACTCATCAAAACTCTAAACTTAAAAAACTTGGTGGATTTGGAAAGATAATCCAAATGCCTTTAATTTGATTTCTTATGGGCCAGATAAATCATCATGCACTAAAATTTATGGTCGTTTGAAGTTGACCCAAAACTCTAAAGAACTTATGAATGACTTAAGTGAATTCTCTTTAGTTCTTTTTGGAACTCAAGGTGCTACATCTAGTGACCTTAATACTTAAGAAAATTTAAATTTCTCGGTAAAATCCTGCTCACAACAAAGAATGGTTTGAGTCTTAGCTGAAAAAATTTCTGAGGTGTTATAATATAGACATAGGTAGGCTTATGATTCATGTATAGTAGGTAGAGGAGTATAGGTTGGAAGATAGGGAAGAGTTTTGCAGTAAGAGGGCTAAGACAACAAATCAATGAGTCCAACCAGCAGAAGACCGAGAATGTAAATCAGTCATCCTTCTAGTAGAGGTCACCTGGACCTGCTCTATCATCAGCTAGTCACCTGCAACAAGGAACATGAATGATCACAAGAATCAAAACTCCACAATATCATAGATCAACCTACTTGGTATCAAGGTAGTATGGCACAAGGGGCTACTTGGACCCTTACATGTACTAAGTGTCGTAGGAACCACCCAAAAGGATGTCATGATTGCTCCAATACCTACTTCAAGTATGGTCAGATAGGTCATTTTATAAGAGAGTGCCCTAAAAACAAGTAGGGAAATGGGGTTAATAGAGCCCAATCTTCTTCAACAGCTCCAACAAATAAAAATACCTAGAGATGAGCTACATCACGAACAAGGGGAGGTACGAACCATCGTATGTCATAGCTAGTTTCTAGATTAGGATAACTCACCAGATGTTGTCACTAATGTGCTTAAAATCTTTACTTTTGATGTTTATGCCTTACTTGATCTAGGTGCGAGTTTGTCTTTCATTACTTTTTATGAAGCCATGAGATTCGGTATTTCCCCGTGAACAACTTCTTGAGCCCTTCATTGTTTCCACACTTGTGGGTGAGTCTATTCTAGCAGAAATAGTCTACCATGATTGTATCATCTTTGTCTATCACAAGGACTAGCTTCACACTTCTTATGCCTCAGTCGATTATAGAACGTGAGTGGTCAAGTTTCAGTTTCCTAATGAACCAGTATTAGAGTGGAGTAGTTTTAAAGTGCCTAAAGGTCATTTTATTTCATACCTTTAGGCCAGAAAGTTAGTTTCTAAGGGGTAAACCTATCAATTAGTCCGAGTTAATAACTCTAGTGTTGAGACATCACCTATTCAGTTAGTTCTAATTATGGGTAAGTTTCTAGAGGTCTTTCTAGACTATCTTCCTGGAGTCCCTCCTGAGAGATAAATAGACTTCAAAATAGATATTCTTCCTTATACTCAACCTATTTCTATTCAGCTATATAGAATGGCTCCCGCTGAATTGAAAAAGTTAAAAAAGTAGTTGAGAGATCTTCTTGATAAGTGTTTCATCCGACCTAGTGTCTCACCTTGGGGTGCTCCAGTCTTATAAGTGAGAAATACAGATGGTTCACTTAGGATGTGTATCAATTACTGCCATTTGAACAACGTCACCATAAAGAATAATTACCCTCTTCAGAGAATTAATGACCTTTTCAACCAACTTCAAGGTACCACTTGTTTCTCTAAGATAGACCTCATATCTGGCTATCATTAGCTAAGAGTGAGAGAAAGTTACATCCTAAAGAAAACTTTCATGACCTGCTACGATCATTATGAGTTCTTTATTATGTCATTTGGTTTGACTATCGTGCAACATTTATGGATCTTACGAGCAGAGAGTATTTAAGCCGTATCTAGACATGTTTGTTGTCGTATTCATTGATGACATATTGGTTTATTAGAGGACTGAGGATGACCATGCTAGTCATATCAGCATAGTCTTACAAACTCTCAAAGATCGAGAGTTATATGCCAAGTTTTCTAAGTGTGAGTTCTGGAGAAGGAATTTGAGTTGACACTCAGAAAATTGAAGTAGTGCATAATTGGCCCAGACCCAGATCCCTAGCTGATATAAGAAGTTTCTTAGAGTTGGTTGGTTACTAAAGAAGGTTTCTTTTAGCTAATAATTTTTCTTTCCTTTATCTTCCTCATACCCTACCACCTCAAGCCCTTTGTACCACCATCCCCACCCCATTGCTTCATCTTCCATACACCCCACCACTTGAACCACCTCTGACACCTCAGAAGTTAGTAGGTTAAACTAGATCGTAAGGGTAAATGTCAAGGGAAGAGGGATAGAGCCAAGGAAGATGGGCAAGGGCCAAGGCAAGGGGCTAAGGCTTGCCCAAAATTGGCCAGGCTACTGCCCACCATGACCACAAGGGTCTTCATTACCCATGGTGGCCACCACGAGCCATGGTGCCACCCATGGTGAAGAGGCAATTAGCTCAGAAAGCTGCCCCAAGAAAGGCTCCCTTCACGAGCCACTTCACGGTCCATGGTGAAAACCATGGCCCGTGGGAAGGCTCGTGAGGGTGCCTTCACCTTATCGGGGGCTTTCCAAGTTAGAGTGGCTACTGGTCAAGCGACCATGAGCACCACCACGATCCATGGTGCCCTTGATGGGTCGTAAACCTAGTCATGAGGCCTGGCACCCCACTTTAAAGTGGGGTTATTATAAGTAATTCCAATTTAGGTAGTTATTAAATAAGGTCATTTTGCCTTAGTTTTATACACCTATATAAGCCCTTTTAAGTCAATAAACAACCCATTCACCTTATAAAATCCCAAAACCCAAAAGCGTTCGTTTTCTCCAAAATTTCTCTCTCTAGAACTCTAAGGAAGAAGAAGAATAAGAAGAAAGTTAGAGTTTCGTCTTGAAGAATCAAGATTTTATCCTCAAATTCTTGGGTAATCTTCAATAAGGTATGGCATCCATGGGTAGCCTTCATCCATGGATCGCTAAAAACCCCTAATTTCAAAACTAGAAAACCCAAAAGATAGGGTTTGACTTCAATCTCATGGATTCCTTTCAAATTCATTTTTAAAGGTTTAATTATGTTTGTTTATGAATATATTGATGATTTTTACATGATTTTAAGTTGAATTCATCAAGAAGCCATGAATTACCAAATTTTCTAAAATTAGATCTTAAAGTGTGGGTATTGATTGATGTAAGTAGAATGTTGTAGAATTATGAATATAGTCAATTTGAATTATGTTATAATACAAGTCTAATGTAGTAATTCTAGATATGTTGATGAACTATGATCCATGGTCCTTGAAGGGCAAAGTATGAGAATTATGCATGATTATAAGATTTATGTATATGTTTTAAGAACACTTTGAGAGTAAAGTGATTATGACTATGATGTAATTGTGGTGTTGTTGAAAGGTTATTCTCACACATACTTATGAATGAAGTATGAATGAAGTTTCTATGATTATGATAGTGATTTTGTGTTGATTGAAAGGTTATTCTCAATAATACACTTATGAATGATGATGACATGTTATGAAAAGTTTTCTCACAATATGGGGATTCTTAGGTTGAAAGGCTATTCTCACCTATTGATTCTAGGAGCTATCTTATAAATGATGTTGGATTGAGTGTTGATACATTCTTCCATAATAATGAACTCAAGTAATGAAATGTTAAGAACTCCATGGGGAATAATGCTAAGCACCGAGTGGATATTGATTGAGATGGAAACTCATATGTGAGTTGAGGTGGGGTTTCTAGTAGCAATCTCTTTAGATGGATGCCCATACGTAAGTTGACGGGGGTATCTAGTAGCAGTATCCTAATCCCATAACTATGTGTCATCACAAGTCTTTAGCTAGTGGATCCACCTAAAAGCTAAAGTAATGGTTCTACCTTAGGCAAGTAGGATACCGTTTTCGGTGTGGGTAACACCAGATTTCATGATTTTATCACATGCTCTATGTCGTTTAAGGCTTACCCCCACAATGAATTATCATGAACTATGGCTTCTCAAGAAGCACTACTTAGTGTGGGTGGCAGTATGGGATCTCATTCATTCATTGCACAAGTTAGGCTTTGAGAGTAGTTATGGTGTTTCCCTTTTTTAGTATTATGGTTTATGAAATGAAATATGCTGAATGTGGATTAGTGCTAAGAGTTGCTTTCCTTCATACGAATTATTAAAGGTGAATTTTTCCTTGTCTATGAGTATTAACTTAGGATAATATCAAAGAATGGTAAGTATGATTATGGTGGCCTAAAAGTTGTACTTAGTATAGATGGGATTATCTATGCATTGCACAAGTATGATTTAGGGTTACTTTTGAGATGGTTCTATTATGCTATGATGATCTATATGTTGAATATGCTTGTGACTTATGCTTTTATACTAATGTGCATGATGATTCTCAAACTTCGTAAAGTGCATGCTTTTCATGTAAAATGTCCATTTTAGCATGATTTCATGATTTTATGCATGGCTGTCATACTAGGTGCATTTTTGTACTAACCCATATTTTTCTACATGTTTCCCCAAATGTAGGGATTGACACTCAATTTGGTTCCTCTTGTGGCTAGATCTTGGAATTAATCATTCTCCTTGCTAGTTGGTGAGTCCTCATGATTCAAGGACGTATGAGTCATTTGTAGTTTATTTCTAGTATTTCATTTTTGGATTATGTTGAAAGGGCCGTGACACTATTTTTTATTCAAGTATTGTAATAGATGGCTATAATGAGACAAGTCTAGACTTCCAGTTGCTTATATAGAAGACTTCAATTGTATGGATAAAGTTTTCAAATTTCCACGTTATTTCTTTTATCCTATGTTATGATATGCTAAGGGCTTGTATTAGACCATTTCGGGGTCAAATACACCTTGTTACATCTAGGGTATACCCCTGGGTCGTGACAAACTTGGTGCAAGGTTTAGAATGATTCTAGGATGATGTCTCATAAGCCACATCTAGTAGTCTTATTCATAGTGTGAAGCGTGCCACATTTATGAATGAGAGTCTATAAGATGTTTAGGAAACTAGACTTCTTTCATTACTCTTAATTCGTGCCATAGAGGTTAGCTCTATAAAGTCCCTTTCCTAATCTGTCTTTTATGTCTTTAGGATATGAATACACAAAGGGCTAATGCAAGAAGACTGGACGGCGAGAATGTGAGTCAAGAAGCTCCTCAAGATAATCAAACTCCTCAAGCTAACCAAACTCTAATTGATCCTTCAGATATGTCAAATTCGTAGATTAGGTCGGCTCTCCAAATATTGGCCCAAGATTTGACTACTCAAGCTCAAACCATGACGGCTCTTGTAAATAGATTGGGGTATTTCGCAAGAACGAACCTGGTTCCAAAGTGGGAGAGGATCCTCAAGAATTTGTGGAAGAGGTTTATAAAGTACTTGATGCCATGAGGGTGACTTCGATAGAGAAACCGGAGTTAGTCGCTTACCAATTAAAGAGTGTTGCACATGTTTGGTATAATCAATGGAAGAGAAATAGGTCGGTAGGAGCGGGTCCCATAGATTGGGTGGTGTTTAAGAAAGTATTTCTTGATAGGTTCTTTCCCCGAGAGTTGATCAAAGCTAAGGTGGAAGAATTCATTAACCTTATGCAAGGTAGCATGAGTGTTAAGGAGTTTGCCTTGAAATTTACCAAACTATCCAAGTATGCTCCATCTATGGTGGCAGATCCGAGGGATGAGATGAGTAGGCTTTTAACTGGTGTGTCCGACTTAGTTGGAGAAGAATGTTGTATGACAATGCTCCATGATGACATAGATATCTCTAGGCTTATGGTGTATGCCCAAAAAATTGAGGAGTCAAAACTCAAGAGAATGAATAGAGAAGTAAAAAGAGTTAGGTCCAATAAACAAGGACAACCAAGGTTTAAAAAGAGGTCCTCCAACCAAGATTACTCCAATGATTCCCCAATGGTCAACATGGATAGGGTGTCTAACCCTAAATCTCAAGGAGGAAATGGAGGCGGTTCTTCGTTCGAAATATCTACATGTGCCAAATGTAGAAATGAACATGCGGGTAAGTACCTAGTCGGCACGGGTAGTTGCTTTGGGTGTGGAAACAAAGTTCATAAGATGAGAGATTGACCAACACTCATGTCAAAAGGGAAAGAGGCCAAGCAAGCTTCTCTTAGTGGTCTGAGTCCCAATGCTCCAAATTATGGTCACTTCTATACACTCCGGTGTAGAAAGGACCAAAAAGACTCTCCGGATGAAGGCACCGGTATGTTGATAGTTCCCTATAGATGTAAATGTTTTATTAAGATCCGTATACTACTTTTAGACTTTTATGATAGCCTTAGTAGGGTTTTTCTCCCAAGGGGGAGATGGTATGTTTAGATAGCAAGATTGTTGAGATTCTCGATATCCTCATTTCTCTTCTTCTATTCCTATTCTAGCTTGAGACAAAGAGTTCCTTGTGGCTTGTTTTATGTTTTTGAGTCATGGGTGTTTTAGAAGTTTCCAAGATCTCCATATGTTATGCTTGTTCTTGAGAAATTCATGTTTAGAAAGAAAATGTGTTTGTACGATTTACTTTCCTCATTTTGTTGTGCATTTAGTATGAGTTGCCTCTATGTTTCATTAGATGAATTGTCAAACATGCTTTAGTATGCTTTCGAGAATAATTGCACGATTTGCTTCATGTTAGTGAGTTGAGCATGCTTTGTGTTGGAGAAGGTATTTCCTCCAACCAATTTGAGAAATGTTGAAGTTTTCATGCATAATGAGTTGTTAGATGTAGTTCCTACTTCCTTGTGTTGCATTGAGCATAATGAGATGGAGTTGATATTTCCTCCTTTGAATTGTGCATTATTTTGATTTTTCATGCATGATGGGCTGCTAGGCTTGAGTCTTTTAAGTCCGTAAGGTATCTAGATCGACATTCAAGGATGAATGTTCTCAAGGGGGAGATAATATAACACCTCAGAAGTTAGTAGGTTAAAATAGAGCCTAAACATAAGGGTCAACGTCAAGGGAAGAGGGATAGAGCCAAGGAAGATGGCCAAGGCTTACCCAAAATTGGCCAGGCTACTGTCCACAATGACCACGAGGGTCTTCTCGACCTGTAGTGGCCACTACGAGCTGTGGTGCCACCCGTGGTGGTGAGGCAGTGAGCTCACAAAGTTGTCCGAAGAAAGGCTCCCCTTCACGAGCCACTTCATGACCCATGGTGAAGACCACAGCCCATGGGAAGGCTCATGGGATTGCCTTCACCTTATGGGGGGATTGCCAAGGTAGAGTGGCTACTAGTCAAGGGACCACGGGCATCACCACGAGCCGTGGTGCACTTGACAGGTCGTGAGGCTTGGCACCCCACTTTAAAGTGGGGGTTATTTTAGGTAATTCCAATTTAGGTAGTTATTAAATGAGGTCATTTTGCCTTATTATTATACACCTATATAGCCCCTTTTAGGTCATTAACCAGCCCATTCAACTCATAAAATCCCAAAACCCAAAAGAGTTCATCTTCTCCAAAAAATTCTCTCTAGTAGTCTAAGGAAGAAGAAGAAGAAAGTTAGAACTAGGTCTTGAAGAATCAAGATTTTCTCCTCAAATTCATTGGAAATATTCAATAAGGTATGGTAGCTCTTCATCCATAGGTGGCCTTCACCCATGGAGCCCCTTCAAAACCCGTAATTTCAAAACTAGAAAACCCAAAAGTTAGGGTTTGACTTCAATCTCATGGATTCCTTTCAAATTCATTTTTAAAGGTTGAATTATGTTTGTTTATGAATATATTGATAATTTTACATGATTTTAAGTTGAATTCCTCAAGAATCCATGAATTACCCTATTTTCTCAAATTAGATTTTAAAATGTGGGTATTGATTAATGCAAGTAGAATGTTATAGAATTATGAATGTAATGAATTGATTACTTGAAATATGTTATCATCCATGTCTAATGTAGTAATTTTAGATGTGTTGATGAACTATAATCCATGGTCCTTGAAGGGAAAAGTATGAGAATTATGCATGATTATGAGATTTATGTATATGTTTTTAAGAAAACTTTGAGAGTAAAGTGATTATGACTATGATGTAATTGTGGTGTTGTTCAGAGGCTATTCTCACACACACTTATGAATGAAGTATGAATGAAGTTTCCATGATTATGATAGTGATGTTGTGTTGATTGAAAGGCTATTCTCAATTATATGCTTATGAATGATGATGACATGTTGTGAAAGGTTTTCTCACAATATGGGGATTCTTAGGTTGAAAGGTTATTCTAACCTATTAAATCTAGGAGCTATCTTATGAATGATGTTGGATTGAGTGTTGATACATTCTTCCATAATAATGAACTCAAGTAATGAAATGTTAAGTATTCCGTGGGGAATAATGCTAAACACCGAGTGGATATTAATTGAGATTGAAACTCATATGTGAGTTGAGGCTGGGTTTCTAGTAGTAATCTTTTGAGATGGATGCTCATACGTGAGTTGAGGCCGGGTATCTAGTAGTATCAATCTCCTTATCCCATAACTATGTGCCCTCATAGGTCTTTAGCTAGTGGAGGCACCTAAAAGCTAAATTAATTTTTCTACCTTAGGAAAGTAGGACACCCTTTTTGGTGTGGGTAACACCGGGTTCCATGATTTTCTCACATGGTCTATATCGGTTAAGGCTTACCTCCATAATGAATGATTATGAACTATGGCTTCTCAATAAGCACTACCTAGTGTGGGTGGGAGTATGGGATGTCATTCATGCATTGAACAAGTAGGCTTTGAGAGTAGTTATTGTGTGTCCATTTTTTGTTATGATGGTTAATGAAATGAAGTATGCTTAATGTGGATTGTTGATATGAGTTGCTTTCCTTGATACGAATTTTTAAAGGTGAATGTTTCCTTTTCTATGAGTATTAACTAAGGATGATATCAAAGAATGATAAGTATGAATATTGTGGCTTGAAAGTGGTACTTAGTATAGATGGGATTATGAAATCTTATCAATGCATTGCAAAAGTATGACTTAGGGTTACTTAAGAGATGGTCCTATTATGCTACGATGATTTATATGTTGAATATGCTTGTGACTTATGTTTTTATACTAATGTGCATGATGATTCTCAAACTTGGTAAAGTGCATGCTTTTCAACTAAAATGTCCTCTTTAGCATGATTTCATGATTTTATGCATGTCTATCATACTTAGTGCATTTTTGTACTAACCCATATTTTTCTACATATTCCCCCGAGTGTAGGGATTGTCACTCAATTTGATTCCCCTTGTGGCTAGAGCTTGGAATTGATCATTCTCCTTGCTAGTTTGTGTGTATTCATGATTCGAAGACATATGAGTCATTTGTAGTTTCTTTCTAGTATTTCATTTTCAGATTATGTTGAAAGGGTTGTGACCCTATTTTTAATTCAAGTATTGTAATAGATGGCTATAATGAGATAAATCTAGCATCCCTTTGCTTTTATAAAAGACTTCAATTGTATGGTCAAGGTTTTAAAATTTATGCTTCATTTCTTTTATCCTATGTTATGATATGCAAAGGGCTTGTATGAGACCACTTCGGGCTCAAGTACGCCTTGTTACTGTTGGGATATATACTTTTAACCATATGTTAAGATATAATATTCACTATAGAAAAAATATTTGCTCAGTTTTAATAGGTCATATATTCGTTTCTAGTGTATGTTTATTTATATAGTAGATGATTTAGTGTGTATAGTTATATCTTATACACAAAGAATTAAATCATTGGTTCTTATAAGTATAAATTTTTTTGTTCATAATCTAGGATGGAAATTAGACAGGCCATCTGTTCGATTGTAGCACAAGATTATATGTAATTTATCTTGATTATGGGAACGGTATAGTTCCAACTTCTTGTACTAGTGCATTTTGTATGTATTGAACGGGACCAAGTAGAGATCATTGTTTTAGACTGGCTGACAAAAACATATTCTCTAAACTATTAAATGTACTTATATTCTTAATCCTGATATAACTATTATGATCTGTATATATTAATTATCACTTTGATTTATTAAAAGGTGAGATTCTGAGATGGGTCAATACGCCTGGTAGATTGGATGATAATAATATATATTGGTGAAATAATAAGTTAGTTGATTGAATCTATGTCTCGTTATAGAGACTGATTGATATGCATTTTTGAGAAACTTATAAGTTTTCATCGTGTCAAACCTTGCAAGTGGATTTATGAATCCAGCACATGGAATAAGTTAAGTAGTGCTCTAAAGGAAATTAAACATTAAATTAAATTCGTCACTAATTTAATATATCAGTATCTGTAATCTTAACATAGGGAATTACATAAGTGTTTAATGGGGAATTTTGAAATATAAATAGAGGAGTGCAGTTACGAATTTCTAGTGGAATGATTTGTAATTTGTTATGGTAAGAATAATTCAAATTAATTATTTGGAATTATTTCCATAATAGAAAGTCTCAGTAATTAATTATGTGGTCCCTACAATGCTCATATTTAATTAGAACTCAGAATCCTAATTCTAACGGGAAAGGGGGAGAGACGTTAGTTTTCTTTTTATAAGAAAACTAGCGTGTATTTTTCGTTCAAAAAAAATAATATGTGTTTTCAGTCTCCTCTTTGGACGGGGAAGAAATCTCTATAATTAGGGATTCTTCTAACCCTAGAAGATCATTGGTTTTCTATTCCATACTTGCCCACCCAAGTATTGAGAGAGTTCGGATGTGAACTTGAGTCCACTATAGAAGACCATAGTTGTTGTCTATCTTGTGGATTCGCTTGAAGGTATCTGCTCACGCTTCAAAAGGTATTTATCGAATTAAATTTCAGCAAGTTTATGTGTTATAGCATGATTATGTGTTCTAGCATAAATGGTATTGGTTATCTATTATTTATGTAAGCAGAAAGATTCTGATATGCTTCCGTTGTATATATAATTTTCCAACAATTGGCATCAAGAGCTAAATAGATAACAGGATTAAAATATGATTTTCATCTTAATATCATTTTCGAATATTTGAGAAAATTGGATGATATTTGATGCGACGAATGAAATCAAAATACTATTTTAATCCAATCTAGTTGTGATAAGAGCAAGAAAAGTGGTTCTTGTTCGGCCGTATTACTGTTTAGTATTTACCACTATACAAAGTTGTTGCCTCTCAGATTAAAGATTAATTAATGTGGCGGCTAGGACCTTTTTCGCATATATAAATATTTTTAAACAAAGTATTAGATTCGTTATCTTGATTTACTTGTTTTAAAAAAATATATATATTTTTTGCTTGAGAGTTCTGACGGCAGCCACCATTTAATGAGAAAATCTAGAACTTTTTTCTTTTCTGTGGAGGTTAGCTATTGTTTTGACAAAGTCAAATATTCATTCTTTGTTTACTTTGAGTTTAATTCCATGTAAACTTTAGAATTGATGGCGTGGTTTTCAATATAATTTCTTGATTCAAGATTCTCTTTCAAGAAGTATTAGAATAAGATGGTAATAATTATATGAGCAATTTCTTTTTCTCACAGTATTGGATTGTATAAAGAATTTATAATTGATAAATAATTACTATTGGAGTGGTTTATTTATTTGAAATTATTAGAAAATTTTTATACTTTTCACATGTGAGATTTCAATACATGAATTGAGAATTATGATTGATAAATAAGATCTATGAAAGTAATTTATTTATTTAAGTCATTAGAAATTCTCAATGTATCATGTATAAATTGTCCTAAGTGATGAATACTAGTGGTGAAAATTTATTTGCTTGAATAGAGATTCACCGTAAGATGCTAGTAATACTTAATTAATTCATTAGAAGAGATATTGAGGTTTTCACTCAAAATGTGAAAACGTAATATCTTGAATTCTCACGTGTATTAATTGAGAGGACAATTTGATATATAAGGACATTAGTTGAGTGTCTTAGTCAAAGGAAAGACACATAGTATGTCTTGTGCTCATGAGATAATTATTAAAAGAGAATGAAAATCTGAATCAAGTTATTTTAATCTTTAACTATGCCTAAAACGATATTTTTTCAAATTTGGTCATAGTTTAGGTGGTCTTGAATTTTTTGTTCTCTGATTGACTTGAAATTTGATAGTTCCATCGAATATCGTTTAGAGGAGTTTAGGTAGTTTGTCAAATTAAAATTTGATTTGTATATGATAAGGCCATTCTTCATGTCAGTTATATTTATCTTGAATTCACATAGTGATTTAACATAAATTGATATGTGATAAGAGTTTAGGTCATGTCGTTTTAATTCCTAAAGATGCTTAAATCACTTGAATTTGAATTTGTTCATAGCTTTGAAAATAAAGATTCTTTATAGACTCCAATTGACCTGAAATTTAGTAAGTTCATTGATAACGGCCTAGTAAGAAGTACTCATTGTTATGTGGTTATGATTCTTTGAGGTCATTAAAATGATTTTAAAGTTGTTCTTTGAAATTAAAATGTGATTTACTATGAATGTCATCCATTATATTTGTTTTATTTATGTTATATGTGGTACATGATTACACGTGATGAGTTACCATGAATTGGTATATGATAAGGATATAGAATTGATTATTTATCCTTAAATCGTTTGAATCTGAATTTGATCATAGCTTTAGAAATAAATATTATTTTTGAACTCTAATCGATTTGAAATTCATAGGTTCATCAGAAAGGATCAAATTTAAAACACTCATTGTTATGCAGTGATTTGGTAATTAGAGGTCATTTGGATGATGTTTTTAGATAATTTTTGTATCTTGAAAAATTTGAGTTTACCGAAAAATTGCTCGACTATGATATAGTGGTGATAGAGTTTGTTCTCTAGACTAAATTTTAGTGAAGTATTAAGTTCATGTGTTGGCTTAGACCTTCCTCCATATCGGATGAAATTAATACAAGTCATTAAAATTTAATCTCTAGTTTTGATTTTCTGTATTGATTGTCCCCATCTGAGTAATATTTGATTGGATCAATGGATCTAGGGATAATGATATTCACTTGACCTAAATTAACATATACTCTCAATCTGAGTTAGTTTTTGTTCTAAATTTGTCAAAGTGAATAGCAGACACCACATCTGTATGTTACATGAGTAGCCATGTTTTCATCAAATATTATTGTTCAAAATGCATTGATATCTATGAAGTGTGTTTTGAATTTTAATATTCAATGTATACATAAATATGCTATTTATTTTGAAATTTAAGAATTTCGTTCTTTATTCTTAATTTGTGTATCTATTTCACAAAATGATGATATATGATAAGAATTACTAAGCGGGAAAATCTTAAATTCTATTTTGGCCAAACAATGTTTTCAACCAAATTGATTATAGTTTTGGAATTTGAATAAAATAAAAAGAACTCTAATTGATCTGAAATTTGGTAGATTCATCAGAATGACCTAGTAAGAAATTTATTTTCTTTCCAGATCGTTATATGAGTTTTTTGGTCATATTTGATTAAATAGTAGTGAAGTATTATTTTTATATGATGGCTTGGACCTTCCTCCCAATTGGATGAAATTAATACAAGTCACTATGTATTTAATCGTCTAGTTTTTATAATCTGTATTAACTAGAGGATTTTCACTTGACTTAAACTAACAATAGACTCTCTAGTTAGGCATGTATAAGTTTATGGAGTGAATAATCAGTCATTGTACATGTGTATTGCATGAGTAGTTCTCCAATCCCATCGATTGGCTATACAAGATGCATGAATATATATGTATAAATGAGCCCTGAATTTAATATATTTGTTTGTAACTCTCCTATCATTTAGTTTGATGAATATTTTATTTCTTGTGGTACATTGATGCGTGAATTTTTTTATTAGTATTATCTATCATGAACGGAATTATATTAATCTATCTCATAAGGGAAAATATTTTTTAAATTTAATGAAACTTATCTGTTCATTAGCATTTAGTAATTTATTCTAAATAGAATTTCAAGGTTAGTTAATGGATGGACATAACGGTTCATTGAAAGTGAAGTCACTACCAACATGTGAGTCTTGTTTAGAAGGAAAAATGACTAAGACATCTTTCATCTTAAAAAAAAAAAAAAAAAAAAAAAAAAAAAGAGATAGTGATAAGTTATAATTAATCTATTCTAATTTGTGTAATAAATGAACATTTGGGCAAGAGGTGGATTTGAGTATTCTGAGTTTTCAAGAAGGTTAATCATGATATGAATATATTTTTTGATCTTTTGTATGTCTAAATGTCTTGATAAACTCAAAATATTTAAGACACATGAAAATAACATCATGAAAAATTATAAAGTCATTGCAATCTGATTGTAGTGACGTAAATTTCTCTGCAAAGCTCACGAGTCACTTATCATATAGAATAATTGCATTTCAATGGTCTACACCAGACACTCTATAATATATTGGTGTAGAAGAGAAAAGAAGTAAAGTCTTATGAAGATGACAAGATTAATTATTGACTTATTATTAGTTATTTTGTTTCTTTTGGGATAGGTTAATAACTACATATCACATTCTGAATTCAATTCTTTCAAATCAGTGCCTTGAACAACTATAGAACTAGTTGGATTTGACGTAAGTCTAATATGTGACATGTTCAGATATAGGATTGTCCAACATATGTGCTGAGTGGGAGAATAAGAAAATTGAAATTAAGAATGAAATGTGTGTGTTAATTGAATATCCTAAGAATGAAAGAATGTTTATTATAGTGTCCTAAAGAAAATAAGGCAATTGTTAACTCAGTTGTCTGATTTCTAGAAAAGTTCATTTAGTAAACAATGTTCCTAGAAGTAAACTTGTTTTTCAGGAATCGAACAAAGAAATAACAAATAAATCAACTGTAACTTCATACGCTCAAAAACATCTAATCGGTATGTCAGAAATGACGCTCCATTGCATTTAAATAGTGGAAGAAACGTTACTAGACATAAGAAAACTACTACCTCAACTAGTGGAAGTGATGTTGAGCAAATTAAAGAACACTATATGAAGTTGTTAATATTTAAATATCGAAAGATTTTGAAGAAAATATAAAGACTCAAGATCATGAAAGTGTGATTATGTAGTAGTGCTTAGTCATAGTGAGAGAATCATAGCTCTTGGAAGGTTTCATGAGATGCTCTCTCAAGATCTAGTACAAAATCGATTTGTTACGAAGAAGCACTACTAGACAAAATTGCATGAGAAAATAGCTTGGTAAATTTCTTCTGATAAGAAATAAAGATATGCTTATGAAAGTTGTAAATGCATAGTTAAGAGTCTAAGTGGGAGATTGTTAGGGTATATACTATTTATCATGTGTTTAGACATTGTATTCTAACAATTTTCAAGATTAAATATCTAAGTGGGAGATAGTTAGGGTATATACTATTAACCATGCATTTAGATATAGTACATTATAACAATTGTGATGGTTAAAAGTCTAAGTGGGAGATTGTTGGGATATATACTATTTACCATATGTTAAGATATAATATTTATTATAGAATAAATATTTGCTCAGTTTTAATAGATCATATATTCGTTTCTAGTGTCTATTTACTTATATAGTAGAGGATTTAGTGTGTAGAGTTTTAGCTTATACATAGAGGATTAAATCATCGGTTCTTATAAGTATAAATTATTTTGTACACAATCTAGGATGAAAATTGGACATGTCATCGGCACGATTGTAGCACAAGAAAATATGTAATTTATCTTGATTATGGGAACGGTATAGTTCCAACTTCTTGTGCTAGTGCATTTTGTATGTATTGAACGGAACCGAGTAGAGATAGTTGTCTTAGACCTGACAAAAAAAAATTCTCTAAACTATTAAATGTACATATATTCTTAATCCTAATATAACTATTATGATCTGTATATATTAATTATCGTTTTGATTTATTAAAAGGTGAGATTCTGATATGGGTCAATATGTCTAGTAGATTGGATGATAATAATATATATTGGTGAAATAATAAGTTAGTTGATAGAATCCATGTCTCGTTATAGAGATTGACTGATATGCCTTTTCGAGAAACTTATAAGGTTTCACGTGTCAAACCTTGCAAGTGGATTAATGAATCCGGCACATGGAATAAGTTAAGTAGTTCTCTAAAGGAAATTAATTATTAAATTAAATTTGCCAGTAATTTAATTTATTGATTAGTATCTGTAATCTTAACATGAGTAATTACATAAGTGTTTAATGGGGAATTTTGAAATATAAATAAAGGAGTGAAATTACGAATTTCTAGTGGAATGATTTATAATTTATTATGGTAAGAATAATTCAAATTAATTATTTGAAATTATTTCCATAATAGGAAGCCTCAGTAATTAATTATGTTGTCCCTACAGTGCCCATATATAACTACATTTCAGAATCTTAATTCTAAAGGGAAAAGTAGAGAGGTGTTAGTTTTCTTATAAAAAGAAAACTAGCGTGTATTTTTGGGTGAAAAAAATAACATGTGTTTTCATTCTCCTCTTTGGACTGGGAAGAAATCTCTATAATTAGGGATTCCTCTAACCCTAGAAGATGATTAGTTTTATATTCGATACTTGTCCACCCAAGTATTGAGAGAATTTAGGTGTGAACTTGGGATCACTGTAGAAGACAATAAGTGTTGTCTATCTTGTGGATTCACTTGAAGGTCTGCCTAATTCGCTTGAAGGTATCTACTCACGCTTCAAGAGTTAATTAACGAATTAAATTTCAACAAGTTTATGTGTTCTAGCATAAATGGTATTGGTTAGCTATTATTCATGTAAGCAGAAAGATTCTGGTATGCTTCCGCTGTGCATATAATTTTTTAACAGTTATATCTAAGGTGTACCCCTGGGTCGTGACATCTTCGAAACCTTACCTCTTTCTCATTCCTTGAAACTCCCACCCTGACCCTATTTCTCCTCTTTGAACCGCCACTCCCACCCTCTATCTTTTTCTTCAGACTAGGGCTGTTCAAAACCGAACCAAAACCGATAACCCGAACCGAAAAAAAAGTTATTGGTTTATAGTATTAGGTTATTGGTTTAGCGGTTTTGATAATGGTTTTGATTTTTTTTAGTTATCGGGTTATCGGTCCGTAACGGTTTGAAGTTTTTTCTTAACGGGTTAACCGATAACCCGATAGTATATTAAATAATTATATTTATACCATTTTGTATATAAAGTCCTTGATTTAGAGTTTGATTTCCTACTTTTATTTTTGGTCGTCTCAAACACTTGGTTATTCTACAATGTAAAAGTGTTTGCTTTTGAGCAAGATGTAACTTGTGAACTCATGTGCATGGTTTATTTGGTTTGTCACCTTGTTTCTAAGTGATTTTCAATGTTTTATTTTTGTGTTAAATCTTAACAGTTAAACCGATAACCGAACCGATAACAATCAAAAACCGATAAATCAATAACCGATAAGTCAATATCTTAATGGTTCTATAACGGTTTAGCATTTCTATAAACCGATAACCAATAAGCCAACCCGATAAACTTCAAAACCGAACCGAACCGACCGATACGCAGCCCTACTTCAGACATCACCACCTCAACCATCACCTGCCTCACACTTTTCTTCTTTTTATTTGTTGAGCTTTCCATCTTCTTTCTCCTTCTTTGAATCTCCCCCACCCCTAGCCCCATTTCATTTTGATTAGTAAAGGGGTGTGATGAACAGGGAAAGAAAACCAACCATTTGTTCTTGCTTCAAATGGTAGTGATTGAATGTGATGAACTTGAAACTCTTTTTATTGAAAAAATTATAATTCCTTCATCTCAAATTAATTTTTTCAATTATTATTATTTATTTGTTTTGATAATGTTTCTTAAATATTGAATGTGTTTTTGTGAGAATGATTTTGAAATCTTGGATCAATCTTGCAATCATGAAAGAGAAGCAGGGTTCAGGCCAATCGATCCTATTTCGATTATACGGCTGGGTTCTAAACCAAAAAAGGGCATTTGAAAGCAGAGTTTGTTCAATTGTAATCTTGATGGAATTGAGGAACAATCAAGCTCATTTTTTGAGAATTTTTAATTTCAAAATTATGAATAAATAATAATAATAATAATTAAAAAGTCAAAATTTAAATAATGTTCAATGTGACACTGATGTGGCAATGATGTGAAGCTGATGTATCCATGACATGGCGCATGTGGAATGCACTTGCCATTTTGAGACTGATATTATAATTTTAGGATGATATTAAATTCACTTGAAAAGAGATCAAGAGATAAATAATTATCCTAAAATTAAAGGGCTAAAGTAATCTTTGTTGCCAAGTTCGGAGGGTTGGGGGGTGATTTTGTGTGTTTTTTCTTTCATCATCACCCTTGACTATACCACCCTTGCTCTCTGCATTGTCAACTTCAGATATGGTTGATTCAGTGAAGGATTAAGAAAAGTCCCGTGAAACACTAAAACAATCAAGTGAAAGAGCACAACGGATTAACAACACAGGAAGAAGGCATATCCATCCTCCTATCCAATAGTCGGCAGCACATCTGACGGAACATGGACAATGGACCAAATAACTAGAACAAAATCTTTAACTCTTCAACAAAATTTCATTTTCAATAATTAAGTACTATTTTAGGTTCAAATGGGTGTATGTCGCTTTGTTTTGGCGAGGCTGTAGAGGTATATGGATGGAGGGGTTGGAGTTGTTGTGACGATGGATAGATGAATTTTGACACCCTGAGAATAAGAAAATAACTCCACTATGAGAATTTAAAAGGAATGATGGTATTTATGAAGAGACGTTTTCAACCACGGTTCCATAAACGAGGAAGTGGCGAGTTATATTATACTCTATCTGTTCAATTTTATTTGTCAGTTATTTTTAACATATATTTTTATTTTTAATTGTCACTTTTGACATATCAAGAAAAGATAAATATTTTTCTTCAATGTTTTACCCTTAGCATTAAATATTTTTCTCCAAATCATCTTCCAAGAGTTAATACTAAACATCAATTAATATGGGTAATGTGGTAAAATACATATATCATAATTATATTCATAATGGGTGTGTCAAGTCAAACAGTGACAACTAAAAATGAACGGGGGAGTCTTTTGATATATATATATATATATATATATAGATTAAAAAATATATTTAACTATTATTAAACATAAATTTGTAAAGGAGTAGCTAATTATACACGTTAGGAAGAAACTGCAATATATTTATTTAATATTGAACTTAAATTCGAAAAACAGTAGCTAAATACACGTTGGGTTGGGGAGAAACCGTAGAAATAAATTTAGGGGTTGAATTATAATTATCTAAATTTTTCATGATTTAATAATTTTATTTTTAAATTTGTGCCACTATTTAAAAAAAAATAAAATTATCCTACGGTAGAGCAGTAATGTGATAAAATACATATATCAATAATTATATTCATAATGGGTGTGTCAAATCAAACAGTGACAGCTAAAAATGAACGGAGGGATTCTTTTGATATATATATATATATATATATATATATATATATTAAAAAATATATTTAACTATTATTAAACTTAAATTTGTAAAGGATAAAAGCAAAAAATCAAATTTCTCCATCAATCACTACCTTTATGTCATCCCCCACTCCCAAAATTCTCATGCTGCTTTTAAGCATGCCGTATTTGTGAGCTATCTTGAGAAATAATATTTCATATATAAGTTAGTAAAATTTAACTTAAAAGCTCTATACCTACTTAGAAAGATATAAATGATTATTCCAACATTTTCTTATGAGATTAAGATTCTCCGCATGTGTATAAATGACAGAGTTAAACTAAAACAATCAAAAAAATAAATAAAAAAAGATTATTCCATTAGGATACTTCATTTACTTTTTTTTTTTGGTGCTAATTGTCGCTAATTTTGGACTATATTTTATGTAAATGAAAACTTGGCAAGATATAATCAATATGAATTATGGTGCAGTGGTGAGACTTTCACTCTTAATTAGAAGTCTCATGTTTGTACCTAGGGTACAGAGAAATATTGTTCGAAGCGTCACCCCGAAATGAGCCCTTTAGTGCGTGCGCAATCTGAATTAGTTGAGGGGGTTCAATATAACCTAAAAAAAGATATCTTGACTATATTTCATACAAATAACACTCAAGGCTTGACCAAGTCTAGACGTATAAATTATCTTTTAAAATTTAGTAACATAGCTTTGTTCCATTTCTTAGGAAATTATGCTACCCTCAGATTCTTCCTAAATGTCTACATCAACTTTCGTACACCTCAATCAATTTTACGAGATACGTTCCGCCTACTATTGTATTTCCTTTTCTTTAATTTACAACAATTGGACAATGTCTACAAATTTAAACTATTCAATATTGGATGAAAATGAGAGAGTATTTACTATATATATATATATATATATATATATATATATATTAATCAAATACAATTTTAAAGTTTTTGAAGCTTCATTTACAAAGGTTTGATAGAATTAAATCTTTATTACTATATTTCGATAATATAAAGTTAAAAATCAAGAAATTGAATTGAGTAGGCAGATCAATTTTTACTCGATTTGGTACATCTTGACTATTCAATAGCATGTCTTCCTTCACTCATTAACTATTTCACCAAATACTTTCACTTTCCACCAACACATACATCCATTGACTTTTCCATCAATGTTTCATTAGATCTCTATGATTAGATCAAATGATATTTTGAGCCATAATATATAGCTTATAGAGCTATAACCATACTATCAACAACTATCTGCCCTAGTCACTCATTTGTAGCCAAAACAATTAATATCACAAAAATTAGGAACTTCAGAAAGAATAATATTCAAAAGCTAAAATATGAAGTTCAATTTATATAAAAGAAAAAAGAGAGCTTCAAATAGCATGTTTAGCGGTCACGAGCATGAAAATCTAATAAAAACACAACACCATCCGCTAGAGTTGTCTATAAAATAAAAAAGGGGTTTGTAGTTGCAAAATAAAAGCACACAATTTTAAGACATCTAATTAAAATTTGACTTTAGTTCACAGACTAATCATTGAGCTGCCCCTTCCTTGATCAATAAGCAGATCACAATGGTTTTGCCGCTTCATTTTTTGCGAGATGATATTCTTTAGCACTTTGTAAGTACTGTGGATACAAGACCAAGAAATGAGTTTGTTAGAATACAGATAAATAACAAAATATTATGACTATAAGGGTGCATTCATGGAGAAACAAAGTATTTACCATTGAAGGTTTTAAATTTTCTGGGGTTGATTGGACAACCAACGAATTTTTGAATTACTTCAAAGAGCATTTCCGGAGGGGTCTTCTTCAAAATTTGGACAACACCAAGAATTGTCTTCCCGCTGTCAAAGTAAATATGACTATTAGCATGACCACTCTTGCAACCAGCGTGCCTCTCAAATTCCTAAGCACTTAGATACTTCTTCTACATGAGACATAATGCCCTATTAGACATACAGAAAATTTGCGAGAACAAATAGTAGAAGAGTAAAAGAAAGTCTTGCCTCGAATAACTTGCAGTTATCACAACTACATAGGTAACCATTCCCTTCAATAACTCCTATAAGAGATGTCTGCACCATGAAAAAAACATGCGTAGAACCAAAAATCTCGAAACCTCAAAGAAGAATTCAGGAATCAAACCTTACCTCTGATGACATTGAGCTATATTTCATGGGCACTCCATCAAGTAAACCACTTGACAATAAAATTTTTAAATGGGTAGGGAAAGTGTTCTACACTTTTTTCTTGAAGCCAACACCAATGTCCTTATCATGATTCACGGGGTTTTTTCCCTTTCCAGAGTTGTCCCCCATCAAAATGACTTTTCCTTTTTCTTTTCCAAGTTCGAGAGATGTAGCATTTATACTATTGGTGTTGGATATGTTCACGCATGCATCTGTTGAAATTGGTTTTGTCACTTACATACTGCACGACTTGTTTCTTATTAGAGAATAACTCTCTTTCTGAAAAATCCATAGCACGTTGCTTTTCGATCTCAACATACGTCCCTCTACCATTCTCTCCATCAGCTAGAGCATCAACATCATTTAGCATCTCAGGGACTTTATTCTCGAAAGTCTGGAAAGATCATAAAACAATTGTTGAAGAGTGAAAAAGAGATTATTAAGGCTATTCTGAGTTTTACCAAAATCTTTTCTGGGAGAAGGCATAGGAAAATCGCACATATGATAGTTCAGGTTTGAAACACAAAAAAATGTATACTTTAGATGTGTTTTTGACCCTTCACTCAAAATTTCATGTTATTTAGGAAACTATTTTCTACTTCAATTGTATATGGAGATACATATGCTTGCTATGGAGATAAAATTATTCACCAAACATAGTCGAGAGAGAATGTCTACTATACACTTCCTCCACATACAATAACGTAGAGCATTAAGATACATATAAGCAAAACTTTTTGAGAACCTTATTTTTCCCTCACAGATGACTCTAATTCTTAAAGACTCTAATATAAGAAGTACTATAAAAATAACAATCAAATTTATCCATCAATCACGACATTAACATATCTCATCCCCACCCTCTCAATTCTCATGCCACTTTGAACTACGTCGTATTTATGAGCTATCTTGAGAAATAATACTTCATATACAAGTTAGTAACATTTAACATAAAAACTCTATACCTACTTAGAAAGATATAAATGACTATTTCTACCTTCTCTTATGAGATTATGATTCTTCGCATATGTATAAGCGACAGAGTTAAACTAAAACAATCAAAAAATAAATAAAAAAAGATTATTCTATTAGGATATTTCATTTACTTTTTTCTGATGAATCTACCATGTGAAAATTTTTATCCTTCTTTATTAATTTCTCCTTATCATCTTCATTAATTATAGTTTTGACCAACTCTTCCAAGTGAAGTTCGTCAACAATAATTTTTTTCCCTTTCTTCTTAGTGTCTGAAGAAAGGAAATCATCAAGTAAAATTTGGCATGCAAGGAGATATAATTGCATATAAATGATACCTTTCTATGTAGTAACAACATATCCTCTCGTACCAAATTTCATGTGATGATTTACTTTCTTTAGTCATACTTTCTTTAATCATTAGAAAGAAAGGGAGAGGAAAATTAATCTTATATGTACCACAAAGAAAAAGATCAAAGTGCACATCCAAGATTGATAAAATAACATAGATCAAAGCAAGAGTATTCTTACAAAATTTTAAAATATTATTGTTGAAACAAAATTTATATAATTGTTAAAATTTATATGATTGTTGAAATAATTCAAGTCGAAAATTTTACCATTTCCAACTATTTCAGATGCAGTCCTCCAACAACGAATAATAGCGATCGAGCTCTACCAATGCTAAAATCTCCCACTTCAAAAATCAAAGCAAAAAATATACATAAAATAATTAGAACATATTATGAAATCTGAAAAACAATATTAAAAAGAGTGACTCTCTCTCTCCACCTGAAAATTCAATTATGGAAAATACCGTCAAACAAAACATCAAAAATATTGAAGGTCAAAAATAAATAAATCCCATTCAGGTAGATTTACTAATTTCGAAATCATTGCTAACATTAACAACAACAACAAAACAATCAAAATCATTACTAAAACCATTTGTTTAAACTTAGTAATAAAAAAATGTTTTCCTTTTTCTCATTTTTAAATGAGAAAGTTCAGATGATTTAACAATAAAAATCAGGTTATAGCTTAATAAAATGGAAGATGATCACAATTCACAAGTGAATTCTACATGATGAATTCTAACGAAATCGATGATCAAATTGAAATGACTTAGTTTTTTTTGACAAGTAGTTCACCTCAATTGCAGCTCGCCAGTAAATTTTCTGAGATGAATTCTGGAGAAATTAGTTATAGAGTGTTTCATGTTTAATGGGTTTTTTGCTAGAGAGAAAAAGAAAGCTCAGGTATATATATACTAGTGCGACTATGTTATGTCATATGAGTTTTATTAATCCAATGATAAGTTGTTCCGGATTTGTCAATTAAACAACAAAATAAGTGGCACTATAACTTTTATTGGTGTTATCCTTCAGATCAAACAACCCCTAGTAGTTTATTGGGATTCCCTCAAATGGGAAAAAAGGTTAAAATATTTATTTTTTAAAACTTTCTAGTCAAAGATTAGTTAATAGGAAATTATCTATGTTTATGCTTGTTTTATCCTAAATTACTTGACCAATGTAAATTTTTTCTCCATTAATAGTTTTAAGATTTAGTAAATAATTTCTTTTTCATATACGCCAAAATTATCCTAAATTTTATTTATTAATAGTATGAAAAGCATTTACATGGTCAAATATAGTTTGAGATTTCTATTTTTATTTTTATTTTGATAAAACATCACAATACACTATCTAGTGGTATAAATTTACAAAATAAAAGTATGAAATTTCAACAACGAAGACACCTAAAATTGATTTCGAAATGATATTATTAATAGATTGTTTATTTATGAGATTATTTTCTTCACTAACAATATTTAGATTTAGGAAATATTTGTTTCTTCATATATGCTCATTTATCCTAAACTGGTGTTTGGCCCTCCTACAACCATAGGCCGGGAAGAGGTTGCCGCTGCCATGGATTTTCGTTTATTAGTTTAAACATATATTTTTTCTCTTCAATATGTGTATTCTACATAAATCCCTGTTTTTGAGAAATGACTATAGAATGGAATTTGCAAGCACATCACCAGTGGATATAAGGAAAGTTACTCCACTATAAGATGCCTTGAATATGTGTGCTTTAAAAGTAAGGTGAGTTTATTGATATTAAAAGCAAACTTGTTTTCTTTTTCTTTTTAAAAAAGAAATGTAATTTAGTAAAACTCTCTTTATGACAGTCTTGTTTGTTATTAAATCATTAATCTTTTACGTGACAAACTGTTATACACGTATGATAATATTATATTTAAATCTAATTTTTACTTCTGCAGCTAAAGTAAATATGCTCTAAAGAATCAAGTATTCTTTTATAACTGCTCCTAATTGGTGCATTGGCATGAAAAGACCAAATCTGAAGACATGATAGTTACTTAGATGTACATTTTTCTGCTAAACAAGTAAAAGGATGAAACTAATGAACCAAAAATTCAATTACTAATGTAAAACAAGGTTCAAAACCACTCAAATCTGAAATCACAAAATGAGGGAAATGCAACACTTTGAAGTACAAAAAACTTTATCTAAAAAAAAAACAGCACCATGATTTTGTAACTATAAACATCACTAATAGTGGACATTATTCCCACCGAGTGATATTCTTAGAAATGTATTGTCGAAAAGTTAATCAATTAAAAAACAGCACTAATTTTGCACAAATAATGACTTTTTTTTGTACTTCTCGAATTTGGAGGGGCTTAAGTAGGATAAGAGAAAATCAAAGAGAATGAATGATAATAACCGCAACTTTGTAAGTTCTACGATACAAGACCAAGAAATGAGTTTATTAGGATACAATAGTAATGGGGGCAGCAAAATGGGTTACTACAACAACTCGCAATTTCACAATACAAACACAAATATATATTCGTAAACTATGTTTTACTTAATGAAATAGGACACAACAAATTCAATTGCAGGGAACAACAGTACAGGAAAATACACTTGAAAATTGAGCTAAAAGTCTAAAAGGAGACGAGAATATTGAAAATCATAATTAACTTCCTGATCGCTTCCTACCCACGTTCTCACACTTCTATACCAATTCCATTACTAAATCTAGCATTGCTTGCGTGACTTTCTTCCTTCCCAAAAGTAATCGTCGAACCTTTTAGGTGAAATTAAGCTTCTTGTACCCGACGCGGCTAGTCAATGTAGAAATTACCCATGGCATCAGGCGTTGGGATCCTAGAGGCAACACCAATATCCTTATCGTCATTCACATTGTTGATTGCGTAATTGTATGTAGGATTGATGGGATTGCAGAATTGTCCCCCATAGAAATGATGTTTCCAATTTCATGTACTACAGATGTAGCATTTATGCTATCTTCGCCATTTTCTGTAGATTTCGGCACAAGAGCATCAACATCATTAAGTGCCTCAGGGAAATTTTTTTGGAAAGATGATATAAAAACTTGTCAAAGAATGAAAAAAGAAATTATTAAGGTTATGCAAGTTTCATCGATTATATTTTTATGGAGAAGGCATATAAAGGCACAAATATTTCATGTTATTTTGAAAAAAAAAAATTCTACTGCAATTGTAAATGAAAAACCCTAACTTGGAGGAGTTGGCTTGATCTCTATTGATGAAGAAGACAAGGGGAAATCCAAAAAACACATATGACTAGATACAAGGGATGATAGTATGTTGTTTAATAATTGAACCAATTAATTTTTAACACACTAAATTTAATATTTAATAACTATTTTTTCCTTTTTAAAGTAGTGCACATTCTAGAATTTCGAGATTCTCCTTTGATTAAGGTACCCTCGATAAGTTAAGGAGGAGCCAACGTATGTCCATGTCAAGAATCATTATGCAGAATGGAATATCAATAAAAGAACTTTTGGTTTGAACAACTAGATCTCAATTTATTGTATATGACTTGAACCATAACAATTTCTCAACATAAAAACATTAATCTTATCCCACAAGGTAGATGAAAAAACAACACATATCAAAGAACACATTAGAGATTGAAAAAAAATAAAAAAAAGCACACAAATCAAATTAAAGCATACATTATAGATTGAAAAAAGAAACGTCAATCAAAGCAAGAAAGATTTGTTTTCAATTTACCATAGCCTTACAACATTTAAAAAAATTATTGGTGCAAAAAACATGTTGAAACAATTCCAGTCGAAAACTTTACCATTTCCAAGTATTTCATATGTAGTGTTCCAACACCGAATAGCAAGTATCGAGTTCTATGAATGCTAAAATTTGTCACTTCAAAAATCAAAGAAAAAAATGAAAATAAGATAATCAGAACAAATAACCTGATAAAATATAATTAAAAAAGAGAATCTCACTTTCAAGTTGATAACTCAATTATAGAAAATAACGCCAAACATAGCACCAAAAATATTGAAGATTAAATAAAAATAAATGAATAATTCTCACAAGTAGATATGCTGGTTCAGAATCATCACTAAAATTAGTTGTCTATAATAAGTAAATAAACAGAAAAAAATTGCATCCATTTTTTATATTTAAAACTCTTAAACGAGAAAGTTCATATGATGCATTTAGTAGAAATAAGAGATTATCAAAGGTAAATTCTATGTGATGAATTCCGGCATATTTAATGAACTAAGCAAAGTGACGGAGTTTTTGATCGAGTAGTTGACCTCAATCGTAGCTCACCGGTGAATTCTTCGGGATAAATTCCGACCAAATTAATTGGAGATGGGTTTTAGTTTAATGTTTTGGTAGATTCTCAAACACTGAAATTTGACAAGTGAGAGGAAGAGAAAGCTTAGAGTTCATATATTAGTGTGATGAGTGATCCTATACAGCGCGAATTACAGAAAATAATATGTAATGTCTAGTTTAATTGACTATGTTATGTCACGAAGGTTTTGCTAAAGAATCTTAAATGAAATGTCATAATTAGTAGTTATTGACTGGCCCGCTAGAATGGAATAAATGATAAAAAAAACATTGAGTAATTAACTTTTATGGTAAAAAATTAGTAAATAGAAAAGTATCCATATATATACCTGTTTTGTCCTAAATTACTTGATCACATTTATTTTGAAAATTTAAATTTTCTTCACTAATTGTTTTAAGATTTAGTAATTTTTTTTTCCATATATGCCCATTTTATCAAAAATTACTTGTTCACACTTGTTTTGAGAATTCAATTTTATTTATTAATAGTGTGAAAAGTATTTACATGGTCAAATATAATTTGAGATTTCAACAATAGAGACACCTAAAATTGATTTCGAAATGATATTATTAATAGTTTATTAATTATTAGAGAATCTCATAAATAATCAAATAAAATTTAAAATAAAGGCTTAAGGTTCTAATAATGTAACAATATTTTTATAAAACAAAGTATGGTTGTTCTGTACTCACACCAAATCAACAAATACATGACACATGAGAACTTACCCTTTGATTATTAAATATTATAGTCAAAGATTAGTAAAAATAAAATTATTCATATACTTATTATGTCCTAAATTACCTGATCACACTTATTTTAAGAATTTAAATTTAAATTAAATTTTTCTTCATTAACTTTTTCAAGATTCAGTACTTTTTTTTAAAAAAAAATATGCTCATTTTATTCTAAACTGCTTGATCACACTTAGTTTCATAATTTAAATTTTCTTTACTAAAAAAATTTATAAGATGTAACATCCGACAATTTGAAATAGCTATGAAGAAGCTTGAAATTGGAAGTAGCCATTTTTGGAAAAAAATACAGAATCTGGAAAATTTGGCTAAGTGTGGAAATCAGTGATTTTTGGCCAACTTTGAGCAGTCGTAACTCCTAGATCACGATGAGTTAGGAGTAGCCAGTTATGGTTGCGAAGCTTGTGGAATGATCTTTCCAACGCCACTGAGATTGCTCGATTTCGAGTTCGTATGAGCGAGTTATAGCCATTGAAAGTTGGGCAGTTGGCAGGGAATCCGTCCGGAAATTTTAAGGGCATTTTGGTCTTTTCCCTAGCCATTTCTTTTGAGGTTATATTGTGTGTTAGGCTGTTTATGGATCATTTTTATCCTATTTTTAAAAGAGAAAGAGTTAGGGTTCTTGAGAGTGAAAAAGAGAAGAAGAAGAGAAGAAGAGGAGAAAGGAGATCAACAAGTTCCCGTCGTGGATTTTCGTCGGGGTGATCCCTATCAAGGTATGTGAGTTCTTTGTGTGGGTTGATCCTTTCCCCCACACACCAAGCTCATTTGTTTTTATGATTTGAGAAAAGATTGGATTGTTGTTGAAGTTGTTGAAGTTGTTAGTTGTTGTTGATGTTGTTAGTTGTGTTGTTGAAGTTATTGTTGATTGTGGGACATGATTGGGTTGTGTATTTGAGTTGTAGTTTATTGTATGTTGAGAGATTGATGATCCTTAGTGTTTGGGGTTAAATCCATTGAAGTAAGGGTGGTTTAGAGTTGAAGAAAAGAGGGAGAAAAGTCGGTTTTTTTTTTGGGAAAAGGGCTGGTGCCTGGCAGAGTGGCCAGCAGTCCCCTTTGAAGTTGAGGGTTGGTGCCTGGCAGAGTGGCCAGCAGTCCCGTTTGAAGTTGAGGGCTGGCGCCCCGCGCCTCTTAGAGCACCAAGGACGTCAATCCTTCCCGTTACCTTAATTCCCTATTTTTATTTTATTTTTGTTCCTAGGTATTATACCTATGTTTCCTAGTTGTTTCCAACACTCCTAGGTACTTCTAAAGTCAAGAACTCATCCGTAACATGTGAGCAAACACCTTGAATCCAAAATTCCAATTTAAGGAGAGTTAGTTAGAAGTCAAGTGAAGTTAGAAATTAAGAGTTAAGCTTAGAAATTAAGCAAGTCAAGCTAGTTGTAAAGTTGTTCAAGAGTCTTTATTGAACGTTTTAACTTTATTTTTTTGACTCAAGTGTCAAGTCAAGCAAAGAGCTTAGAGTTTCAAGCTAAGTAAAGAGTCTCAAGTTTCAAGTTAAGTTCATTTTCTCAAAGTTATTAGGGAACTATGTATTCCCAAAGAAGTTTTAAAGAATTGTCTTTACATTTAAACAAGGTTGGAAACTGAAATTTCCAAAGAGCCTTCGGGATAGTTTTTTTTTTTTTTTTTTTTTTGAGTAATTATCTCATGTCAGCAGGAAGAAATGTGTTTTAAAAACATAAGAGCCAGTACATTTTTGGGAGTAGTATTGAGCACCGAATTGGGGGAGCGTTCAAAGAACCCACAGCCCCCATAGAACCATGTTAGCCACCATGGGTAGAAAAGGATCATACTCTTTAGATGAATCCTTTTCATATTAGACTAGTGGATCCATTAGGCAGTTCAGGTCTTATACCTTTGGCCGGGTATAGGATGCTCTGGCAGCGTGAGGTTGATCGCTGTATCATCACTTTAGCTCTTATGTGATGGTTGTCGGTTAGAGAAACTCCCACAGCAGTTATTGTATTTTTATACACGGAAATTATTGTATTTTGTATACATCAGTTCAATTATATTTCTATATACATCTCAGGCTTATTGTATCCTTGTATACACACAGAGTTTTATAGCATGTTTTAAACAGTCTTTCTTTATATCACACTTGTTTTAAATTGCCTTATACTGAAAGAAGTCAGTCAGGTTGAGTTGAGTTGAACAAGGTAAACTTTTCAGTTTCTTCCAAATTTCCTTCTATCCTTTGTTGATTAGTTTTCCAGCTCGCATACTAGTACCTTCCATGTACTGATGCCAATTGGCCTGCATCGTCTTATGATGCAGATACAGGTACCCCGAATCAGCATCCTGCACGTCGTTGATCCAGCTGAGCACTCCAGAGTCAGTGGTGAGCCTCCTTGCATTCCGGAGGACTCAATTATTTTGTGTTCTTAGTTTTTGTTTTATTAGGATGTTGCGGGGTCTGTCCCAACATCCATCTCAGTATTTAGAGGCTTCATAGACAGTCAGTCAGTTAGTTTGGAGTCTCTCATGCATGTATATATTTAAATATCCTATTTTGAGACTCGAGATGCCTTGTTGGCAAATTACTTTCAGTTGAGTTGTTTTATAACCTTTCATTGCATTGAGTTATCCTGTTGAGTTAAGTTTCCGCTGAGTTAAGAAAGCCAGGCCAAGGGTTCGCTTGGGGGCCAGCGATGGTCTTCAAGTGCCGGTCACGTCTGGGGTGTAGGCTCGGGGCGTGACAAACTTGATATCAGAGCACAGAGTTCAAGAGTCCTAGGGAGTCTATGAAGCCGTGTCTGTAGAGTCCTAGTTATCGGTGTGAAGCACACCACATCTTTAATTGGGAGGCTGCAACATTTAGGAAGATTTCTCATTTCTTTCACACTCATTTCATGCGTTAGAGTTGACCTCTAAAAAGTTTCTTTCTAATCCGCGCTTGTGCGTGTTTTCAAATAATCATACCTCCTCGAAGAGTTGGTAGAGGGCGTCTTCCTAGATGTTATGTTGATGAGCAAAAGTTACCTTATGCCCCGGGAGTGCAAGATCAAGGGGAAGTTTCTAATGCCGAGTTTAGAGAGGCAATTAGAATTCTGAGTCAAGCTGTGACTAATCAAATTGGTCAGCAAGGAGGAGCTCGAAATGAAGGAGCTGACACTTCAAGGATTCGTGAGTTCTTGGGGATGAATCCTCCGAGTTTCATGGGTTCAAGTACTACTGAGGATCCAGAGAACTTCACTGAGGAGTTGAAGAAGATTTTTGATGTAATGCATGTAGCAGATATTGAGCGGGTTGAACTAGTTGCATATCAATTGAAGGATGTTGCTAGAACTTGGTTCGACTAGTGGAAAAGAAGTAGAGCTGAGAATGCACCACCTGCGAGTTGGGCCGGTTTTGAGGAAGCTTTCTTGGGGCATTTCTTTCCTCGAGAGTTGAGAGAGGCCAAGGTACGTGAGTTCCTCACACTTAAGCAGGATTCTTTGAGTGTTCATGAGTACAGTCTGAAGTTCACACAATTATCCCGCTATGCTCCGGAGATGGTTGCGGACATGAGGAATAGAATGAGCTTGTTTGTTGCTGGGTTGTCTCGGTTGTCGAGCAAGGAAGGTAGGGCTGCAATGCTTATCGGGGACATGGACATATCAAGGTTGATGGTTTATGTGCAGCAGGTTGAGGAAGAGAAGCTGAGGGACAGAGAAGAGTTTAGAAATAAGAGAGCAAAGACCGGGAACGAGTCCGGGCAGCAGAGAGGTAATTTAAACTGTTCCTCCTTTTAGCAAAGGCAAAAGGGACCTGCTCCATCATCTGTTAGAGCACCTGCACCCAGATATAAAGGTGAATTTAATGTTCAGAATTCAAAGGACTTCAGGGCTAGACCAGCACAATCTTTGGGTAGTGTGGCGCAAGGGAGTAGTAAGCCTCCTGCCTGCGCCAAGTGTGGTAGGAACCACTCAGGTATTTGTCGATAGGGCTCCGTTGGTTGTTTCAAGTGTGGTCAGAATGGACATTTCATGCGAGAGTGTCCAAAGAATAGCCAGGGTAATGGGGGAAATAAAGCACAGTCTTTTTCAGTTGTTCCCCCAGACAGGACGACACCTAGAGGAGCTACTTCTAGTACCAGTGGAGGAGCAAACTACCTTTATGCAATCACTAGTCGCCATGAGCAAGAGAATTCTCCAAATGTTGTCACTGGTATGATCAAAGTCTTTACTTTTGATGTGTATGCCTTGCTAGACCCAGGAGCAAGTTTATCTTTTGTAACTCCTTATGTTGCAAATAAGTTTGAGGTTCTTCCTGAAAGACTTTGTGAACCCTTTTGTGTTTCTACACCTGTTGGGGAATCTATTCTAGCAGAAAGAGTCTATCGTGATTGTCCTGTTTCCATCAGTCACAAGAGCACCATGGCTGATTTGGTTAAGTTAGACATGATAGATTTCGATGTCATTCTAGGTATGGATTGGCTTCATGCTTGTTATGCATCGATAGACTGTAGAACTCGAGTGGTCAAGTTTCAGTTTCCGAATGAGCCAGTCTTAGAGTGGAGTAGTAGTTCAGTAGTGCCTAAGGGTCATTTCATTTCGTACCTTAAGGCGAAAAAGTTAGTTTCGAAGGGTTGTATCTATCACTTAGTCCGAGTTCATGACTCTAGTGTTGAGATACCTCTTTTCCAGTCAGTTTCTATAGTAAGAGAGTTTCCAGAAGTTTTTCCTGATGATCTACCCGGAATTCCTCCTGAGAGAGAAATAGATTTTGGCATAGATCTCATTCCAGATACTCGTCCTATCTCTATTCCACCATATAGAATGGCACCAGCAGAGTTGAAAGAGTTGAAAGAGCAGTTGAAAGATCTCCTAGATAAGGGTTTCATTCGACCAAGTGTCTCGCCTTGGGGAGCTCCGGTCTTGTTTGTGAGAAAGAAAGATGGTTCCCTTAGAATGTGTATAGACTACCGCTAGTTGAATAAAGTTACCATCAAGAACAAGTACCCTCTTCCGAGAATTGATGATCTTTTCAATCAGCTTCAGGGTGCCACTTGTTTTTCAAAGATTGACCTCCGATCAGGCTATCATCAGTTAAGGGTAAGGGAATGTGATATCCCAAAGACAGCTTTCAGAACCAGGTATGGTCATTATGAGTTTTTAGTCATGTCCTTTGGTTTGACCAATGCACCGGCAGCTTTCATGGACTTGATGAATAGAGTTTTCAAACCTTATTTAGATATGTTTGTTATTGTCTTTATTGATGATATACTAATCTATTCAAGGAATGAAGAAGATCATGCTAGCCATCTCAGAATAGTTCTTCAAACTTTGAAAGATAAAGAGTTGTATGCCAAGTTCTCTAAATGTGAGTTTTGGCTTAAGTCGGTGGCGTTCCTAGGCCACATTGTGTCCGGTGATGGAATTAAAGTTGATACTCAAAAAATTGAGGCAGTGCAGAATTGGCCTAGACCCACATCTCCAACTGAAATTAAGAGTTTCTTGGGTTTGGCTGGCTATTATAGAAGGTTTGTTGAAGGGTTCTCGACTATTGCATCTCCTTTGACAAAGTTGACTCAGAAGACGGTGAAATTTCAATGGTTTGAAGCTTGTGAGAAAAGCTTTCAGGAATTGAAAAAGAGATTGATTACAGCTCCAGTTTTGACGCTACCAGAAGGTACTCAAGGTTTTGTGGTGTATTGTGATGCATCTAGAGTTGGTTTGGGTTGTGTCTTAATGCAGAATGGCAAAGTTATAGCTTATGCCTCCAGACAGTTGAAGGTTCATGAGAAGAACTACCCAACCCATGATTTAGAGCTAGCTGCTGTAGTATTTTCTTTGAAGATATGGCGTCATTACTTGTATGGTGTGCATGTCGACATATTCACTGATCACAAGAGCCTTCAATATGTGCTTACTCAGAGGGAGCTTAATCTTAGACAGAGGAGGTGGTTAGAGTTACTCAAGGATTATGACCTGAGTATTCTTTACCACCCAGGTAAGGCTAATGTTGTTGCTGATTCCTTGAGCAGGTGGTCTATGGGTAGCACCGCCCATATTGAAGAAGGAAGGAGAGAGTTAGCAAAAGATGTGCACAGACTGGCATGCCTGGGAGTCAGAATTACAGATTCCGCAGAAGGAGGAATAGCAGTGACGAGCAGGGCCGAGTCATCATTAATGTCAGAAGTGAAAGAGAAGCAAGATCAAGATCCCATTTTGCTTGAGTTGAAGGCAAATGTTCAAAAGCAAAGAGTATTAGCTTTTGAACAAGGGGGAGATGGTGTTTTGAGATTTCAAGGTAGATTGTGCGTACCTATGGTAGATGGACTCCAAGAGAGGATTATGGCAGAAGCTCACAGCTCCAGATATTCTATTCATCCGGGTTCCACCAAGATGTATCGTGATTTGCGTGAAGTTTATTGGTGGAATGGCATGAAGAAGGGCATTGCTGAGTTTATTGCTAAGTGTCCAAATTGCCAACAAGTGAAAGTTGAACACCAAAGGCCCGGTGGTTTGGCTCAGAGGATAGAACTTCCAGAGTGGAAGTGGGAGATGATCAATATGGATTTCATCACAGGGTTGCCAAGGTCTCGCAGACAACATGATTCTATTTGGGTGATTGTCGACAGAATGACAAAGTCAGCTCATTTTCTACCGGTAAAGACTACCCTTTCAGCAGAAGATTATGCCAAGTTGTATATTCGAGAGATAGTGAGACTTCATGGAGTCCCAATCTCCATTATTTCAGATAGAGGTGCACAGTTTACTGCACAGTTCTGGAAATCTTTTCAGAAAGGCTTGGGTTCAAATGTGAACTTAAGTACTGCCTTTCATCCTCAGACTGATGGGCAAGCAGAGCGCACTATTCAGACTTTAGAAGATATGCTGACAGCTTGTGTGATCGATTTCAAAGGTAATTGGGATGATCACCTACCTCTCATTGAGTTTGCCTACAACAACAGTTATCACTCTAGCATCCAGATGGCCCCATATGAAGCTCTTTATAGGAGAAGATGTAGGTCTCCTATTGGATGGTTTGAAGTGGGTGAAGCACAGTTGATAGGACCAGATTTAGTTCACCAAGCTATGGATAAGGTGAAAGTGATTCAAGAGAGGTTGAAAACGGCACAGAGTCGTCAGAAATCCTACACTGATGTTAGGAGAAGGGCGTTAGAGTTTGAAGTAGATGATTGGGTATATTTGAAGGTTTCACCCATGAAGGGGGTTATGAGGTTTGGTAAGAAAGGGAAACTTAACCCCCGATATATTGGACCTTATCGCATAGTTAAGAGAGTTGGCAATGTAGCTTATGAGTTGGAGCTACCACAAGAGCTAGCAGCGGTCCATCCAGTATTTCATATCTCCATGTTGAAGAAGTGCATATGCGATCCTTCATTGATCCTACCGACTGAAAATATCAAGATCAAGGATAACTTATCTTATGAGGAGATTCCTGTTCAAATTTTAGATCGGCAAGTTCGAAGGTTGAGAACAAAGGATGTAGCCTCAGTCAAGGTCCTTTGGAGGAACCAATTTATTGAGGAAGCTACTTGGGAAGCCGAAGAAGACATGAAGAAGAGATATCCATATCTCTTTGAATCCGCAGATCAAGGTATTAATTTCCTTCATAGTGCTCTTTAAATTATAGTGGGCATATTGTTGTTGTTGTTGCACCCTTAGCTTAGTAAGAATCCCCTCATTCGAGGACGAATGTTCCCAAGGGGGAGATATTGTAACATCCGACAATTTGAAATAGCTATGAAGAAGCTTAAAATTGGAAGTAGCCATTTTTGGAAAAAAATACAGAATCTGGAAAATTTGGCTAAGTGTGGAAATCAGTGATTTTTGGCCAACTTTGAGCAGTCGTAACTCCTAGATCATGATGAGTTAGGAGTAGTTCCGTTAAGGTTGCGAAGCTTGTGGAATGATCTTTCCAACGCCACTGAGATTGCTCGATTTCGAGTTCGTATGAGCGAGTTATGGCCATTGAAAGTTGGGCAGTTGGCAGGGAATTCGTCCGGAAATTTTAAGGGCATTTTGGTCTTTTCCCTAGCCATTTCTTTTGAGGTTATATTGTGTGTTAGGCTGTTTCTGGATCATTTTTATCCTATTTTTAAAAGAGAAAGAGTTAGGGTTCTTGAGAGTGAAGAAGAGAAGAAGAAGAGAAGAAGAAGAGAAGAAGAGGAGAAAGGATATCAACAAGTTCCCGTCGTGGATTTTCGTTGGGGGTGATCCCTATCAAGGTATGTGAGTTCTTTGTGTGGTTTGATCCTTTCCCCCACACACCAAGCTCATTTGTTTTTATGATTTGAGAAAAGATTGGATTGTTGTTGAAGTTGTTGAAGTTGTTAGTTGTTGTTGATGTTGTTAGTTGTGTTGTTGAAGTTATTGTTGATTGTGGGACATGATTGGGTTGTGTATTTGAGTTGTAGTTTATTGTATGTTGAGAGATTGATGATCCTTAGTGTTTGGGGTTAAATCCATTGAAGTAAGGGTGGTTTAGAGTTGAAGAAAAGAGGGAGAAAAGTCGGTTTTTTTTTTTGGGAAAAGGGCTGGTGCCTGGCAGAGTGGCCAGCAGTCCCCTTTGAAGTTGAGGGCTAGTGCCTGGCAGAGTGGCCAGCAGTCCCGTTTGAAGTTGAGGGCTGGCGCCCCACGCCTCTTAGAGCGCCAAGGACGTCAATCCTTCCCGTTACCTTAATTCCCTATTTTTATTTTGTTTTTGTTCCTAGGTATTATACCTATGTTTCCTAGTTGTTTCCAACACTCCTAGGTACTTCTAAAGTCAAGAACTCATCCATAACATGTGAGCAAACACCTTGAATCCAAAATTCCAATTTAAGGAGAGTTAGTTAGAAGTCAAGTGAAGTTAGAAATTAAGAGTTAAGCTTAGAAATTAAGCAAGTCAAGCTAGTTGTAAAGTTGTTCAAGAGTCTTTATTGAACGTTTTAACTTTATTTTTTTGACTCAAGTGTCAAGTCAAGCAAAGAGCTTAGAGTTTCAAGCTAAGTAAAGAGTCTCAAGTTTCAAGTTGAGTTCATTTTCTCAAAGTTATTAGGGAACTATGTATTCCCAAAGAAGTTTTAAAGAATTGTCTTTACATTTAAACAAGGTGGGAAACTGAAATTTCCAAAGAGCCTTCGGGATAGTTTTTTTTTTTTTTTTTTTTGAGTAATTATCTCATGTCAGCAGGAAGAAATGTGTTTTAAAAATATAAGAGCCAGTACATTTTTGGGAGTAGTATCGAGCACCAAATTGGGGGAGCGTTCAAAGAACCACAGCCCCTATAGAACCATGTTAGCCACCATGGGTAGAAAAGGATCATACTCTTTAGATGAATCCTTTTCATATTAGACTAGTGGATCCATTAGGCAGTTCAGGTCTTATACCTTTGGCCGGGTATAGGATGCTCTGGCAGCGTGAGGTTGATCGCTGTATCATCACTTTAGCTCTTATGTGATGGTTGTCGGTTAGAGAAACTCCCACAGCAGTTATTGTATTTTTATACACGGAAATTATTGTATTTTATATACATCCGTTCAATTGTATTTCTATATACATCTCAGGCTTATTGTATCCTTGTATACACACAGAGTTTTATAGCATGTTTTAAACAGTCTTTCTTTATATCACACTTGTTTTAAATTGCCTTATATTGAAAGAAGTCAGTCAGGTTGAGTTGAGTTGAACAAGGTAAACTTTTCAGTTTCTTCCAAATTTCCTTCTAGCCTTTGTTGATTAGTTTTCCAGCTCACATACTAGTACCTTCCATGTACTGATGCCAGTTGGCCTGCATCGTCTTATGATGCAGATACAGGTACCCCGAATCAGCATCCTGCACGTCGTTGATCCAGCTGAGCACTCCAGAGTCAGTAGTGAGCCTCCTTGCATTCCGGAGGACTCAATTATTTTGTGTTCTTAGTTTTTATTTTATTAGGATGTTGCGGGGTCTGTCCCAACATCCATCTCAGTATTTAGAGGCTTCATAGATAGTCAGTTAGTTTGGAGTCTCTCATGCATGTATATATTTAAATATCCTATTTTGAGACTCGAGATGCCTTGTTGGCAAATTACTTTCAGTTGAGTTGTTTTATAACCTTTCATTGCATTGAGTTATCCTGTTGAGTTAAGTTTCCGCTAAGTTAAGAAAGTCAGGCCAAGGGTTCGCTTGGGGGCCAGCGATGGTCTTCAAGTGCCGGTCACGTCTGGGGTGTAGGCTCGGGGCGTGACATAAGATGTAGTAAATAATTTTTTCTTCATATATGCTCATTTATCCTAAACTAGTTTTTGGCACTCCTATAACCATAGGTTTGGGGAGAAGATGTCGTTGTCATGAATTTTCATTCATTAGTTTAAACATTTACTTTTTTTCACTTTAATATATGCATTCGACATAGACTTCTGTTCTCGAGAAATAACAACAAACTGGAATTTTCAAACACACTACCAGTGGAAGTTACTCCATTATAACACACTTAGAATATGTGTGCTTTTCTAGTAAAATGAGTTTATTGATATTAAATGAAAACTTGCTTTTTCTTTTTTTTAAAAAGCTAATAATTTAGTCAAACCCACTCTATGACAGTCTTGTTTGTTGTGAGATCTTTTGTCTTTTATGTGACAAACTGTTATACACGTATGATAACAATATATTTAAATCTTATTTTTCACTTCTGCAAATAAAGTAAATATGCTTCGAAGAATCAAGTATCCTTTTATAAATGCTCAGAAGATCAAATATGAACCTCTCACTTAGTAGAGATATGATAGTTACTTGGATGTGCATTTTTTTGCTAAACAAGTAAAATGATGAAACTAATGAACCAAAAACCCAATTACTAAAGTAAAACAAGGTTCAAAACCACTCAAATCTGAAATCACAAAATGAGGGAAATGCAACACTTTGAAGCACAAATAACTTTAATTTTTTTTTAATAACACATCGCCATGATTCCGTAACTATAAACATCACTACTAGTGGGCACTATTCCCCCCGAGTGATATTCTTAGAAAAGGCTTGACAAAAAGTTACTCAACTGAAAAACAACACTAATTCTGCATAAATAAAGACTTGTTTTTTGTACTTCTAGAATTTGGAGAGACGTAATTATGATAATAGAAAATCAAAGAGAATGAATTATAACAACCGTAGCTTTGTAAAGTTTTGCAATACAAGACCAAGAAATGAGTTTGATAGAATATAATAGTAATGGGGGCGGCAAAATGGGTTACTGAAACAACTCAAAATTTCACAATACTAGCACGGATATATATTAGTAGTATGTTTTACTAAATACAATAAAATACAAGAAAGGCAATTTCAAGGAATTACAATACAAGAAAATACACTTGAAAACTGAACTAGAAGTCTGAAAGGAGACGAGAATGTTCAATATCATATTTAATTAATTTCCCTATCCCTTCCTACCCATGTTCTCAAACTTCTATACCAATTCCATTACTAACTTTGGCCTTACTCGCGTGACTTTCCTCTTTCTCAAAAGTACTCATCCAACCTTTTAGGTGGAATTACACTTTTAGTACTCTATGTGGCTTGCCAATGCAGAAATCACTCATCACATCCCTTATCAGGATTTGGAATCCTAGAGGCAACACCAATATCCTTATCACCTTTCACATTGTTGATTGTGTTGTCTATAGGATTGATTGGGATTTTTCCCTTTGCAGAGTTGTCCACCATTGAAATGACGTTATCAATTCCATGTCCTAGAGATGTAGCATTTATGTTATCTTCTCTAGTTTTTGAAGATTTTCGCACAAGAAAAGGATAATCACTTGTACATTATCCACTTGCAAAATCTTCCCAAACACGAGCTGAAAGATAATTATTTTGAAGAAGGAGACGACTTCTGTCACTATTTCTAGCATTCAGATCACTAGATTCATTCCTAGCACGAGACAAAATATTATTTTGAGAAGGATTAAAGAAACAACTTGTTTCACTTGTCATATTTTCACTGCCTAAAGATTGATGAGCGCACTTCTGTTCGATACTCAAGGAAGTTCCGCTACTCATCTCTCCATTAGTTAGAGCATCAACACCATTAAGAACCTCATGGAACTTACTCTGGAAAGACTAGAAAGATAATACAAAAAGTTGTCAGATTCAAGTTTCACCGAAAATCTTCTTTTGGAGAAGGCATATAACGTCACAAATACTTCATGGTACTTTGAAAAAAAATTTCTACTGCAATTATATGAATAGCCCTAGCTTGGTAGATATGACCCGATCTCTACTGATGAAGAAGACAAGGGTAAAATCAATAAACACAAATGACTAAATACAAAAGATGAAACTATCTTGTTTAATAATTGAATCAATTAATTTTTAGCACACTAATTTAAAATTTAATAATTATTTTTTCTTTATTAAGTAGTGCACGTTCGAGAAATTCGAGCTTCGCCTTTGATAAGGTACCCTTTACAAGTCAAGGAGGAGCCAACATCTATCCATGTCAAGAATCAGTATGCAAAATGAAATACCAGTACAACAACTGACTCTCAATTAATTGTATTTGGCTTGAACCATACCAATTTCTCAACATAAAAAACATTAATCTTAAACCACAAGGTAGATGTAGAAAGAACAGATCAAAGGACACGTTAGATATTGAAATTAAAAAAAAAAAGAACACAAATCAAATTAAAGCATACACTAGAGATTGAAAAAAGGAACATAACTCAAAGGAAGAAAGATTTATTGTCAATTTTGCCATAGCCTTACGACATTTTAAAAAATTGCTAGTGCAACAAAATAAATGTTGAAACAATTCAAATTGAAAATTTTTACCATTTTAAAGTATTTCAGATGTAGTGCTCCAACACTGAATAGCAAGTATTGAGCTCTATGAATGCTAAGATCTGTCACTTCAAAAATCAAAGCAAAAAAATGAAAATAAAATAATTAGAACATATTATGGGAACCTGATAAAAAATAATGTACAAAAAGAGAATGTCACTCTCAACTTGAAAACTCAATTATCGAAAATACCGCCAAACATAGCACCAAAAATATTGACGAATAAAAATAAATAAATAAATGATTCTCACATGTAGATATGCTAAGTTCATAATTATCACTAAAATTATTTGTCTAAAGTAAGTAAATAAACAAAAAAATTACTTCCTTTTTTGATATTTTAAAACTTTTAAACAAGAAAGTTCATATGATACATTTGTTAGAAAGAAGGGATTTTAAAACAAAGAAAGAAGAGATTATCTCTGGTGAATTCTATGTGATAAATTCCGGCTTAATTAATGAATTAAGCAAAGTGAAGAAGTTTTTGGCAAAGTTGTTCACCTCAATCGTAGCTCACTAATGAATTCTCCGGAGTGACTTTTGACCAAATCAATTAGAGAGAAATCATGTTTTGCTAGATTCTCAAACACTGAAATTTGACAAGTGAGAGGAAGAGAAATGTAACGACCTATTTCCATCGTTATAGAAAAGCCTACGGGGGAAAATTTTGGGCCGGAAAACTTTTTTTGTAGTAGTTGGATTTTCCCAACCTTGTCCAGATTCAGATGAAATCGAAGTCATTGAGGTGCAGGGAAATCTGGTAGCAATTGGTTGAATCATTTATAATTTTGATTAGATGAGTAGTTAGATAACTCGTTAAGGAATTCGTACGACTTTACGGAATTGAATTCGGACGAGTAGAACTCTCGAAAGCGATCTTAGCATAAAGGGTATGTACTGAGCATCGTGGGTTTGAGGTGTGTTGTGAAATGGGAATTTTGAAATTCTTGAAATAACTCTTTGTCTTGAGAATGCCGCTTTGGCGCTAGTTTTTGTCGCTTTGGCAGGGCCGCTGTGGTAGGGGTTGTGGCCGCTGTGGCGGGCCCGACGTGAATTAAAGTTGTTAATAAACCCCTAAAAGACCATGAACTCGAGTAACTTTCATGGTTATTATTCCAAGGGGTCCGGAAGGCTAACACTTGCAGCCAAGCCAATTCAGTCCGCTATGCCCACCTCTGCAGGTAGTTACTCGAAAACTCCATATCATAATTTTTAGGATAGCCAGGTAGTCGCGCCTTCAAGTGTTGAACAATTATTATAATTTTCATATAGAATAGTACTTTTTTATACTTTTGCTCTAAGTTTGAGAGGGTTTTGAATACTTGAAGATCCAAAGGGTTTCATCTTGAAGATTTGGGTTTGGGTCTCTTGGATTCTTCACTTTTGGACTATATCAAGACTTAAATCTTCATACCCAGTTGAATGTGAGCTCAATTTGGTATAAATTTCTATCTCTTATACATGTGTGGCTAAAAACCCCAATTCTTGGGGTGTGACTTACCGAATATGGGTTAAGATAATTGTTGGGTCTTGCTGGCTGATAGTTTAATCGTAGTTTAATTATGATTTCTTTTAGTAGTTATGGATAAATTTAATGAATTTGTAGTTGCAAATGCAAGTTTATTTATGTATTTTCGGCTTGCTCGAGAGAGAGGTCGTAAAACTAAAACTACTAAATTGATAGCCAGTGGAAGTGGGTCAACATGAGAATCCTAGTCTTATTCCCATACACTCAGCTCGAGAGAGTGAGTGGGTTAAGGCGTAGGTTTGTCTTCATGCAGCAAGTGGGCGTCCGAGAGGAACACATTTGAAACGGGGTAAGTTGCTCGAGAGAGAGCGTATCCCCCTTAAAGCTTAACCTAGTCACAATTATTCTTTGAATTTTCTACGGGATACATGTACCTAACAATCTAGCTTAACCCGTATTCCCGTCACATCCCAAAGATCCCATCTCATTACTTAGAAACCCTTGTTTATTTTGTTGTTTTTACTTACTAGTGACAAAAACCCTTTGTTAATTGACACTCTTGTATCCCCCTTTAATTTACTATGTTTTTAATATTTAATGTCTTTAGCTACAATTAGTTAGAACTAAATTTTATTTTTCTGTTAATTCTCAAAACCAATCTCTTGGGAACGATCCCAACCCTTGGTTGGGTTACTAAACTATTGTACAATCGTAGACACTTGCATCAAAAGTTGTCTTGATTATGCAAACATCAACATGGCACCGCTGCCGGGGAGTGGTGCTATTTGGGAATTCTTAGTTAAGTAGAATTTTTTATTCTTCTTAGTTTTAGCTTTACTAATCTAAATTGTAGTTTTGTTTTGCTTGTTTGAATATCAAAGCAGGGAAATAAGAATGGATCATTTTTATGGGTACCACACAGACCATTCATTCCTGAAACTATTGAACCTCAAGGACAACCTCTTGACGTTCAAACAAGCAGGGAATGAGACAATTCAAGTAATGTGGCTGAAGTTTCAATCAGTGCTACAACCATGCCCATCTCGTGGCATGTCTGACAAGACACTGTTGGAGTACTTCTATTGGGGTCTTGGACCCAAAAATAGGAGCATAGCCGATCAACTTTTCGAGAGCGGTATGCTCTACCAGCCCTACGAAGTCGTCACAACCCTTCTTGATGGTATAGTTGAAACCAACAAGGAGGCCCAAAAGAAACACGAGTGGGATGCACTAGTGGCTCAAGCAAACGTTCTGTCCAAATGAGTCATGGGGTTGGAAGCATAAGCCATGGAAAAAGAAAATAACTTCTTCCTTCGAGAATGCAGACATGGGAAGAAGCATAGGGATGTGCAAATGAACAATGTTCTTTCTCTCATTCAACAAAAACTCGAAGAGCAAGACACGAAGTTCAATGAGATGAAGGAAAACATTGAAATGCTGAACGAAAGTCTACCTCAAACTCCATGACTATCCAGCTACAGGATATTCAACTCACCCATTTGATGATAGGTTGCTATCCACCGTTCGCCGAGGACTTGCCTAACTACACCATGGCTGACTCCAACGATGAAGAATAGTTGTTGACTGTCGTCATGCCACGACATTCTTAATTTAATGTTTTATTTTTCTTTGATAAAATAATGGTGTGTTAATTCTGCAGGAGAAGTGTGGCAAGCATTTGGATAGAAAGAGATTGGCGAGGGAAATGTTAGTTAGCGAGTCACCAAAGTATAAGGCGACCCAACTCACACCGTCGTTTGATCCAACCCAACTTGGGTTTGGGGCTTGTAAAACTCGGCGGTCCCAAAGAAATGATTAGCGAGTCGTCGATCAGCTCGGTGACCCCAATTGTATCGCCATTTGGATCCTCACATTAACTGGGGGATTCTGTAAAACTCGGCGAGGAAGGTGATCACTCAGTGTGTCGCTGAATGGTTTGGTGCTCACGACTAATGTCACCGAGTGAGAAAGAACTAGATAGTTTATCAAGCCAAATGTTTAAAAGTTTCAATTTCCTACGCTCTCCCTCATTTTCAAACTTTACAAAATCACACCTAGTTTACTTTCAAAATCATTGCATCTCTATTGTATTTTGATTGATTTGTGCTCGAATCTTGATTACCTTGCTGCCTAGCGTTTCAAGCATTTCATAGTCAGCACAAAAGTGAAGGTATGCCTTAACTCCATGGGCCAGGAGATTTTGCAGAGCGGTGCATATCTTTCTGGCAGACACACACACAACAAACCTTGGTGAATCCGGTCCTGCTATTCCTCCCAAGGCAACTTCGGGCACTGATGCCCAGATCCAGAGTGACACATCGAGCACTTATGCCCAAGCAGATGGAGCCACTGCTTAGACAAGATCCTTTCTTTACCTCCCTATCTGTCTTCCTTTAATTTACATGCTGGATATTTTTTATATGCATTTGTGGACAAATTATTTTTTTATGGTGGGGGTGAGGCCCACACCTTTTGGGTGTTACTTTTGTTTGTGTTTCTTGTATATATTTGGGCAGTTCTGTTTTAAAATTGTGTTAATACTGCATTTTGTAAATGATGTTTGAGCTTGTGGCTCCTTTTGTTTTAAATTGCAAAATGATTTTTGTTTGACCCGTTAGAAAATTTGGCCACCTCTCGTGTGTTGAATGTGGCTATTCTTTTGCAAAATTTAAGTCTTAATTTTGATCAATACCTATGACTTGAATAGTTCTCTTAATCGAACGATCATGAATGTGCGGCTATGATGAGGCCAACTGAAGTTGCATAGACAACATATGAACTCTTTGCATCTCGTTATCACTAGCCTAGTATAGAATTGAGTCTTTTGTGATGATCATTGTACACTAGTCCTTCAATAAGACTATGGCAAGTCACATATAGAAAGAGTTCTATTAGTACAAACAATACTTACTGGTAGGTATCATCGATCGACCCACACCCACCACAAAATATCATGTGGATAATCAAACAAACATGCAACTTCAATATAAAACTTAGAAACTCGAATCTTCAATTATGACCCTTACAACAAACACTATTACTTAGAACTCTTATGCTTAATCTCAAGTCTTGCCTTCTTCCATGGCCAAATCTACCATTAAACATTCGACCCTTTCTCCCTTATAAGGCGTCTAAAGCCTAACTTTTGTGCCTCCCTCATTACACATCATAACTTGATCGTTTTATTCCACAGATATTTCCCAAATACAAGACAACTACCAACTCTGCTAACCAACCTACTATTCTCACTCAGCTTCTCATGCCAACAACCTAGCCCTTTACCCATTTTAGTAAGCCACACACAAATTCCCGTTACCAATTATGTTATAAATACTGAACAACCCATAACTAGTCCCAACATTTAGCAATACACTAAAACCCCCGGTCTTCAGCTTGTCTTAATAACCACAACTTAGCAAACGAGACCATATATAACTAGAATAACAAGTAAAACATAGCGTGGAATCCCAATCCTCACCCTTATTTGATATGCAAAACTAAACAAGAATATACACATGTAACAATAGAACAATGACACTAGCTAATACATATACCATCCATTATAACATGATGTAGATTACCAATTAGAATCCTTGAATTACCAGTGCATGAAACATGTCCTACATGATCACAAATGCATACACGTGGACATCTCATGGGACCAACACACAAACTGTTAGTGTACCTGAGCCAACTGTGTATGTATTCATACTATGCATGTTACCCGATAAAGCTGTTAATATTCTTGTACCGATATGGTACCTTAGATAACCTTCAATCACAAACATAATACACACTCACAATCACAATGAACAACCCCTTGAAACCACAAGTAAAGAAACATGTTCGTTACGTGAGATTACTAAACAAGATCATTTTACATTAACCTACTTTTTTCCCCACATGCATTCCACAATATTACAATAAGCAGTTAGCATGCGCACATTACATACTATGGAAAACAAGAACCATCAACTACCTAAGGTATCCTTCTAGACCAGTTCAGATTATCATCATTCACCTACAATCACCTTTCCCAGGAAAACACCTCACAACCTCATAAAAAAACTACAATTCACTAATATCATTATCAGTCTAACCACCAATAGCCACATATTCAGTCGTGTAGAATACTTGCCCAAATGCCTATGCATACAATATTTTACAAAACACGGGACATAATGTAAGTAAAAATTGATCTAACTACTTAGTTAAAGAAACCCTCGCATACATGGGCATTAAGAAATTGTTAGAGGACCTTGACTATTAACTTTCAGCTCTATTAAAGCAAACCATGATGAACAACAACAAGAATTCCTTGGATTTTCACCTCCCTTGCACTAAAATCTCTCCCATCCATTGCTCCAATTTCTCTGGTGCCTTCAGAGGGTTTTTGAACCACCACTCTTCTATATTCTACCTTGAAAAGTAGAAGGAAAAAAAGACCTTGTATTAACTAGGGTTTGATTCTCTTTAGCCCGCTATACCGGCCATGCATGTATTATAGCAGTGACGCCATATAGGAGGGTTCCTGCTATGGCAGGATGATGTCAGCCGGGTCAATTTTTAAAACTAAACCAATTTTTTGCGTGCTCAAATTTTCAATTTTGGCACCGTATTTCCAGAATTTTGAGTTTACACAAAAGATGGCTTTGAGTAACGACGGATTGGATTATGAGATATTTTTTAAGGAATTTTTTTTATAAAAGTTCTCTAAAATATATTTAGACACGTGGAGGTGCATATTATACACATAAACCACTTCACCTAGTTGAAAGTTCCATGTCAGTAAAAAATGTGCCTAAATATAAAAAAAAAAAATGAGTTTGAGGGGATTATACAACCCAAGTTAAGTTAGGGTGTGCCTCCAGGATTTGGATCTTAGTTTCAGGGGGAGGGGAAGGGGGCTAAAGACCTTAATATGTGTTAATAAATCTCACTACCTTAATAACACATGCCGTTATATTTGGCAAAAGGGGATAAAACAACTAACCACTATCATCTGATAAGTAAACAGAAGAGTGCTAGTTAAGGAAAATAAAATAGGTGATTCTACCAATATTGTCACGATCTGAGTCTACAACCTAGGTGTGATCAACAATCAAGATCACAAATGAGCTCAAGCGGACCGTTGGTATTGGCATGTTGCGAAAGAATAATTTTGACATTTATGCAATGTGAGCGGAAGGTGAAACTCAGCTAACTAAAATATATACTTACTATAAGTCTGAGTATAGTAATCAAATGATTCATGAGTCTAAATAAAACTAATGTATTAATAAAGCCTCTAGTGTCATGATATGACCCCGAGCTACCATTAAAAAATAACACAACTAACGATAAGCCTAGCTATTAGCTAATCAATGAAGTCCCCAAATGAGGAGGACTCACCAACTGCTGACTGGAAAGCAGCGACTTGTCTAGCCATGAGTCTGAAAACGAACACCTAAACCTACTTCATGAAAGGATGTTACAATATCTCCGCCTTGGATCATTTTTCGTTGAATGATGATCAAGCTAAGGTAACAAACATAAGCTAACTTTCTATTAATTTAATATTTTTTCAATGTCATGAGTTTTTGGAGTAGTAAGAAAGGCACGAATATAACACAAAAACTAAAATACTCAAACATGAACTACAGAGGTTGAATCTAAAACAAGACAATGACACTTACCTCTAGTTTCATCATCTAGATGAACAAACAACTCTAGGTATCTATCCTTTATATCCTCTTCAACTTCCTACAATGCCTCTTCAACAAAGTAATTTCTCCTTAAAACCTTCAATGATGCTACCTCTTAGGTTCTTAACTTGTGAACATGCAGATCTAAAATTTTCACTAGTAACTCATCAAAGGATAAGCTATATTTTACCCCAACAGTCTCTAGAGAGACAATGAGAGATGGATCCCCAACACACTTCTTTAACAAGGAGACATGGAACACGGGATGAGCTACTACAAACTCCACTGGCAACAATAGTTTGAAAGCTACCTTCCCAATTCTACTTAGAATACAGTAAGGAGTAATGTTCTGGGAACTAAGCTTTCCCTTTTTACCAATACACATTGACCCATTCATGGGCAATACTTACTGAAAACCCAATTCTTCAATGTAAAACTCTAAGTCTCTTTACCCCACATCAAAATAAGATTTTTGCTGGCTTTGAGCCTTATTCAACCATTATTTAATCAACATAACTTTCTCTATGGCTTTGTCGACAAGGTCTTGTCCTCTCAAGGTGGCCTCACCTACTTTGAACAAACCAATTAGAGACCTATACCTCCTCCCATAAACTTCTTTGAATAGGAGAATCTGAATGTTAGAATGATAGCTATTATTATAAGAAAAATTTACAATGGTAGGTGATTATTCCAATTACCTATGAAGACAATCGTGAAAGCTCACAACATAACCTCTACAGTATAAATGGTGTGCTCTAGTTGCCCATCAATTTTTAGATGAAAAGTATATTGAGAGCTAAATAGGTCCCTAAATCCTTCTAGAAGGACTTCTAGAAATAAGAAGTGAACTGAATACCCATACCAGAAATGATTGAAAAAGGAACCCCATAAAGATTGACTATCATGTGAATATACAATCTGACATAATCTTCTGTTGATTGTTTTGTCTTAACCAACAAAGAAATGGGCAAACTTAGTCATCCAGTCTATAATTACCCAAATTAAATCATGATGTCGGCACGTATGAGGTAGGAATGTGATGAAATCCACGTTAATCATTTCCCAATTCCACATATAATGTTGATATCTTGAGCCTTTCAACCAAGCCTTTGATGTTCAACCTTCACTTGTTGATAATTTGGACACTTTGCCAGAAAATAAACACTTTTTGTTCATAACATTCCATCAGCAAACTTCTCTTAAATAGCATTAAATCTTCGTGGAACCTAGGAGAATAAAATGCATGGAACTATGAGTCTCATTCAAGATTTGGTCTTTCAGTCCATCTACATTTTGAACACACAACCTTTTTTGATATTCAAGAATCTAATTTTCCGCAATGCAAAAAATTTTAACCTTCTCCTTACGAATTTCATCTTTCAGCTAGAGTAATATAGGATCACAATCTTGCTTCTCCTTCATCTTAATCACCAATTAGGATTAAAATTCATTTTGAACTATCACACCACCAACATCATAATCTATGAGACAAACTCCCAAATAGGCAAGTGTATGCACCTTTTTTGCAAGCTCTTTCTTACCTTATTCTATATGAGCAACACCTCTCAAGGAAAACCTACTAAGAGCATCTTCAACAAAATTTTCTTTACCTGGAGTGCCACATCGGGAGGGTTTTTTCTATGGCGGGCTTGTCAGGCCCTGGAGCTACGCTAGGGCGCAGACATGGGACCTAGGATCACGAGTGACCCTAAGCTAACCCTGCTAGTGTATCATAAGCATACTAAAGTAGATTGAAACAAGAAATAATATGCGAAAGCTTAAACATAAGGTAAACTGAAATGATAGGAAATACACATTCTAAGTCTGAATATATATATATATATATATATATATATATATATATATATATATATATATATATAAAACTGAGTTTAATGACAACTAAAGATCAAATTCAAACAAAAATTAAAATTATGTCTGAAATAAAGCCTCTAACTCACTAGAGATACTGGGACATGCCCCAACTAACTCTAGCAAATATTGAAACTGAAATGAAAAGACTACATACAAAAACATGTCTATTGTTCTAAAAATATGAGGACTCGCCACTGAAGCTACTAAACTGAAGATCGTGAACCAATCTATGCGTGATCTGAATGCTGAGGACCTAAACCTACATCACGAAAAGATGTAGTGCAGAGTATCCATCAGTACTTGTAAGGTACTAAGCATGTAGGATAGAATAAAGTTGAACAATATACATAAATAAACAACATATAACCGAGCAATGATATAAAATGAGCATGATGCTGTACTAAAATATTACTAAACATGAACTAACTGAATGTAATGACCAAGTTTATAACATGGTGAATCTGAATATTGAACTATGACTGATAACCTGGTCGATACACTATAATTTGTTTGTAAGAGCTACTAATAACCGACATAAAACCACATGAGCTAAATATTGAGTCTAATGTATATGTCCCATCGAGAGGATGCAATATACCCAGCTGAGGTATAGAGGTATGACTGGCATGATCACTAAGTATAATGCCTATAAAGGAGACTAACCTACGGGGGCACATAGTTCTGGGACTATGAGAGTGAGTAAGCCTTAGTCTACTCGGTATTCAACCTACTCCTAACTGATTAGATGATTAACACATTATGATTGAATTTTTGTAATACTAACTCAAAATACTGGCATGCTTAATGAAAATGCAACATTAATATACTAATAGTGAAACAATCTTAACTAAGGCATGTATATCGGAATAGTCTGACCTAGCAAGTGTAATTCATGAACTAAATGAATCTACAAAACTAGGGTTCTGAGTTTCGAGAAAGAACTAAGAAACAATTCCACAAAAAAATGATAATCTGATTTAGATTAGTCTAACAACTGAATCACAACATAAATTCTGTAATTCTAGAAACCCTAGGTCTAACATACAGTAGAGAATCAAGAATCTGACTGAAATCTAGGGACCTAATGGGTGAAAGAAACCCACTAGTGAAATCCTACGTACCTGGTGACAAAATTCATGGATAAATCTTTTGATTTCGAGGTTGGAACTAACAAAACCTTGCTGTGTTCTTGAATTAGGGTTGCTTGACTTTTTCCCTCTTGTTTTGCTCTAAGATCGATGAATTTTTGGTGAATGATTGATTAGGTTAGGTTCTAATTTAGTTTCTAGACTAAAATTGACAAAAACCATGTAGTTTAGGTGTAAAAGACCAAAATGACACTACTTAAAAATCTAACGCAGTTGACCACGACCCCTTTGAAGGACCGTGAAAGGGACTACAGACCGTAGAGCTGGTTGTGGTCCTCGGATCGGTAGTTGCTGGTTCTGGGGTGGCCTTTCACAGGCGCCAACACGGCCCGTTATCAAGACCACTGCCCATGAAGGGTCCCATGGTCGGACGTCAGGGCCAGGTGGTCTTTACCTAGCAACCAGAAGTGCCAGTATGGTCCATGAGGTGGTCCACAGCTCGTGAAGGGTCCCGTGGTCCAGCTATGCTGGGAAAGGGCTAATTCCACGGGCAGATCAATGTTGTGGTCCATCTCACGGTCCGTGAACCCTATCAGGGTTCACTAGATCAGGTGTTTTCTTATGCCTTTTCTAAGTCTACTTTCTGAGGTGTTACAGGGCTGATGTCATGCAAGTCAATTTTTAAACTAAGCTAATTTTTTGTGTGCTCAAATTTTTAAATTTGGCACTATATTTCTAGAATTTTGGGTTTATACAAGAGATGCCTTTCAGTAATGACAGATTGTATTGTGACAACTTTTTTTAAAAGATTTTTTTTAAAAAAAGTTTTTAAAAATGTATATAGACACATGGAGGTGTGTGTTATACACACAAACCACTTCATTTGGTTGAAGGTTCCATGCCAGCACAAAAGGTCCATGAATATAAAAAATTGAATTCTGGGGATATAAAACCCGTGTTAAGTTAGGGTGTGCCGCTAGGATTTGGTTCTTAATTTCAAGGGGGGGGGGGGGGGGGGGGGTAAAGACCTTAAGAAGTGTAAATAAATCTAAGCAGCTTAATAACAAAGTCCGCTGTATTTGGGAAAAGGGAATAAAACAACTAACCCGAATCATTTGATATGTAATAGAAGAATGCTACTTAAGGAAAATAGACAAGGAAAGTACAAAGAAATCCAAAATGATAATATGCAATAAAAATATCGGTGATTCTACCAATATTGTCACGATTCCAGTCTACACCATAGGTGTGATTAGCACTCAAGATCACGAGTGAGCTAACGTGGACAGTTGGTACTGGCATATTGCAAAAGAATAATCTTAACGTTTCTGCAATGCGAACCAAAGCTGAAACTCAGTTAACTAAAACATGTTTTTATTATAAGTCTGAATAAAATAATCAAATGATTCATGAGTCTAAATAAAACTAATGTCATAATAAAGCCTCTAGTGTCGTGACATAGCCCTGAGCTACCTTTAAAAAATAACATAACTAACGATAAGCCTAGCTATTAGCTAATCCATGAAGTTCCCAAATGTAGAGGACTCACAAACTATTGACTGGAAATTTCCAACTTGTCTAGCCACGAGTCTGAGAATGAACATCTGAACCTACATCATAAACGGATGTTACAATAGCTCCGCCTTGGATCCTTTTTCCTTGAATGATGATCAATCTAAGGTAACCAACTCAAGCTAACTTTCTATTAATTGAATTTTTCTATCCACATCATGAGTTTTTGGAGGAATACCCAAGGCACAAATATAACACAAAAACTAAAACACTCAAACATGAACTATAGAAGTTGAATCTAAAACAAGACAATGACAATTACCTTCAGTTTCATCATCTAGATAAATGAACAACTCTGGGTATCTATCCTTTATATCCTCTTCGGCCTCCCACAAAGCCTCTTCAACAAAGTTATTTCTCCATAAAACCTTCAATGATGCTACCTCTTTTGTTCTTAACTTGTGTACATGCCAATCTAGAATCTGAACTAGTACCTCCTTAAAGGATAAACTATGTTTTATCCCAACAATCTCTAGTGGGACAATGAGAGATGGATCGCCAACACACTTCTTTAACATTGAGATATGGATCATGAGATGAACTGCTATAAACTCCACTACTAACTCTAGTTTGTAAGCTACCTTCCTAATTCTGCTTATAATATGGTAAGGGACAATGTATCAGGAACTAAGCTTCCCTTTTTTTTACCAAAACACATCACCCAATCATGGGTAATACTTACAAGAAAACCCAATATTCAATCTAAAACTCTAAGTCTTTTTGCCTCACATTAGAATAAGATTTTTGCTGGCTTTGAGCCTTATTAAACCGTTATTTAATCAACATAACGTTCTCCATGGCTTTGTCGACTAAGTCATTTCCTTTCTAAGTGGCCTCACCTACCACAAACAAACCAATTTGAGACCTACACCTCCTCCCATATAGTTCTTTGATCAGGAGAATCTGAATGCTAGAATGATAACTATTATTATAAGCAAATTTTATAAGAGGTAGGTGATCATCCCAATTACCTAAGAAGATAATCATGGAGGCTCGCAACATAACCTATATAGTCTGAATGGTGTGCTCTAGTTGTCCATCAATCTGTAGATGAAAATTTATACTGAGAGCTATACAGGTCCCTAAATCCTTCTAGAAATAAGAAGTAAACTAAATACCCCTATAAGAAACAATATACAAAGGAACCCCATGAAGCTTGAGTATTTCTCGAATATACAATCTAATGTAATCTTCTATTGAGTCTATAGTCTTAACCAACATGAAATGGGAAAACTTAGTTATCCAGTCAATAATTACCCAAATTGAATCATATTGTCGGCATGTACGAGGTAGGACTGTGATGAAATCCGTGTTAATCATCTCCTAATTCCACAAAGGAATGCTTATATCTTGAGCCTTTCCACCAAGCCTCTGATGTTCAACCTTCACTTACCGATAATTGGGACACTTAGAAATAAAATAAACACTTTTTTTCATAACATTTCACTAGAAAACTTCTCTTAAATCACTATACATTTTCGTGGTACCTAGATGAATTGAATGCGTTGAACTATGAGTCTATTTCAAAATTTGGTCTTTCAATCCATTACAGATAACCTTTCTTGATATCAAAGAATCTCATTTTCCCCAATGCAAAATATTTTAACCTTCTCTTTATGAATAGCATCTTTCAACTAGAGTTATATGGGATCACTATCTTGCTTCTCCTTCATCTCAATCACTAATTATAACTCATAACCATTTTGAACTATCACACTACCAACATCATAATCTGGAGACAAACTCCCAATTGGGAAAGTGTATGCACCTTTTTTGCAAGCTCTTTCTTACCTTCATCTATATGATCAACACTCCTCAAGGAAAACCTACTAAGAGCATCTTCAACAACATTTTCTTTAATCGGATGGTAAGGAACTCTCATGTCATAATCCTTAAGAAGCTCAAGGCATCTTCTCTGTCGAAATTCAACTCTTTTTGACTAAAGACATACTGCAACCTTTTGTGATATTTGAACACATCAACATGAACACCATAAAGATAATGGCACCAAATTTTAAGGGAAAATACTACTGTGACCAACTCAAGGTCATAAGTGGGGTAGTTCTTCTCATGGACCTTAAGTTGTCTAGACACATAAGGAATGACCTTACCATTCTTCATCAAAACACAACCAAGACCTATTCTAGAAGCATCATAGTAAACCACAAAACAATCTATACTCTCGGGCAATGTTAAAATTGGAGTAGAAGTCAATCAAGTCTTTAACTCTTGAAAGCATTTATCACAACCCTCAAATCACTGGAACTTTGCTTCCTTTTCTGTTAATTTAGAAAATGGGGTAGAAACAGATGAAAACCCCTCATCAAATCTTCTATAACAATCTTTTTGCCCCAAAAAGCTCCTGATATCAATCATAGTAGTGGGCCTAAGACAGTTCTTCATTGCCTCAATCTTTTGATTATTAGCTTGAATATCCTCATAGGAAAAAAAATTCCCATAGAATTCAATTGACCTCAACTAAAATTTACAATAGATAATTTAGTAAACTTAGGAGTTTTGGACATGACAATGAAATAAATTCCTCATTGGATAAATCACTTTCTTGAAGTTCTTGGCTTTAGGAAAAAGGAGATTAGGGATTGTGAAAGTTAAAATGCATATTATGAGGCTATTAGGATATGATATGGTTTTAGGAAGTTAGTTAAGGATAAAAGGTCAAGTATACCCCTCTTGTTATGTAAGGAGACCGTACAAATAAAAGAGAATAAACTTTTAACGAATCTCATCTGCCAAATTAGTAATCTAGAGGCCCCATCACCCAATTATTTGGTAGATTGGACTTTGGATCGCCAAAATTAACAATTTATGAAGGGCTTTGGGTCAATTCAACGATGCAATTCGATGATATGTAATTTATTCGGCAATTTATCTAATGGACAAGTGTCATCACTGAATTTTCTAGTCTGAATATGTTCCAAAAACAACCATAACTTTCTACTCCGAACTCTGATTGATGCAAACTTTGTGCAGTTGGAAAGAAGTCTCATATAACTTTAATTTGAAACATTTTGGGACACTTAACTCCTTATATACTAAGATATATGGTCCTTTGATGTTGACATTTGTATTAAATCATGCAAAATCTTTGCTGATAGGAAAGCTACAAACTTGACTTAGTGCTAGAGGTCTTTTATGACCCTAAACCAAATTTGATATACTTCCTACACTTGATAAAGGGCCTTTACACACAAGAACAAGTAGAACATAAACTGGTCTAAGCTTATATACTTACGAAGAATGATTTGGATCCTTAGAGTAGAAATCACGAGGTGTTACAAATATACACCTACTCGACAGTGGTAAGCCGTGATCTAGTACCCATTGGAGACTTGCCAGGACAATACACTCACCCAAACTATTTCCCTATAGCATGAAATTCAATACTCATCGTTGATAAAACCATATAGGAAATCATTCAAAATTATTTTCACGAGGCATGCATTTATACAAATTATGTGATCTATGATAAGTAATTATGTATGCATAATTAAAGTAGTAAAAGAAATTGATATGTAATAAGAATATGAGTATCTCTTTCAAAACAATGCCCTTAGGCACTATTTTTCTCAATAATTATATTCCTATCAACAGAGTTCCCTTAGGCTAATACCTTCCTCAATTTAGGTGATTTCTTTCAATATGGTGCTCTTAGACCAATATATCTCAAAGGTACGATATAAGGCATGATATAGAGTGATGCACAACAAATATGCATTTCAATTGGTGTAATATCTACCAGCTAGGTTACCTAGATAACACACTAGAAGTATTCTTCCAAATTCCAAAAATCCTCCAATATGCCAAACCCATAACTCCTTTTATGAAATAACCTATTGCTCAAGCCAACCTTGTAGGTCATGCATATGAGAAGCTAGTATTTAACCAACTTACTTAGCTCATAAAGCATGAATCTACTGTTGTCTTCAAGGTTTAGCATGACAATTAATGGTTGCAAACATTAATTGAACTCTCTAATTTCACTTTTTCTTGAGAACGGGAAGTGAGATTGAGTAAAGCTTCAATAGTTAGGACTTGAGATTAAATGAAAGGATTATAGGTAAAGATAGTCTAAATTTGATTAAGTCTCATTTAGGGTTTGATCTTGCGATAGTTTAAACCCACTTAAGGTAATAATGGTGGTTTGTATGGCGTGAGTTTAAGGTTAGGAAGAATCCAAAACACACACATTAATTGGGTTGAAGGAGATTTAAATGTAGTTTAAGCCAAATGGTAGGCATGTAGTAATTTGTTCGAAGTTAATTAGTCAATACTTATAATATTGACACCCCATCGAATGCACACCTTTAGTCTTTCCATTCTTGATAAATCAACTCTTGGGTTATGTTGAAATCTTGAAATCTAAAGAAATTCCCTTGTTAGAAAAAAATCCCCCATTTACATTATTGTTGTTACAATATGCTTTTTTGTGTGAGTTGACAAACAAATAGTAGTAAATCTTTTCAACCAATCCTTGTGAATTCGATCCCAACTCAAAAGTTGGATATTATTTTGCATACCACCGCCAATATTTCAATTGAGAGGTGTAGTTGAGCGTTGTAAAAAATATTGTGGTTTGTAGGGATTGACTAGCAATTGTTCTTGTTTGTTTATTAATTACATTTTCTTGCACCTTGTTTTATTTTACTTTCTTGTTGTTTGTGTAGTTGTTGAAGTAGGTTGAAAGATGTCTAATTAGCAAAAATGATAGTGTGGTTGTATTTTTAGAAATGGAAGATAAGATGATCTCAGTTCATTCCAAGAGGAAATAGAACCTTGTGGTAATTCCTCAAGCCATGCCATCAATATTTTTGATATTATAGGGCAGACATATTTTGAAAAAGTTACGAATGTGGTGATTGAAAACTTTTTAGGAGATTCTAAAAGATAAACCTTTCATGCAGCATGGTACTCGTTAGGTGAAATTCCAAATTACCTACTGTTGAAGGTAGGCTAATGGTATTGGACTAGAATGGGACAACATGAATGGGACGGCCGAACCAGAATGAACCGGGGCTGGACCATAACAAAATGGTTTGACCAGGTTGTTGACTCATACAAGGATAAGACAGGGCTGGAATAACTGGGAGGCATACTCAGTTCCGTCCCATCCCACTATAGACCGGGACGAACATGAAAGGACGGGACGGGATAAATGCGGTGGTGAATAATACTATTTACAAAATAATATTTTAATTTTTTAGAGTTGAAGAATACAAATATAATGCTTTGAATTACAAAATACGAATGAATCTTGTTACAAAATACGAATGAATCTTTTTTCTGTTTATAAAGATTTTATGTTTTGAAATTTAATGTTTATAACTTTCTAAGTTAAGTACTTAAGTTTATTAAAATATTTTGTTTTTAAAGTTTTTCTATTTACAAGTTTGTAAGTTTTAAAGGTATTTTATGTTAGTTTTTTTTAAAATTTTTTTAAAAGTTTGTAACTTTTAAAGATAGTTTTTTTTCTATTTTTTTTTTTAATTTATAAGTTTGTTAAAATTTATTTTTTCCCTTTTTCCTATGTTTCTATGTTTATCGTATAAACTTTTAATATTTAATGTTTTTTAACTTTATAAGATTTGTAGTTTATACTTTATAAGTTATAGCATACAGTTTAAGTGAGTTACGTTTGTTTTAAGTTTTTTTTTAAATGTATACGTTTTAAGTTATTAAGTTTATAATATTTGAATTTTATAAATTATAAGTTTGTAATATATAAACTCAAATAAACAATAAACAAATGCATTCATGAAAAGTATAAAATAAGGAAAAAAGTGTATCACCATAAAATTTTGAAAACTCAAATAATTATGTAACACATCGCAACTCTACACTTCAAATCTGAATCGTTTGTTGTAAATATTTGAGCTTGAACCGGGTGATATCCTATCTTCTTATATATTTTAAAGTCCTTTACCAAGTGTATCAAGGGTACCTAAAGTGATCTAAGGTCATGAGGGACCTCAAAAATCAAGAGAAAAGTTCAAAGCATTCCTATCAGCTAAGTTCTCGCATGAGTTTATAAAAAGGTCAACTTCAAATGATCATATCTCTCATCATATAATGAATTAGGTGGCTTATAACTTCTCAAATTAAAGTTCTATGAGTCTTATTTCCAACGCCACAAAGTTTTCCATATTCCCAGTTTAGAGTAAAAAGTTATGATCGTTTTATTGGAATATACTTAGGCAAGAAAATTAGGCGAACTCACCTGCTCAATCGGCAATCTACTTACTGGGTTGGAGAATTGCTGAATGATCTCTCCAAAATGTCCCAAAAACCTTAAGACTTTGTCTATTTGGGTGATGTAAAGTTCCATTGGTTGATCCGCCGACCATTTTTGACGAGGAGACCACCAAATAATCAATTAGGCCGATGGGATTCATCATAAATTCATTTTTTTTTATTTTTATGGTTCTCTTACATTCCACAAGGGTATTCTTGACCTTTTACCCTCAATCAACTTCCCTAAGTCCATATTACAACCTAATACCATAATTATTCCTATAGCAACTCTCAAAATCCCCATTTCTTATTATTACAAAGATAAAGAACTCCAATAAAGAATTTCTCCAATTTATCAAGATCTAAAGGCTCCAAGTTCGAGAGTATTTTCAAGAATTCTAAGATTTCAAACCAAAATTCTTCTCCACTTTTCATCTCCAAAAAAATGTTAAGGAAGACAAAAGCTAGGGTTTCAAGTCTTCGAATCAAGTTCTTCTACAAAATTTCCCAAGAACTTTGTTCTTCCATGTATGTAAGTCTGTTCAAAGTGCTAGACTAGTTGCATCACACCCTATATCTAAATCTAGTCAGCAAAAGTTTAGTCCAATACTTAATTAACAATTTCCATTAAATTCTAGATATGGATTGAGTTTCTTATTATGACATTATGATATTCTAAATATTGATATCCTTGAGTTGTTGTTCATGCTTATATTTCACATGAACCCTAGCTGATGAGATTTTATTGAAAGTCTTTGTGCATTTATTTTCATGCATTGATTTTGGAATTTAAAGTGAGTTCAAGAGTATTTTCAAGTACCTTTTGAGAAGAGTTTAAGGGAACGCAAATGGTTCCTAAAGTACTATTTTCATATTAAGAGAAGAACTACTATTTTTTAGAGGAGCATTAATAGTTTTCAAAAGCATTTCAACTTGATAAAGAGAATTTTAGCTACCCCTTAAAGAAAATATTATTTTCACATTGAAAAGAGAGTAATATTTTCATAAAAGTATAAAGATTTTTTTAGAGTATTTCAGAAAGATAGAGTGCAATTCAACTACCAATTAAAGAGGCCCTTTTGAGAAATTATCTCAAAGCAGAGAGTAATTTTACATGAGCATACAATTATATTTTGGGAGCAGTATTGAGCATTGATTTGATGTAAGAGTTCAAATAACTCAAACTCCATAACCTAAACCACCAACTTAGATATGATTGCACCGAAAGATGGGCGACTCCTCACCTGCCTCAAAAGACATTTTAGTGGATCCATTAGTTCATTTGTGTCCTATACTCTGGCAAGGTATAGGGCGGCTCTGGCAATGTGTATAATATTTTGTATCATTACGAGGCTCATAGTGATAGTTATCGGTTGGAGAAACTCCCAGCAAAGTAAAGTAAAGTATATAATATTTTTATTTTTATATTTTAGTTCAGTATTTACTATTATTGCATTCCTATTACAAGAGTTTAAATTATTTTCAGAATGATTTAAATTATTCTTTAGTGGAGTTACCTTTAGTATTTCAATTAAGTTGTGTTTTATTCATCCCTATTACACACTCGTTCATTAAATGTACTGATATCATTTTACCTACATCCTTTCATGATATAGACTCAGTTACTTAGGTCATGAACATGAGTTCCATTGAGATCATATCATCAGCTCATTAGTTTTTGGTGAGACCTCCTTGCTTTTTGAGGAATCCAATTTTATGATTTGTTAGTTGTCACAACCCAGAGTATACCCTTGATGTAACATGACGTATAGAACTCTGGAAGGCCCTACACAAGGAACTTAACAATCATTATACAAGATAATAGAAATAGAGATTCAAAAGTCACAATCTTATAGCATAAAAGAGTTTGACAATTGGAATTTTAATATAGTCTCAACAAGCCATCTATTATATCAAAGGAAGTGATTGGGACGTAACCCATACATCATATATAAAGTCTAAAAACCGAAATAATGAAAAGCATGTAAAAGTATCTCAATCCTCGGAACATGATGACTCACCAATATTCGAATGCCAAGAGATCAACTAGCCACGAGTACGAGAGGTAGGGGTGTCAGACCCTAAATTAGTGAAATAATGTAGGCACAAGTATGCATTAGTAAATGAAATGTACTAAGTATGATATCAATTCATAAAATATATGAAATCATGCTAAAAAGGACTTTACATGACACGCAATAATCAAATTAAATCATAAGACAAAAAGGGTTAGAAAAATAAGGCATAATCATGGTTAGTGCAAGCTCAACATATTTAAAATAAGAAATAAAAGAAATCTTTGAAAAAAACTATAGTTATTTTGTGGGATATTATCTTTAACCGATAATAAGACCATGAGAGATATATCATAGAATTCGGTATATCCCTCATACAATAATAAGGGGATTCTACTTGCCAAGGTAGCATCCGTACACATCATCTTTTGCTAAAGTGGATTGACTAGCAAGGTCATTTTAGACAATCCTATGGGGGCACTTTGTTAGGGGCTAGAGGTTACTACTAGAGACTACCCTATTTGAGACTTTGCCTCAAAGCCCTCTCAGTGCTTAGTCAAAATCCCTGTGGAATAGATAACAGTGAAATATCATTATAACATAGGAAAACAATGATCAATACCAATCCACATCTTTAAAATCAAAATATAGAATAACTCCTTAAACACAATTCAACGTAGATGAGAAAACCTTTCACCAATGTGAATCTATATGTGAGAGATAACTTTCACAATCATGATCATAGTAGCATGTGAGAAAACCTTTCATAATAACATTGATACTTTTCTCTCAAAGCATCCTCAAAACATGCACATCAATTTCATAAAAGCATGCATATCTTCATAAATTAATAGTTCATAGTTCATAAGCTTTACAATGTGTTCTTAGTCTAAAATCATGGATCAGGCATGGTTTCATACGAATTCAACTCAAAAGCCATGTAATTACTTCAATTAATACATTAGAATATAGTAAAAAATCAATTAAATTATAATTGAAAAGAACCCGTGAAGATTGAATAAAATTCAAACTTTGAATTGAGAATCTAACTTGTAAAATTGGAAGATCATTGAGGAACTCGATGGAATATAGGACATCATAGGTGAATACTACCATACCGTAGTGATCAAGGCCAAATATCTACGGTGAGTTGAAGATCTTGAAATGAAACTCTTCTTTTTCTTCTTCTTTAGCTTTAGAGAGAGAATTTTGATAATTAACATGGAGGGAAATTAGAATTTAGGTGAATGAGTTAGAATGAACAGTTGTAGGACTTAGATCAGTTATATAGGACTTAGAATAGAGGATAAAACAACATAGTTTAGTTGTTAAAACACATAAGTGAAAGACTAAAATAACCCTGATTCAAGATGGGGTGACCTATATTTACCTCTAAATGGGCTGTTGAGGGCTTGATGGTCACTTTAGGGAACCGTACAAGCCTCCATTGACAGTTTAGGGAACTGTCCAAGTGACCCCAAATCCTAGCAGTCCTAAACAGCTAGGCCACTAAGCCTAAACAGCTAGTGAACCCTAAACAGACCATGTAGGTTTCATTTAAGGGTTCATGACCTTTTTTAGGCCCATGGATATTTCCGTTAACCCATCTTAACCTTTTATAAAGTCCGAGGTGTTACATTAGTAGTATAATTTTGAGTTATTGTGGGTCTTGTCTTGACACCTAACTTTGTCTAGTAGTGGCTTAATAAATTGACAATTTTGGTCAGTCTTGAAGTATTCAAATTTTATTTATAACTTTATGTTTAATACTTAGTATATTTGGATCTCTTTGAGATTTAAATAAATTGTTTTAAATGATTCATCACCTTTGATGCTTGTTTATGCTTGAGTTAGCCTTCTTCTTATTAGTCAGCCAGTACAAGGGTTCGCATGGGGATCAACACTGGTTCTCGAGTGCCGGTGACGTCCTGAGTGTAGGCTTAGGGCGTGAAAAAATTGGTCTCAGAGCCAAGTTTCAAATGTCCTAGGGTGTCAATGAATCCGTGTCAGTAGGATCTTATTTATGGTTGTGAGGGACCCAATTCTATAAATGAGGGACTATAGACATTTAAGAAAAGTCTGTAACACCCCAAAAAAAATTTTGAACTAAGACTTGAACCGATCATCGTTGTAAGTGAGATTTTACCAAGGAATTAAAAATTTATTAAGGTCAGGCCACTATATGTATCACCTTGTCTTCCAAAAAGAACTAAATTAGAAATAGCAAAATCTGAATTTCGGCAAGTTAAGCTAAGTATGAGTTTTGGGTCAGCTTCAAACGACCATAACTCCTAGTACATGGTGATTTAGGTGTGCCAAAAGATACCGTAGTAAATATCTTTGAATTATATTTCCAACGCCGCTAACTTTTCTCAGTTTCGAGTTTGTATGAGGGAGATATGTCTATTCGAAGTTGGGCTGTCTAGATAGGGAAAGTCAAAACCAGATTTTAGAGGGGTATTTTGGTCTTTTCCTTACTCAATTAGATTTAATTCATTTATTGTAATATTTTTAAGGGTCTAATCCTATTAAATTCAGTTTTATAATCCTAAGATATGCCTAGGGTTTTAGTTAAGAGTTCAAGAAGAGAAAAGAAGAGAAAAGAGGAGAAAAGAGGAGAGCATCAAGCTTTCATTGAGATTCTTGCGTGTTGTTGTAGATTTTCGCCATGGGTTTGATCCCTAAGAGGTATGTAAGCTTCCATAGTGTTGGTTTAGTTCACCCACACACCAATCATGTTATTTTCAGCAAATTTCATTCTTGTAGTTGAAAGATTAGAGTTCTTGATAGGTGTTCTTAAAGTTCATTCTAGATCTTGTTGTATTGGGGTTTTGATGATTTCTTGAGATGAAATTTAGTAATTTGAGTATTTTTTTATTTTGAGTATATTAGAGTGTAATTATTTAAAGTAATAGAATCCAAGTGATTGGGGAAGAAACCATTCGATTCTAAGAGTGTTAGGGTGAGAAAACGAGCAAAGAAAGTCATCAAAGTTTTCTGGGTTAGGGACTGGCGTGTCACGCCAGCCAAAACCCCAACTACTTCTATGAAATTTAGGGGCTGGTGCCCCGGGCCACTCAGAGCGCCAGGGTCGCCTGCCCATACCCGTTCTTCATCATTTCGTCTGTTTGAGTTCTTTCAAAGGGTATCTTTACTCCCCTTTGATTCTAAACACTCTAAACTACTTCAAAACACCTAGGAATCATTCATAACATGATCATAACCTTGAAATCATAATTCAAATTCAAGGTAGAGCTACAATTTAAGTTTTGATAGTTCATTCGAACATTTTGAGAAAGTTCCTTTGAGTCTTTTGGAGGATTCTTCTACAATTTGTAATAACTTGTTTCAAGACTCGAGCAAGTGAGTATAAGAGTTTGGAGAACATATTCATGAGTCCATTTTTTCATCACGATATCCTTCCTATCATGAACCATAACTCTTGAATTCATAATTCACATTCAAGAGTGAGTTAAGAGTAGAGTTCAACAAAGTCTTTAGTTCAATTGTGAATCCTTTGAAATCCACCATAGATTTGAGTTAAATTTCAGAAGTAAGTATGAGAATGAGAAGAGTCCTATACATAAGTTCCTTATTGATATTTTGATCCTTGAGTCAATTCGTTCATGCCCATAACTTCCACATGAACTCCATCAGTTTAGTATCTTTGAAAGGAGTAGTATCTTCTAGTTCTAAGTCTTGAGTATCGAGTTCCTAACCCTTCCGAGATTATATTCCTAATCATGGGACTATTACCTATTACTCATGAAGTCCATGAGTTGAGTTGTTCATGCCCATAATTCCGCATGAACATTATAAGTCAAACAATCTTTAGATGAGAAGTATCTTTGAGTGCTTGAGTTGAGTAGTTCATGCTCATAATTCCACATGAACCCTCTAAGTTGAGCATTCTTGAAATTAGTAGTATTATTAAAGTTCTTAAGTTCCAAGTATTTGAGTTCTATCTATGGTCATTGAAGACCTTGCATTGAGTCGTTCAAGTCCATAATTCGGCGTGAACCATATTTTTTAGAAGTCTTTTACAAATGTTTAAACGTTTTAACATTTAATCTTTCAAGTTGAGTAAAGAGTAAGAGTAAAGTTCATTTTCTTTAAAATGATATATGTTAACTAAGTATTCCCAAGAGTAAATGTTTTCACATTTAAGATGAGAGGAAACTTAGATTTCCAAAAGAGTATTGAGCAAGAAAGGGAACATCGATTCCAAGAGAGCTTTTAAGCTAAGTTTTTGAGTAATTATCTCAAATCTAATAAAGAAGTTTGTTTTAAAAATGTATGAGCTAAGTATATTTTGGGAATAGTATTGAGCACCAATATAGGGATGTGAGTTCATATTATTAACTCAAGTCTCCATAAACCATGTAGCCATCAGAGGTAGTAAATGATCATACTTCTTAGACGACTCCTTAAGATGCTTTTAGCATAAGCTAGTGGATCCACTAAGTTAAGCATTCTATATGATGGCAAAGTATAGGACAGTTCTGTCAGCTTGGGCAAGATGTTGTGTCACCACTTAGGCTCATAGTGGTGGTTGTCAGTTAGAGAAACTCCCATAGAAACTATATTACTTTATTATATAAGTAAAGTTGAGTTTATTGAATTTTATTCAGTTTTAAGCTTTTGCATGCTTAAGTTAGTCTTCCACTTATAGTCAACCAGGATGAGGGTTCTCTTGGGGACCAGCAATGGTTATTGAGTGCAAGCCACATCCAGGGTGTAGACTTGGGTCGTGACAAACTTGGTATTAGATCCCAGAGTTCAAGTGTCCTAGGGTGTCTATGTAGTCGTGTCAAGTAGGGTCTTGTTTATGGTTTTGAGGGCCCCACTTCTATAAACGAGGGACTACAGACATTTAAGGAAAATTTCCCTTCTTTCATACTCTTAATCATGGAATAGAGCTAAGTCCTAGATATTTATTCATGCTTGTGCGTTTCTTCAAATTCATTCGACTAGCCATCATACTAGAGGTAGTTAAAATTAAATTAAGTCCTTTATCGATGAGTTGTTCTTAGCAAAAGTCTTAAGAAAGTCATAAGACTCCTGAGGGGCTTGAGAGGAGCCCAAATAGTAAGTTAAGTGTTCAGTTTCAGAGGAATGCACCCATAATTATATGAATCGTGAGTTTGAGCTAAAAGTGAGTTGTACTCTCTTCTTTAAATTCTGTTTCAACTGAGATCCTCATGAGAAAGTATGTTTAGAGCTTGGGTAGTATTTTCATCCTAAAAGATGGTATGAATGACGAGATCATGAACAGTAGTAGGGAAAGAGCCCAGAGTTAGAGGCAAGTATGCCGAGGCTTAGTTATTTAAGAAAGGGAGATAGTGTTTTGAAGATCTATGTTACTATAATTATGCACCAAATATGTTTTTAATGAATATTTTTCCCTTATGGGTAGACTAAGAAGTGATGAGTTGTGAAGATTGCATCATAGAAGGTAGAGTGTGTTTTAGCTAGAAAGGAGTTTGCGATAAGTGTCATTGTGTAGGTAATGACCAAGTGTATGTGTTGAATAGAAGCAAAGAGTATTCATGAAGGGTTAGATATAAACTAGGCTTATAATATGTTTGAGAGGGTCATAATGTACATACGGTTATAGAACTGATTAACTATTGATGTATAGTATAATAGGCAAGCAATCGTATTGATACTCGGGTTTAGTAATAAACATTAAGCTTGAGTTTGGGATAAGTGTCATGATCCAAAGAATGGAACCATGAGGGTGATGATGTTAGTCTGAAGTTTTGATCTAGAAGTCTTGACATAGAGTAGGTGAGGAATTGAGGTGATAAGTTGCAATAAACGTTTAGATAAGAGAAGTGAAGTGTGGCTAAATCACAAGACTAACACGAGCATTAAGAGGTAGACAGAGAGGGTATGCAATCAAAAGATGTTAAGAGAAGCACGTTATAAAGACGTCTTAGTACCTGCTTATGGAGAGTTGGTAGCTATGAGATAAGCTTCTCTCGAGTGTTAGAGCTAAGGGAGATGTAGACCAGGCTAGAGATAATGGAATAGGTCCATAGCTTTTGAGTGTCAGCTTTAGACCTAAGAAGGAGATGACAAGATGAGAAATCAAGTCAAGTGTTTGAGAGTAAGATAGTAATGAGTTCCAAAGAGTTTGGGGGATATCTTTTTAGAGGTCCTTTTAGTAGTGGAGTGATGTTAGAAACAAGAGGTTGATGTTCTTATCGTGATAGTGGTGGTGTGATAATTCCATCTAAGATCATAAATGAGGAGGAAGAGAAGGATTTGGTTTACTATGATAAATAGTTAAATGAGAGCCCTTAATTGGTTCCGAAGGAGTTATTTAGTAGGAGTCCATAGAGTTGTTAGACTACTAAGTTTGAAGGTGTTGTTGTTAAACATTAGGTGGTTCTTGATATGAGCCCAGTGTGGTGGTAAAGAGTAATAATCTTGGAATGAAATTCCCTATTGAGGTATAGAACCCAAACTTAAGGATTTGGGTTAAGATTGAATACAGTAAGACCATACCATTAGACTCAGACCTTAGTAAGAGTAACCCTGTTCCATACCCAGTCCAGTCATCATTCGAGGACGAATGATCCCAAGGGGGAGATATTATAACACCCCATAAATTTTTTTGAACTAAGACTTGAACCGATCATCGTAGTGAGTGAGATTTTACCAAGGAATTAAAAATTTATTAAGGTCAGGCCACTATATGTATCACCTTGACTTCCAAAAAGATCTAAATTAGAAATAGCAAAATCTGAAATTCGGCAAGTTAAGCTAAGCATGAGTTTTGGGTCAACTTCAAATGATCATAACTCCTAGTACATGGTGATTTAGGTGTGCTAAAAGATACCGTAGTAAATATCATTGAATTATCTTTCCAACACCGCTGACCTTTCTCGGTTTTGAGTTTGTATGAGGGAGATATGTCTATTCGAAGTTGGGTTGTCTAGATAAGGAAAGTCAAAATCGGATTTTAGAGAGGTATTTTGGTCTTTTCCTTACTCAATTAGATTTAATTCATTTATTGTAATATTTTTAAGGGTCTAATCCTATTAGATTCAGTTTTATAATCCTAATATATGCCTAGGGTTTTAGTTGAGAGTTCAAGAAGAGAAAAAAAGAGAAAAGAGGAGAGGATCAAGCGCTTGTCGAGATTCTAGCGTGTTGTTGTGGATTTTCTCCATGGGTTTGATCCCTAAGAGGTATGTAAGCTTCCATAGTACTGAGTTAGTTCACCCACATGCCAATCATGTTATTTTCAGCGAAATTTCATTCTTGAAGTTGAAAGATTAGAGTTCTTGATGAGTTATTGATTAGTGTTCTTGAAGTTCATTCTAAACCTTGTAGTATTGGGGTTTTGATGATTTCATGAGATGAAATTTAGTTATTTGAGTATTGTTTCTAGTAGATTAGAGTGTAATTATGTTGATTAATAGAATCTAAGTGATTGGGGAAGAAACCGTTCGATTCTAGGCGAGTTAGGGTGAGAAAACGAGCAAAGAAAGTGGTCAAAGTTTTCTAGGTTTGGGCCTGGCATGTCATGCCAGATAAAGCACCCCAACCACTTCTCTAAACTTTAGGGATTGGTGCCCCGCACCACTCAGAGCGCCAGGGTCGCCTACCCCACCCGTTCTTCATCATTTTGTTCGTTTGAGTACTTTCAAAGGGTACCTTTACTCCCATTTGATTCTAAACACTCTAAATTACTTCTAAGAACCTAGAAATCATTCGTAACATGATCATAACCTTGAAATCCTAAATCAATTTCAAGGTAGAGTTAAGAGATAAGTTTTGATAGTTCATTCGAACATTTTGAGAAAGTCCTTTTGAGTCTTTTTTAAGAGTCTTCTACAATTTCTAATAACTTGTTTCAAGACTCGAGCAAGTGAGTATAAGATTTTGGAGAACATATTCATGAGTCTATTTTGTTATCAGGATATCCTTCCTATCATGAATCATAAATCTTGAATTCATAATTCACATTCAAGAGAGAGTTAAGAGTAGTGTTCAAAAAAGTCTTTGAGGTCAATTGTCAATCCATTGATATCAACCATAGATTTGAGTTCAGTTTGATAAGTATGAGAATGAGAAGAGTCGAATACCTGAGTTCCTTATTTATATTTTGACCCTTGAGTCAAGTCCTTCATACCATAACTTCCGCATGAACTCCATCAATTTAGTATCTTTGAAAGGAGTAGTATCTTCAAGTTCTATTTCTTGGTATCAAGTTCCTAACCCTTCTGAGATTATAATCCTAATCATGGGACTATTACTTATTACCCATGAAGTCCACGAGTTAAGTTGTTCAACCCCATAATTTCGCATGAACATTATAAGTCAAACAATCTTGAGATGAGAAGTATCTTTGAGTCCTTGAGTTTAGTAGTTCATGCTCATAATTCCACATGAACCCCCTGAGTTGAGCATTCTTGAAATTAGCAATATCGTTGAAGTTCTTGAGTTCCAAATGTTTGAGTTCTATCTATGGTTCTTGAAAACCTTGCATTGAGTCGTTCAAATCCATAATTCAGCGTGAACCATATATTTTAGAAGTCTTTTACAAATGTTTAAACTTTGTTTTAACACGTAATCCTTGAAGTTGAGTAAAGAATAAGAGTAAAGTTCATTTACTTTAAAATGACATATGGGAACTGAGTATTCCCAAGAATAAATGTTTTCACATTTAAGATGAGAGGAAACTGAGATTTCCAAAAGAGTTTTAAGCAAGAAAGGGAGCATCGATTCCAAAAGACCTTTTAAGCTAAGTTTTTGAGTAATTAATGACACCATTAATGGACAACTAGTAATTATTAAGGAATCTTAGATGTAAACAGACAAAATTTAACATAAAAGGGTTTAGGTTCTAACGATCCAACAAAATTCTGATAAAGATTATGCATATTCGGTGTTTGTACCAACTCTAAAAATACATGAAATATATTATAAAATACATTTTTACTTCTAATAGTGATTAATTAATAAAGATTATATCTTTAATTTTGACTTAACCATAATAAAGTAGTATAATTTAATGTAAATATCGAAAAATCCATGGTATTGGTATTGTATGATTTTAATTTCGATATCACGTTTTGTAACAAATTATTATGTCTTATAATCAATTTCTCTTCCAACTACTCCCCCATAGGACTGTTCATAAATCGATAAAAAATAAAATAAATCAATCGAGGTAGAAAAAAACTTAAAGAATTGTAATATTTCCAAAATAAATTTATTCATATATATACTTATTCCGTCCTAAATTACCTGATCACACTTACTTCGAGAATTTAAATTTAAATTCAATTTTTGTTCATTAACTTTTTACAAATTTAGTATTTTTTTTTTCATATATGCTCATTTTATCCTAAATTGGTTGATCACTCTTGGTTTCATAATTTAAATTATCTTCACTAACAGTCTTTAAATTAAGGAAATAATTTTTCTTTGTATATGCTCATTTATCCTAAACTAGTGTTTGTCTCTCTTGCAACAATAGGCTGGGGAGAGGATGCCGTTGTCACGGATTTTCGTTCATTACTCAAAATTTAAATATATATTTTTTTATATTCAATATAACCGTTCTACATAGACCTATATTCTCGAGAAATGACTGCAAAGTGAAATTTTCAAATAGAAGTAGAAGTTACTCCACTATTACACGCCTTAAATATGTGTTCTTTTCTAGTAAAAAAAGTTTGTTGATAATAACTGCAAAGTTAATTTTTTTTTAAAAAAAAGTTAATAATTTAGTCAAACCCTCTCTATGACAATCTTATTTGTTATAAGATCCTTTGTCTTTTATGTGACTGACTATTGTTATACACATATGATGACATTATATTTAAATCTTATTTTCACTTCTACAGCTAAAGTAAATATGCTCCAAAAAATCATGTATTCTTTTATAACTGCTCCTAATTTGTGCATTGGCATGAAAAGACCAAGTTTGAAACTTCACTAAGCAGAGACATGATACTTACTTAGATATGCATTTTTCTATTAAACAAGTAAAATGATGAAATTAATGAGCCAAAAACCCAATTACTAAAGTAAAACAGGTTAAAAACCGCTCAAATCTAAAATTACAAATTGAGGAAATGCAACACTTAGAAGTACAAACAAATTTATTTAAGAAAAAAATATACAACACCATGATTCCGCAACTATAAACATCATCACTAGTGGACACTATTCCCTTCGAGTGATATTCTTAGAAAAGTATTTTTGGAAAAGTTAGTCAATTGAAAAACAACAATAATTCTGCATCAATAAAGACTTGTTTTTTATACTTCTCGAATTTGGAGAGGCTTAATTATGATAAGATAAAATCAAAGAGAATGAATGATAGTCACCGTAGCTTTGTAAGTGTTGGAAGTGTTATTTTATTTAGGAACTATTTATTTCATATTTGTTGGTCTTTTATTTAGTTGAATTGTTCAACTCTTAGTTATTAGGAAGTAGACGTGTTTTCAGTTTAGAAAGCAGAGTTTCTTAGGAGTCCTAGTAGTAGTGGGGTTTGTGGGTTTAGTGCTTAGTAAGAAAATCTCTATAAAAGTCTATATAATGGACTTATCCTGTTGTTATTGAAATAAGAGAGTTACTCAGTTTCTTGTTTTTTTCTGTTGAGTTTGCCTGCTTTATTCATTGTTCTGCTTTGGATATTTTACTTGTGGTATCAGAGCAAGGTTAGATCCAGAAGAAAAACAAAAAAAAAAAACACTTGTGAGGTACAGTTTACCCAGAAATTTTATTTTTTCTATGGCTTCAGAGAGCAACTATAGGCAAGCAGCCATTCCCTGTTTTGATGGTCATTATGACCATTGGAGTATGCTGATGGAAAACTTTCTAAGGACAAAGGAGTATTGGCCAGTTGTGGAAGAGGACATTGGTGTTATAGCGGAAGGTGAAGTTTTGACAAATGCTCAAAAGGCGGAGTTTAAAGCAAGAAAACTGAAAGATTTGAAAACAAAAAATTATCTATTTTAGGCTATTGAGTGTCCTATCTTGGAAACAATTCTTTGGAAAGAAACTTCCAAGGATATATGGGACTCAATGAAAAAGAAGTATCAACGCACTACAAAAGTGAAGCAAGCACAACTTCAAGCCTTACGAAGGGACTTCGAAACTTTGCAGATGAAGAAAGGTGAATCTGTCAGTAGCTATTATGCTGGAACCATGGAGATAAGCAACATGATGCGCTTTCATTGTGAGAAGATGAATGATGTCACAATCATTGAAAACATACTGCGTTCTTTGACACTGAAATATGATTTTGTTGTTTGCTCTATTGAGGAGTTGAAAGACATAGATGCTTTGTCTCTTGATGAATTGCAAAGCTCTTTGTTGATGCATGAGCAGAAAATGACCCGCAGTTCAACTTCTAAGGAGCATGCCCTAAAGGCTTCTACTTTTATTTCTTCCAATTCTAGAGGAAGGGGTAGAGGTAGAGGTAGAGGAAGAGGTAGAGGAGACCAAGGAAACAAAGATGCCAACAGGAATTTTAGAGCCAATGATGACTACAACAAAGACAGAGGAAGAGATTTTGACAAATCCAAGGTAGAATGTTATCATTGTCATAAATTTGGTCATTATCAATCTGAATGTTTATACTAGGCTACCTAATCAGAAAGAATAAAAGTCAAATTTTGCTGAGAACAAGGAAGGAGAAACCTTGTTAATGGCAGTTCATACGGATAACGAGATCGAAGAGCAAGTTATTTGGTATGTGGATACGGGTTGCAGTAACCACATGATTGGTAGTAAGTCTTCTTTCATTGACTTAAATGAAAACTTCCGGTCGACAGTTAGTTTTGGTGATATCTCAACAATGAATGTGATGGGAAAGGGTGTTATCAATTTTAAAACAAAAAATGGGTACGTGGAAACCATATCTAATGTGTTCTATTTCCTGCTTTGAAGAGCAATTTATGGAGTGTTGGTCAATTGCTAGAAAAAGGATATGCCATCACCTTAAGGAATGATGGATGTGAAATTTATGATCCTTCCAAATGAGCTATTGCTATTGTCAAAATGAGTCAAAACAAGATGTTTCCTCTGAAGATTGAAAATGTTCAATCTTGCTCTATGGCAGAAGTGAAAAATCCTTCATGGTTGTGGCATTTTCGATATGGTCACTTGAACTTTGGTGGCTTGAAGATCCTTCAAAGGAAGAGAATGGTGACTAGGCTTCTAGAAATTGCCATCCCTTCCCAAGTTTGTGAAGAATGTGTATTGGCAAACAACATCGATCTCAGTTTGCAAAAGGCGAGTTATGGCGAGCAAATGAGGTGTTGGAGTTGGTTCGCTCAGATATTTGTGGGCCAATAAACCCAATTTCTAATGGAGGGAAAGGTATTTTATTACCTTTATTGATGATTATTTTCGAAAGACTTGGGTATATTTTTTGCAACAAAAATCAGAGGCATTTAATATATTTAAAAGTTTTAAAGCTCTCATGAAGAATGAGACTGGAAGACCATTAAGAGCCTCCGAACAGATCATGGAGGCGAATATTGCTCTAAGGAATTCAAAGAATTTGTGAGCCTCGTGGCATTCGAAAACAGCTCACAACAACATATACACCTTAACAAAATAGTGTATCAGAGAGAAAGAATAGAATCATTCTCAACATATTTCGAAGCTTGCCAACTTGATGAAGAGTTCCAAAGACATTTTGGCCAGAAGCAGTAAATTAGGGCGTCCACATCTTAAACAGAATTCGTACTTTTTCTCTTCGAGATGTGACACTGGAGTAGGCTTGGAGTGGAAGGAGACCAGCTGTAGATCACTTCAAAATTTTTGGATGCATTTCCTATGTACATGTCCTAGATGTAAAGAGAAAGAAGCTTGATGATAAAGGCGCTAAGTGTGTCTTTCTTGGTGTTAGCAAGGCATTGAAAGAATACAAGTTGTTTAATCCTTTAACAAAAAGGATTGTGACTAGTAGAGATGTTGTTTTCGATGAAGAAAATACATCAAACTGGGATGAAAAGTTATCTAATCATGTTATATGCGATGATGAATCTGAAGAAGTAGCTCCAAGGTTAGAAATTCCAGCAGATGTTACTCCAACTACTGAAGATTTGCCACCTGCAAAAGCACCTATTGAAACAAACCAAGTTGTCCCTCGAGTTCGAAAAAGACCTATATGGATGCAAGATTATCAGGTAATCGGTGTTAATATCAATGATGAGACAATTGCTCATTTTGCACTGCAGATTGTGATCCAATAAGTTTTGAAAGTGTTGCCCAAGAAAAAAATGGAAGAAGGCAATGGATACTGAATTTCAGCAATTGAAAAAAATAACACTTGGGAGCTTACTGATCTACCAAAGGGCAAAGTACCATTGCAGTTAAATGGGTTATAAAACTAAAGTCAATGAGAATGGTGAAGTTGATAAGTACAAGGTGCGGTTAGTGGCCAAGGGATATAAGCAAGAGTATGGTGTGGATTACGAAGAGGTCTTTTCTCCAATAGTCAGACTCGATACCATTAGGTCAGTGGTAGCATTGGCAGCCCAAAACAAATGGCCAATTTATAAATTGGACGTGAAATAGGCCTTCTTAAATAGAGAATTACAAGACCAGGTATATGTCGATCAACCCCCTGGTTACATTAAGTATGGTAGCGAAAATAAAGTTTGCATATGGAAAAAAGCATTATACAAGCAAAAACAAGCTCCACAAGCTTGCATAGTCGCATTGATGCCTATATCAATATGTCACGATCCAAAATGAGTCGTGAGTGGCTCCCACACTTAACCTCCTATGTGGGTGAACCAAGGAATCCAAACCCCAAAATATATCAACAATTCAGCTACGAATAACAACAATAATGCAGAAGCTCAAAACTTATTAAAGTAACCAATCAAATAAACCTCAAAAGTCTAACACTCATTATCCCCAAAATCTAAAAGTCATCACATCAAGGACATCTAATCTTCAAATACTAAGTCTAAGAGTATTAAAGACACGAAAATAAATGAATAAAATAGTTTATGTCCGAAAACTAAGGACATCATGCCATGACCAAGAGAATTCAACACGAGCTGGAATGAATAGCTCACCCTGGAACCTGATGTGCTGGAGACTAGCTAGAGCTAAGGGCGAGTCAAAGTCACTGATACACTCGTTGCACTCCACATAAAGAAAACAAAGAAAAACACAAGTAGGGCTCAGTACAGGGCAACATGTACTGAGTAGATATCATTGGCCAACCCAAAATAGAAACTAATATGTAATGAATAATAGTACAAAATCAATTATGCCACTTAGTAGGTGGCAAACAACGAACACATGAACCGGTGTCAACAACACTAAAGAAAGTACGTAATCAGTCAACAATATCAAGATCACACATGAGAACTCATGCCTCCAAACCAAATAATTTGGGAATTGAGTTCTTTGAGATTGAGTACATTACGTTAATTTAATATCTTTTTCCTTTAATGTTACTGTGTCAGAATGTGACACTCCGATCCAATTATACCGTGTCAGAACGTGACACTCTGATCCAATAATACCATGTCGGAATGTGACACTCCGATCCAACTATACCGTGTCGAAACATGACACTCCGATCCAATAATACCATGTCAGAATGTGACACTCCAATCCAATTATACCGTGTCAGAACGTGACACTCCTATCCAATAATATCATTAATTTATCATTTATTATCACCACTTATCAATTCATTAATAATATTTCATCATGCCTTTTTTATTTAAGGCATCACTTCAATAGAGAGGGTTCAAGATTATAAATTCCACGGTCTCAGGATTTCAGACCAATCACAAACCACACAACCAAGATACACAATCACACAATCAAGTATATAGAGAACTTCACAATATCATTCAATGCGTATCAATCACTATTAAGAGTCTATCTATCAAATAGAATAAACCATAACCTACCTCCACCGAAGAACTTACGTCAGGCAAGCTACTTCAACAATGCCTTTCCTTTCCTTAACGCCTTTGAACATTTCCAATCTATCAAGCATGCATAATTTGTAAGTTCATGAATCTATAGACACCCATGTTAATATATGTCTAGCCTAGACCCAAAAATTCACCCAATTCCATAATCAATTTTCCTATAGTTTAACCCTAAGGGTAAGTCTTAATTCCTCCAATTTGCATAATCTTAATCGTATTCAATTAATATACTATGCCTTATATTTAATTGCATATCTCAATATGTCAAATTATAATTTATAATACGAGAACACAATACTAATATTAAATGTTTGAAGCCATTGGTTACGAAACCAGTGGCAGCCAACCCTCAACCATACTCCTGCATAAATATTGCACGATGGCAATACCCAGATTCCATGATGACCTTACTCCTATAAAATATTCATACAACCAGTACTCCAATCAGTTGCCCCAATTAGGAACTTTAGTTACTGATTATATTTTCCATTAGTCATATCAATATACACACCCTTATAAATACAACACCTCAATTTTCTTACCCCCAACATTATAAGAATAATATGAATTATCGCCGAACATTTACTAAAAATGGACAACAATAGAATTGAATATATAAGACAAATGAGTAATTAATGCATTTCAAGGATTTCCACCCAACTTTTCCTATCATTAATTACCACCCAAGTTCAAAGCAGCACCATCTATATATCTGTTTCTGATTCTTTCACCCCATTATTAAATAATTAATCCTACAATCTATGTTCATATATAAAATACACAAGGGTTAAGATTTGGTTGATTCTTTACCTGATTCGCTGGTACTTCTTCGATGCCTCAGGTAAGGATTCGCTCGGTTGTAAGTCTTCTTCTCTCCTCTATTAATTATTTAGGGTAAATAATTATGAACTGATAATTAATAAATACTAAACCCTCTAATTTATTCTTATCCATGGGCCATATGGTAATTTAATTAAATTAATTATGGACTTAGTCCATTAACTACCAGCTAATAAAACAATTAAAATCACCTCACTAAATTTATAATTGTTGTTACAAATAGTTCAAATACCCATTTAGAATCTATCGAAAAGAGTCTTTTATGCAATAAAAAGTTCTAGTACTCAAAACAACCAAATGGGTCGTTACACAATAAGGCAGGTTTTAGAAAATGCCTTTATGAGCATACACTTTGTACTAAAGTTGAAGATGGAAAGCTTGTCATTGTATGCTTATATGTAGATTATTTAATTTATACTGAGAATGATTATGTATTGCTTAAAAGTTATAAGCAATTGATGATGACTGCTTTTGAAATGTCGGATCTTGGCTTGTTGCATTACTTTTTGGGAATTGAAGTGAAGCAGTATTCTGGTGGAATTTTTATTTCACAAAAGAAATATGTCTAGAAAATTTTAAGGAGATTTGGTATGCCAAACTGCAACTCTATCACCAGTAGAGACATGGCTGAAGCTTGAAAATGATTCTATAGGAAAGAGGATTGACAACACTTTCTACAGGCAGATCGTGGGAAGTTTGATGTATTTAACAGCCACTAGACCTGATATAATGTACTCTGTAAGTCTTATAAGGAAGGATATGGAAAGTCCTAGAGAAGCTCACTTACTGACTGCTAAAAGAATTATCAGGTATTTGCAAGGTACTGTTGATTTTGGCATTTTGTACAAGAAAGGAGGTGAATCAGATTTAATTGACTTGACAGATAGTGATTATGTTGGAGATAAAGATGATAGGAAAAGCACATCCAGCTATGTTCTCAAGTTTGGTTCAGGTGCTATTTCATGGTGTTCCAAGAAGCATCCAATTGTTACATTATCAACTACAGAAGCGGAATTTGTGGCAGCAACTGTGTGCGCTACTCAAGCTATCTGGTTGAAGAACATTCTGTCTGAACTATGTATTCTTCCGCAAAATCCAACTCTAATTTACTGTGACAATGGTTCAACGATTAAGCTTTCTAAAAATTCAGTTTTACACGAGAGGAGCAAACACATTGATGTGAAAATTTCATTTCCTGAGAGATCTCCAAAGGATAGGATCATTGATGTTGTCTACTGCAAAAGTGAAGACCAAACTACTGATATTTTAACCAAGCCCCTCAATTATGCAGCAGTTGTGAAGATGAGAAAGCTACTGGGAGTTTGTTCATAGAGGGAGGTTGTCGCTTTTGAAAATAATTAAACTGATGTATGTGACCTATCAGTTTAAGGGAGCATTGTTGGAAGTGTTATTTTATATAGGAACTATTTATTTTACATTTGTTGGTCTTTTATTTTGTTGAATTGTTCAACTCCTAGTTATTAGGAAGTAGAAGGGTTTTCAGTTTAGAAAGTAGAGTTTGTTAGGAGTCCTAGTAGTAGTGGGTTTGTGGGTTTAGTGCTTAGCAAGAAAATCTCTTTAAAAGTCTATATAATAGACTTATCCTGTTGCAATTGATATTAGAGAGTTACGCAATTTCTTGTTTTCTTCTATTGAGTTTTTCTGCATGCTTTATCCATTGTTCTGCTTGGCATATGTTATTAGTAAGGTCTGCAATACAAACCAAGAAATGAGTTTGTTAAATTACAATAGTAATGGGGGAGGCAAAATGGGTTACTACAACAACTTGCAATTTCACAATACAAACAGAAATACATATTAGTAAAATGTGTTTTGTTGAATACAATAGGAAACAACAAAGGCAATTGCACGAAACAACAATACAGGAAAATACACTTGAAAACTGAACTAAAAGTCTAATAGGAGATGAGAATATTTAAAATCATAATTAACTTCCTAATCGCTTCCTACCCACGTTCTCACACTTCTATACCAGTTCCATTACTAACTCTGGCCTTGCTTGCATGACTTTCATCCTTCCCAAAAGTAATCTTCCAACCTTTCAGGTGTAATTACACTTCTAGTACCCCAACGGGGCTTGCAAATGTAGAAATCACCCGTGGCATCAGGCATTGGGATCTTAGAGGCAGCACCAATATTCTTATCACCATTCACATCGTTGATTGTTTTGTTTGTAGGATTGATGGGGATTTCTCCCTTTGCAAAACTGTCCCCCATAGAAATGACGTTTCCAATTCCATGTCCTAGAGATGTGGCATTTATGCTATATTCATCGGTGTCTGAAGATTTCGGTACAAGAGCATCAATATCATTAAGTGCCTCAGGGATCTTTTTATGGAAAGACTGGAAAGATCATATAAAAACTTGTCAAATAACGAAAAATAAATTATGAAGGTTATTCAAGTTTCATCGAAAATCTTATTACGGAGAAGGCATATAAAGGCACAAATATTTCATGTTGTTGTGAAAAAGATTTTCTACTGCAATTGTAAATGAAAAACCCTAGCTCGGAAGAGTTGGCTCGATCTCTATTGATGAAGGAGACAAGGGGAAATAAATAAACACATATGACTAGATACAAAGGATGAAGCTATCTTGTTTAATAATTGAACCAATTAATTTTTAGCACAATAAATTTAATATTTAATAACTATTTTTCTTTTTTAAGTAGTGCACATTCTAGAATTTCTAAATTCGTCTTTGATTAAGGTAACCTCTACAAATTAAGGAGGATCCAAATTATATCCATGTCAAGAATCATTATGGAGAACAGAATACCAGTAAAAAAACTTTTGGTTCGAACAACTAGCTCTCAATTTATTGTATATGACTTGAACTATAAAAATTTCGCAACATAAAAACATTAATCTTATACCACAAGGTACATGAAAAAGAACACAAATAAGAGCACAAGTTAGAGATTAAAAAAAAGAAAGAAAAAGAAGCACAAATCAAATTAAAGCATACATTAGAGATTGAAAAAACAAATGTAAATCAAAGCAAGAAAGATTTGTTGTCAATTTTACCATAGCCTTACAACATTTAAAAAAATTATTGGTCCAAAAAAAAAAAAAGTGAATGTTGAAGCAATTCAAATCGAAAACTTTACCATTTTCAAGTATTTCAGATGCAATGCTCCAACACCGAATAACAAGTATCTAGTTCTATGAATGCTAAAATATGTCACTTTAAAAATCAAAGAATAAAATGAAAATAAAATAATTAGAACATATTATGGGGACATGATAAAAAATAATTAAAAAAAGAGAATCTCACTTTCAACATGAAAACTCAACTATAGACGATCCTTGATAGTTTTTACCTTTTCCTTTGTTTGCTGCACAATTTCAGGACCAATGAGTTTTCTGTCACCAACTTCACTCCAACAAAGAGGGGTTCGACATTTCCTTCCATACAAAGCTTCATAGGGAGGCATTCCAATACTCAATTGGTAACTGTTATTGTAAGCAAATTCTATCAAAGCCAAGTTTTGTCCCAACTAACCTCAAACTCCATAAGCTCGAAGCATATCCTCCAAAACTTATATCACTCTTTCCGACTGGCCGTCTGTCTGAGGATAGAACGAAGTGCTAAATTTTATCTTAGTACCCAAAGCTTCCTGCAAGCTACCCCAAAATCTAGATGTAAACCTTAGATCTCGGTCAGATACAATAGACATAGGAATCCCATGTAGTGTTAAGATCTCATTAATGTACAATTCAGCTAAACGCAGAAGTGAGTAATCCATCCTGATTGCTAAGAAGTGAGCACTCTTGGTTAGCCTGTACACAATCACCCATATTGCATCATGATTTCTTTAGGTGCGAGGAAGTCCCGAAACAAAGTCCATAGTTATTCTCTCCCATTTTCATTCCGACATCGATAAGGGCTACAGCAAACCAAGTAGACCTGATGTTCTGCCTTTATTTTTTGACAAACCAAACATTTAGAAATGAACTCTGCAATGTCTTTCTTCATACCATTCCACTAATAATTTTCTTTGATAGTCTGGTACATCTTTGTACCCCAGGATGCATTATATACGGTGAGGTATGTGCTTCACTCAATATTTCTCTCTTCAATTTTCCATCCTCGGGGACACATAGTCTATCTTGATAAAATAAAACACCATCCTCTGTTAATGTAAAATCAAGTTTTTCCCTATTTTGAACTTCTCTGGTCAATTTTACAAGTTTCTCATCTAACTTTTGTGCTTCTTTCACCTGTTCAAGTAATATTGGCTTTACTTGCAAGTTGGCAATAACTGAACCATTTCAATCAAGTGCGAAACAAACATTCATAGCTCTTAACTCAAGGAGCAAGGGTAAAGGATTCAAAGAAATGCTTGCAAAGGATTTCCGACTTAAAGCATCTACAACCACATTGGCTTTACCTGGATGATAATCAATTGTACAGTCATAATCCTTGATGAGTTCAAGTCATCTACGCTATCGAAGATTTAGCTCCTTCTGTGTACCCAAGTACTTTAAGCTCTTGTGATTAGTGAATATATGAAATTTCGCTCCATACAAATAATGCCGCTATCTTTTCAAAGCAAACACTATAGTAGCAAGTTTAAGATCATGGGTAGGATAATTCAATTCATGTGGTTTTAATTTTCGAGAGCCATAAGAAATAACCTTCCCTTCTTGCATCAAAACGCATCCGAGACCATTGTGAGAAGCATCACTATATACTACATACTCCTTCCCTTCAATTGGTAAAGTAAGTAGAAATGCTTGAGTTAACAAGGATTTGAGAGTTTCAAAGCTTTCTTGGCATTTGTCATTCCAATTAAACTTCACTTCCTTCTGAAAGAGTTTAGTTAATGGAGAGGCGATAATGGAAAAGCCTTTCACAAATCTTCTGTAGTATCCTGTTAAGCCTAAGAAACTTCTTACCTTGGTTTGACTTTTGGGAGGTCTCCACTCAACAACTGCTTGTATCTTGCTAGGATCCACCTTCACGCCTTCGGTCGTTACAACATGTCCCAAAAACTTCACTTCATCAAGCCAAAATTCACATTTGGAAAGTTTAGCATAAAGTTCCATCTCCTTTAAAATTTGCAAAATAATCTGGAGGTGTTTATCATGATCTTCACTACTTCAGGAAAATATTAAAATATCATCTATAAAAGCAACCACAAACTGATCAAGGTAAGGCTTGAATACACGATTCATTAGATCCATGAATACCACAGGAGCTTTTGTCAATTCCAATGGCATCACCAAAAATTCATAATGACCATACCAAGTTGTAAAAGCAATTTTAGGAATATCATTCTCTCTAACACGCAGTTGGTGATATCTCGACCTTAAATCAATCTTCGAGAATACTTTAGCACCCTTCAGTTGATCAAGGATATCTATTCTTGATTGTTATTCTGTTCAACTGTCTATAGTCAATACAAAGCCTGAAAGTGCCGTCTTTCTTCTTTACGAATAAAACCGAGGCTCCCCAAGGAGAAACACTAGGTCGAATAAAACCCTTCTCAAGAAGTTCTTGCAATTGAGATTTCAATTCTCTTAATTTTGTCGGAGCCATTCTATAAGGAGTGATAGAAATAGGGGTAGATCTAGGAATAAGCTCGATTGGAAATTCAACCTCTCTTTCTGGGGGCAATCTCGAAAGGTTTTCTAGGAAGACTTCTGGGAAATCACGTACAACAAGTACGTCCTTGATACCAGGACTCTCCAACCGTGTATCAACTATGTGAGCAAGGTATGCCCCACAACCTTGACACATGAACTTTCTTGCCAAGGCCACAGAAATAATACTATCTGTCAATGATCTTTCACCTTGTAGAATGATGTGTGCAAATGTAGGATCTTTAAAAGTCACATGCTTAGACCTACAATCTACCACTGCATGATACTTATAGAGCCAATCCATTCTAATAATAACATCAAAATCCTTGAAGGGCATTTCAATCAAATCAGTAAGGAAGACTAGATTTTGAATCATGAAGGGACAATCTTGATAAACTCGATTACACACAACTTGATAACCCAAAGGACTTTCAACCAGCACATCAAAATTAAGTCTAACAGAATTCAAGTTTTCAGGAAGATCAAGTGATGAACAAAAATAGGAATGTGTAGAACCTGGATCAAACAATGTAAACACACATAAGCCAAATAAGTGAAATTTACCGACAACCACGTCTTTTCCATCTTGATCCTCCCTCTGCCTCATAGCATAAGTGCATGCAGTAGCCCTTGGTCCACGAGCTTTATTCACTACACTTGCACGTGCTGCTTGTATATTTTTTGGTCTTGCACCTTCATTAGTTCGAGGAGGATTAATAGAAGGCTTACAAACTAAGCCTTCAGTTCTCAAGGAAAGAGCATTATTAGGATTAGGACAATCCTTCACTTTATGATCAAAGCTCCCACAATTGAAACATGCACCAAAAGTTCTCCTGCAAATACCATAATGATTCTTTCCGCATTGTGGACAAGTGGGAACACGAGACTTGCCTTGGCTAAAATTTGGAGTGCTAGTTGTAGAAAATTCTAATTTGTTTTGCTTTTGCTGAGGTGGCTTGTTAACATTACCAGCTTTAGAATCATCAAACCTTCCCCTTTTTGAGGGACCTCCAAAATTGGGTCTAGGCCTTCGGAATTTGCTTTCATTTGAACTAGCTTCTTCTTTATCAAGTTGTTCCTAAGTAAAAGCAGCAGACACTAATTTACAAAAGTTCTCATGTTGAAAGATCGCCACATTCTTCCTAATGGAATCATTTAAACCATCTTCAAATTTCCTACACTTGTCTTTTTCCTCTTTAATAATGCCTCCAGCATAATGAGAGAGCCTTATAAATTTCTGTTGATACTCAGCAATAGACATGCCTTGTTGCCTTAAATTCAAAAACTCCTTTCTCTTTGCATCACAATAAGCAGGTGGGACATACTTCATATGAAATTCCCTAAGAAAATCATCCCAAGTAAGAATAGAAGGTTTTACTTAGGCATTCAGAACACTTACCAACCAATCATAAACATTCTTTTGTAATAGTGAAATAGCATACTTGAATTTGGCAACATCTGAACACTCTAATTACTCAAATACCCTCTCTATGTGCTCCAGCCATTGTTCAGCATCCATGGGATCAACGGTGCCTTCAACCACCACTCCACCCATTTTTTTCATTTTATGAAAGTTAATCACGTTGGGATCATGCATCGCTTCAGCTACATGGTGAAAAATTCAGTCATTTGTTGAAAAGGAGAATTCATGGCTTGAGTACCACGACTCATGTGAGGATGTGAATCAGTTCTTGCACCCCGATGGTTCCCCACTTCAGACCCACTAGTGTACGAAACATAATGATCCGAGAAAGGTTCTCCAACCTCTTCTAGTGCATGAGGTTGGGAAATAGAGGCACCTGAACCTTCACGAGCAGCTTCCATAGGTCGGTCAGCAGAAGACGCCATAAGTTAATTCCTTCAAAAGGGAAGATCACATAGCATTATGGACATGTATATGATGCATGTGCACTCTACATGCTATAAAATATTATAAATCATGTAAGTGAACAAATAGTCCATATAAATTTATTTATTTTTCCTAAAACGAACAAGTATACAAATAATTCACAGCAAAAGTCCTAGAACCACAAGCCTAGGCTCTGATACCAAACTTGTAACGACCCTTTCATATTACTATATGCCAATAACTCATGAAATATTTTTAATGCATATATTGTCCCCACGCTAGTAGATGATGCTATAACAAAAAAATTATCAACTTCCGAGTATCCAAACTAAATGGGTTCATGCTTCATACGATCGTTCAAAAGAAGTAGAAAATGTAATATATTACATAACTTGGGCTTACACACCCCAAATAAACAAAACCTAAAGCCATACTTATATTACAACCCATAGACATGATCCGATTAACCCTCAAAATTACATGCAAATATACACCACATAGATCGTGTATAAGTCCCAAAGTTTATACAAAATATAGATGCCTATATGCAAATGTGATCTTCTTTAAAGTTCTCAAAATTTCCATCCCCAATGGTCAGCTTCACGCCTCCTCTCGATCAACCCCTATGATAGAAACAACTATCGCTAAGCATATAGCTTAGTGGTGTAAAACTATAGGGTCGGAGTCCTCAAAAATTCACCAAGCTACCTTTTTCAAGTCAATGAGCAGCATATTGAAACATAATAAATAAATCAAGTAACAACATATAACAAGTATCAAGTTCGATATTCAAAGATACAAATGTCAAGAAAGCTCATAGCACTATTTTCCAAGAGATTCAATAACAGGATCGCCCCACATATACCTCATGTCGTCACACCCGACACAAGCAAGTATCAAAGAAGGTCCAACGCCCTGCATCAAGAAAGGTCACAGCCCAATAATCAAGAGAACCAAGAACCATATTAAAAATGGCTTTCTGGTTTGTACTTAAAATGGACAAGTTCTATTCTTAAGACGGACTACAAATTCAAAATCAAGATGGCAAATGATCCGAATCAAGAGGTATGCCATGAGTGACAAAGTCACAACCACAAGAAGGACAAGGTCCCAACAAGAGTGCCAAGTGATCAAACAATCCTTACTAGTGGGCGAGTTACACAAACGTCATACCAACACGACAATGCAAAGTGACGAGAGGTAACCAAGGTATCGATATCAATTTTCAAATATACAGTAGTTAAAAGAGTGTAAGCACAAGTTTATACACAAACCTCAATACTTTAGCGTAGCAACAGTCCAACAAAACAGCGCGAGCCCAAACCGTAGATCAACCAACGTATCAAGGTCCTCAACTTGTTCACAAGTATATACAACCTTAAAAATACAATTTAATAACTTCTTTAATTCCTAATATCTCAATAATGTCGAAATAAAACAAGATTATCATCACAAATAAGCTCAGCCTGCACAGATACAACTATGTTCCCAAAATTGTGATTCTGGCCAGTCTAGTACCCCGTCTTGCAACTTAGATTTGAAAAGGAAAACGACAAAACTAGACTTCATAACATTCATGAAAGATGTAGATACATCTCTTAAGATTGCAACTCAACAAGAATGACCGAAAATAACATTTTGTACAAAGCGATATCATCGATACACTAACAGTTGTTCATACAGGATTTCTAAATCTGAAATCTAGACAGAACTTATCTTGTGTTCCATCCCATATTTCGAATCCATAACAGCTAAATTAGACTTTATAACCTTCATGAAAGATGTAGATACATCTCTTAAGGTTGTAATGCAATAAGAATTACTGAAAAATACATTTTGTAAAAAACGATATCATCGATACACTAACGGCTGTTCATACAGGATTTCTGAATCCAAAATTTGGACAGAACTTATCCTGTGTTGCGTCCCATATTTCGAATCCATAACAGCTAAACTATAGTTTCACATAAGCATAAGAGTTGTAGGTATGTGAATTATCTTTCCAAAACATATTTATTCACACTAAACTAAGCTTTATAGAACAAGATAAACACAAATTACCAACCACTACCCAGCTCAGGAACAGATTTCAGCACTTACCAACAAAGCAGTGTGTCTCTCGAATTCTAGCCAAAAACCAAGTTTTTTTTCTTGTGATTTTGATGAACAAAAGGTTAATTAATGTTCTAAGGTTTTTACTCTTTGAAGGAACCAAAATTCACTAGAGAAGTGTCAATATATAGCCACACAAGTGATGTTTATCACTTGGACAGCTGGCCTTCGAAGGTGCTGCCCAAAAATGCATATATACGTATCTATATGTATATGCCTCACCACCATTTAGTTATACATAATTAGAATAGAATATTATGTAAATACCCCAATACAATCCCTTAAATTACGATTACAATTTATGCTAAGGAAGTTTGCAAATATCACAAAATTTCAAGTTCCCAACATAAGTGTAAAACATATTGTAGTAACAGGAAACGGTCAATCAACATGCGACTCTTGTTAGCATTTAGGGGTGTTACATGCTTAAATAATATGAAACTATGTCAATCAAGAAGAAGGTTGAGTTACCAGCCTCAAACTTTCTATTACAAAAACTTGAATTGAAAAAGATTGATTGCCCATCAAAAGTAACATGAAGTATTTTTCTCTTGTCTTCTTCTTCAAACCTATCCAACAACACTTGATTATTCATACCTTCTTTATAAATTTATTGGATCTATTTGAACCTATTGATACTGTCAAATGATTTTGCTTTGCCTGTCGCATCGGTAGCTGCCTTGGAACAAACTCCTCAGTCATTTTACCGTCCCAAGTATGTTGCCTTTCATGTGACTTCTTTTTTCTTTTGTTGCTTCCACTTCTTTGTTGCCTAGGTGATATATCTCTTTCCCTAGCCACTCTATCAAAGCATATGTCCAGCATATTGTCTTCCTCATCTTCATCAAAAGAATCCTCACCCAAATCCACTCCACCTTCATCAAGAGAATCCTCACCCAAATCAATTGTATTTGACACTAAGGCCCTTGACACATTCTTCTTTGCAAGCACACATTTAGGCACAAATACAGGAGCTTCTGGACTTAATTTTCTATTCAAAGAAGGTGGTGAGACTTGTTTTTCTTGGATCAAATCGTTGTCATTCGAGGTTAACCTACTTGCTTTCCAGTTGTCTTTAATAAAGCATCAAAGTTATTTGAACATAATAGGTCTCTTGAGGCATTACTAGTATCTTGTCTCTTCTCACTTCATGAAAATTCCCGATCAGACCCTTTTCACTATATGAAGATTTATTTTGACTAGTTAGGGAAAGGATTCGACTATTAGTTGATTTTTTGTGTGCAACCAGTGTCCAGTTTTTAGTTGGATTCTCGTTTTCAACTTGCAAAACATGCTGCCCAGAATTTTCAGCATCTTTAACATCAGATGTATTCATTAGTTTTTGTCCTGAATCCATTAATTTTCGCAACACATCAACCCCAACTGTTGGTGTTCCCCCTGTGTTTGTAGTTGCATTAGACATCAAATTCAGCCCAACTTCTTTTGATTGCACCTCATTAGTCGCAGCATGTTGGTTATTGCAATCACCTTTGTTTTCGGTAGTTGTTTGAACACCAATATTACTTGTATCAACATCCATTAGTCTACACGATTTTGCTCGGAAGTGGAAGCAACCAATTGTTGATCTAAAGAAGTAGCTTTACTTTGATCAACATCTGCACTCTTTCTTTTTTCATTTATTATTTCTCTCGCATTGTCTTGATACTTTTCACTATTGGTAGTACCTTTTAAAGCAACTTCAACGGTATCATCAATTTGTTTGTTATTTTGATTTATTTTCTAGATCAAACGACAAATATCTTCTTCATGACCTTGGTGCTTACAATAATTGCAATACAAAAGGTAGATTATCATATACAATCTCTTGAAAAACTTCGATCAACATACCACATTTTCCATCCACAAACTGCAATCTTATACTATTTGGAAGCTTTTCCATTAGATCAAGTGTAACCTTGACCCTATCCGTGCTAGGTCTTGAGTTGATTTGAGTAGCTTTATCTATAGCTATAGGTTTCCCAATAGCTGATGTTATAGACAATAGAGACTTCTTTGCAAACAAATCTGGAGATAAGTTCTGTAAAGAAATCCAGACCATAGCTAACGTCGTTTCCTCCTTAGGGTTATTTCCATGGACCATGGAAACACCCTACATGGTGCTCCTCTCCATTGTAAAGAAGATAATTAACTGAGCGAGATAAAGCTAGTACATAATCTTCATATTATCAAACCTCAACAAAAAATTTCTTGGAGCAAGTAAGCCAATTAAAAAATTGCCCTTGGTACCAAGATGTTTTGGTAAAATTAACCTTAATATTTTCAAATCTAGTGCACCATGGGATAATTTAAACACCATTGCTTGATGTAATCCCTCTTCGATCATAAAGTTTTGCCTTTCCTCCATTGAAAACGTGATAGTAGGTTCTCCATGAATTATTTCTATTGATTTTACGATTGTTTTTTAGTTAATCAGCACGGATTGTTTAGGATTTATAGTATTGGAATTGAAAAGGGTGGCGTATGTAGTGGTTTGGGATGGTGGGGCGGGTTGGACAGCCTCGAAAGGAGGCCGTCCAGTGGCCGTAGCAGCCATGATAACTGCGCAATTGCTACCTATGTAGGAGCCACCAGAAACCCTAGGTCGGCAATTTTTTCGTCGTTGTTACCTACCTTCTCGATATAGCGTACGATCTGATATGTTTCTATTGATTGTGAACATTTAAATCTTATTTTCACTCCTACAACTAAACTAAATATCCTTCGAAGAATCAAGTATTCTTTTATAGATGCTCAAAAGACCAAATATGAACCTCTCACTGAGCAGAGACACGATAGTTATTGAGATGTGCATTATTTTTGCTAAACAAGTAAAATGATAAATTTAATGAACCAAAAACCCAATTACTAAAATAAAACAAGGTTCAAAACCACTCAAATCTGGAATCACAAAATGAGGGAAATGCAACACTTTGAAGTACAAACAACTTTATTTAAAAAACAAACAAACATCACCATACTTCCATAACTATAAACTTCACTAGTGGACAATATTCCCTCCGAGTAATATTCTTAGAAAAGGATTGACGAAAAGTTACTCAACTGAAAAACAACACTAATTCTGCATAAATAAAGACTTTTTTTTGTACTTCTAGAATTGGAGAGACTTAATTATGATAAGAGAAAATTAAAGAGAATGAATGACAACAACTGTAGCTTTGTAAGGTTTTGCAATACAAGACCAAGAAATGAGTTTGATAGAATATACTAGTAACGGGGGTGGTAAAATGGGTTATTGCAACAACTCACAATTTCAAAATAATAACACTGATATATATTAGTAATATGTTTTACGAAATACAATAAAACACAACAAAGGAAATTACAAGGAAATACAATACAGGAAAATACACTTGTAAACTAAATTAGAAGTCTAAAAGGAGACGAAAATATTCAATATCATAATTAATTAACTTCCTTATCCCTTCCTACCCATGTTCTCAAACTTCTATACCAATTCCATTACTAACTCTGGCCTTGTTCGCGTGACTTTCTTCCTTCTCAAAAGTAATAATCCAACCTTTTAGGTGTAATTACACTTCTAGTACTAGATGCGGCTTTCCAATGCAGAAATCACTCATCACATCCCTTATCAGGATTTGGAATCCTAGAGGCAACACCAATTTCCTTATCACTTTCGTACTGTTGATTGTGTTGTGTATAGGATTGATGGGGGGTTTTCCCTTTGAAGAGTCGTCCACCATCGAAATGACGTTTCCAATTTCATGTCCTAGAGATGTAGCATTTATGCTATCTTCTCCAGTATTTGAAGATTTTCGCACAAGAAAAGGATAATCACTTGTACATCCACTTGCAAAATCTTCCCAAACACGAGCCAAAAGATAATTATTTTGAAGAAGGAGATGGCTTCTGTCACTATTTCTAGCATTCATATCACTAGGTTCATTCCTAGCACGAGACAAAACATTATTTTGAGGAGGATTAAAGAAATGACTTGTTTCACTTGTCATATTTTCACTACCTAAAGATTGATGAGCGCACTTCTGTTCGATACTCAAGGAAGTTCCGCTACTCATCTCTCCATCAGTTAGAGCATCAACATCATTAAGCACCTCAGGAAACTTACTCTGGAAAGACTTAGAAAGATAATACAAAAAGTTGTCAGGGAATGGAAAAGAAATTATTAAGGCTATTCGAGTTTCATCGAAAAACTTCTTTTGGAGAAGGCATGTAAAGGCACAAATACTTCATGCTACTTTGAAAAAGGTTTTCTACTGCAATTATAAATGAATAACCCTAGCTTGGAAGATTTGGCCCGATCTCTACTGATGAAGAAGACAAGGGGAAATCAATAAAAACAAATGACTAAATACAAAGGATGAAGTTATCTTTTTAATAATTGAACCAATTAATTTTTACCACACTAATTTAAAATTTAATAATTATTTTTTCCTTCATAAGTAGTGCATGTTCTAGAAATTCTAGTCTCGCCTTTGATAAGGTACCCTTTACAAGTCAAGGAGGAGCCAAAGTATATCCATGTCATGAATCAGTATGCAGAACGAAATACTAGTCCAACAACTGACTCTCAATTAATTGTATTTGGCTTGAACCATAACAATTTCTCAACATAAAAAACATTAATCTTAAAACATAAGGTAGATGAAATAAGAACAAATCAAAGCACACATTAGAGATTAAAAAAAAAAAAAAAAGAAGAAACAAATCAAATTAAAGCATACACTAGAAATTGAAAAAAGGAACATAAATCAAAGCAAGAAAGATTTATTGTCAATTTTACCATAGCCTTATAACATTTTAAAAAAATGTTAGTGCAACAGAATAAATGTTGAAACAATTCAAATCGAAAAATTTACCATTTCAAGTATTTCAGATGCAATGCCCCAACAATGAATAGCAAGTATCGAGCTCTATGAGTACTAAGATCTGTCACTTCAATCAAAGAAAAAAATGAAAATAAAATAATTAAAACAAATTATGGGAACCTGATAAAAAATAATGTAAAAAAAAAGAGAATCTCACTCTCAACCTGAAAACTCAATTATCGAAAATACCGCCAAACATAGCACCAAAAATATTGAAGAATAAAAATAAATAAATAAATGATTCTTACATGTAGATATGCTAAATTCATGATTATCACTACAATTATTTCTCTAAAATAAGTAAATAAACAAAAAAATTACTTCCTTTTTTGATATTTTAAAACTTTTAAATGAGAAAGTTCCTATGATACATTTGTTAATTAGAAAGAAGAGATTTGAAAACAAAGATATAAGAGATTATCACTAGTGTATTCTATATGATAAATTCCGGCATAATTAATGAATTAAGCAAAGTGATTGTGTTTTTGGCAGAGTAGTTCACCTCAATCGTAGCTCACCAATGAATTCTCCGAAATGGATTCCGGCCAAATCAATTAGAGAGGGTTTTTAGTTCAGTGTACACTGAAATTTGACAAGTGAGAGGAAGAGAAAGCTCAAGGGTTTATATATAAGTGTGATGAGTAATTCTATACAGCATGGTTTACGAAAAAAATTGTCACGAGAGTCTTGTTAAAGAATCTTAAATGAGATATCATAATTAGTAGTTGTTTATTGGGCCTGCTAGAAAGGAATAAACGATAAAAAACATTGATTAATTAAATTTATGGTCAAAGGTTAGTAAATAGAATATCATTCATATATATACTTTCTTTGTCCTAAATTACTTGATCACATTTATTTTGATAATTCTATTTTATTAATCAATAGTATGAAAAGTATTTACATGGTCAAACAAGATTTAAGATTTCAATAATTTACATTATTAATAAGCGGAGAAACCTAATATTAACTTTGAATGACACCATTAATGGACAATTAGTAATGTCTAAGGAATCTTAGATGTAAACAAACAAAATTTAACATAAAAGGGTTGAGCTTCTAATGATTATGAGCTTGACTTCTTTTTTATGATGGCTAGTCGTCGTTTGAAACTTTTAGTGCACAATTGAACATTACTTGTGGAGATTGTACCTTGTGTGCATTCATGTTAAGTCTCAAGTAGAACTATTTGTAGACATTCGTGTTCACCTGATTGATCTTGAGTTTTACTTGAGGTCAAGCAAAAATTTAAGTTGGGGGTGTTGATAAGTCGGGTATTTCAACTCATTTAGGGCTTAATACTCATAGTTTTAGTGTCTTCAATGCCTACTTTATGCTCTAAAATGATGTTAAAATACTAATTTGCAACCGGTTGTTTACTGCAGTATTGGGCAAATACAGAGTCGAGAATAAAGTTGCAACACCCTATCATCCACAGACAAGTGGCCAAGTTGAAGTGTCAAATCGAGAATAGAGGGTATCATGGCAAAAATAGTTAATGCAAATTGGATCGACTAGTCTCAGAAGTTAGATGATGCTCTTTGGGCGTACTGCACTACTTTTAAGACGCCTATCGGCATGCCTCCATACCCACTCGTATTTGGAAAGTCGTGTCACCTACCAATCGAGCTTGAGCACAAAGCACTATGGGCATTGAAGGCGTTATATCTGAATTGGGGGAATCATACATCATGTCCAAAAATAAAATATAAGAAATGGAAACTAAAACAATAACTCCGTCCTTGAAGCATGAGGACTCACCAAAGCTCAAAATCTCAAGATCAATACTTAGCCATGAAACTAACCCTGACTGTCGGACCCTACAGTTGGGAACAATGTAGGCAAAAGTATGTGGTAGTACAAAAAATGCACTAAGTATGATAACTATGCCTGAAAACATTTAAAACATGCTAAAAACGACATTTCATTTCAAAGCATGCAATTTACCAAGTTTAAACATCATATAAAAGATTAGAAAGCATAAGTCATAAACATGGACAGTAAAAGTCAACCTCGTCTTTAAAACCTTTGAACTCATAAACAATACTTCATGTAGTAACCTTAGTTCATTATTCATGTTCTTGTTGTGGGATATAATCCTTAACCAACATGAGAACATGTGAGCTATAACATGATCATCCGATGTTACCCACACCGAAAAGGGGTGTCCTACCTGCCTAAGGTAGAACCATGAACTCTTAGCTTAGGTGGATCCACTAGCTAAATATCCTACGGGGGCACGTAGTTTATGGGATACACAGATTGCTACTAGAAACTGGCTTCTAATGAGGGAGTTTCCATCTCAAGAGATTGCTTCTAGAAACCCGGCCTTTCTAGCGGGAGAGCTTCCATCTCAATACAATATCCACTCGGTAATAAGCATAAATCCCATGGAATATTTATTAAGTCATAACTTGATTCATGTTTGATGGAAGGATGTCCTTGACACTCAATCCAACTTAGTTCATTAGGATAGCTCATTAGATCATGCGTGAGAAAACCTCTCACTGTCCATGTGTACATGTAAGTATTAGATTCAATTAGGTGAGAAAGCCTTTAAACCATAGAATCTTCATTATGTGAGAAAACCTTTCACATCATGTTTGTCGCACCCCATTTTTTCGCAAAAACTGACTTTTCCTTTCAGATGCACGACCTAACAACTCTTTTGGGGTTTGGGTGGTTGAAGAGTCGCCACCTAACAAATTAAGGCGTGTTAGGGCACCTATCTAACCTAAGTCTAGCTAAGGTCAATGAACCAGAGATCGGGTAAGGATTCAAATTACCTCGAGGGGAAGGTGTTAGGCATCCCTCAAGGTCCACAAATGTTGGTCCCAGCCGTATCTCAAGCAATTTATGTGGGCAGATACAAGTAGCAATTAAGGTCACTTCATTATTTATTGGTTATTTATTAAACATGTTTACTAAGTGATAACAATAAATAAACATTTAAGATTATTTTAGTTAATTATTATTTAATTAAACATTCTTACTAGGTGATAACATAATAAATAAACATTTAAGATTATTTCAATTAATTATTATTTAATTAAACATGCTTACTAGGTGACAACATAATATTAAATAATTAATACAAATAAGATTTAAAAGAAGTAGCAAGAAGATAGAAAGTAGACAAATATATAAGAAAATATCTCTTTAATTTAATTAAACTACCCCAAGTAAATATAGTTATAAAACAAATAAAGGGGGAAGGGAAAAAGAGACTCTGGAGGACTTTACGGATCAGCGCTCGGCTTATTTAGGGGCAGACAAAACAAGTATTTGTCATTTACGGCTCGAGGCA
>CM073600.1:19904816-19914816 GCA_037074985.1 Solanum bulbocastanum
TTGAATTAAAGAGGCTAGAATTGCAATGACTTGGGTAAAGAAATAGGCTGAAATTAAAAGGAATTAGATCAAAATTGGCTGAAAATTAAATAATTTAGAGGAAATTTAATGGGATGCTATTCAATAAAAATACTATGCATATTAAATATTTTCATATAATTAAACACAAATATTTAAGTAATGTAATTATTTTGAGTTTAACTATCGATAAAAATAATTTGATAATAAATACAATAATTTTTAAAATCATGCATACTAAAATATATAATTTTAAGACAAAATAGATTAAAATTTTAACTCGAAATATATTTTAAAAAATACATATTTAATCGAATAGCATTCCAAAAATGGTTAAAGGTCGGTCAAAATTGGGTGTCAACAGCTTCCCCTTGGTTGCTTGGGAATGAAGAATGAATTGTCAGGCAACCAACGTTGACTTAGTAGCCGATTTTGTCCTACCGATGAGAGATGTCAGTGGGATCAATTGAAATAATAAAAAGTTGGAAAGGGGTACGACCAAGACTTTGGTATTAAGCCACTTACATATCTCTAGTTATACAAGAATCAGGTCGTGTGTAGTTCTAGATTTAGGAGCAAAAGAAACTCCTAAAAATGAAGAGTGATATGATATTCAAACAATAATATCTTGAATGGATAGGATTAGGGTAGAGAGAAAAGCATGACAGAGAGATTTCCGGCTTAAGAGTGAAAAATCCAATGAGACGCGGTAATATGAGTAGCCATGGGTTAAATGAAAACCACGATGCCAGTAGCAAAGAATTTGGTAGGGCCTTCATTGCATTAGATGTAAGAACGATAATTGTAGTTGAGAGAGCAATTGGTCTTATCTGCAAAATGTCGGTCTTTGCAAATCTATAGCTTATAATAGAAAGATTAGAGCATATATATCAAATCAACGGTAAATGTAAACATGATGCAATTTCCCCATATCGACCATGATGTTTGCCTTAAGACTATGAAAATGATGTCTTAGGCTATGACATCTAGGGCCATGATACGCAAAACTTATATCATCAGGTCATGAAAATGTTGTCTGCTGGCCATGAAAATGATGCCTTTAGACTAGACACCTTTGGATCATGATAAGCAGAAAGTAAATCCATAGGCCATGATATGATGTCTGCAGGCAATGAAAATGATGTCTTTAGACCATGACACCTTAGGAACATATAAGTAATGAGTAAAGAAAGTGAATCTGTAATTTGGTTATATGTTGATACTTGTGACTTGATTTGAATTTATTCGAGCACATGCAATCTTCGGGCTCATGCAATAATGCAATTCTTGGGCACAATGTAATCTCAGGTACATGCAATTCTCAGGTACAATGCAATATCGGGCACATGCAATAATGCAATTCTCAGGCTCAAAACGATTCTCGGGCACATGTAATTCGGGCACAATGCAATCTTCATGCATAAATGCAATCTCGAGCATAATGTAATCTTCGAGCACATGCAATTAGGCACAATACAATCTTCGGGCACAATGCAATCTTTGGGCACAATGCAATATCGGGCACATACAATAATGCAATTCTCGAGCTCAATGCAATTCTCAGGCACATGCAATTCGGGCACAATGCAATCTTTGGGCATAAATGCAACTCGGGCACAATGTAATCTTCAGGCACATGCAATTGGGCACAATGCAATCTTCGAGAATAAATGCAATCTCGGGCATAATGCAATCATCGGGCATACTGCAATCTCGGGCACAATGCAATCTTCGGGCATAATGCAATTCTCGGGCATACATGCAATCTCGAGCGCATGCAATAATGCAATTATCTGGCACAATGCAATCTTTGGGCAATGTAATATCGTGCGCAATGTGATATCTGGGCACAAAGTAGTAGTTGATTGAGAGCATAAAGTATCTTGGACCTTCGTTTCATTGGAAGGGTCGAGTGCCATTTATTGGCAACTTTTGAGCCAAGAGTATTGTAGCTTCACCCTCTGTCCTATAGTAGGGAGAGGTTTTCATTGAGTGGCAGTTGTTCAAGATTGATATAGAGTGTTCCATCCTTCCATCGGAAGGACAGTGGGCCATTGATTGGCGATAGTCAGGCTCAAAATAGTTTCGTCCTTCATCCATTCGGAAGGATAGTATGCCATCTGACTGGTGATTGGGTTCACTATAGAGTAGTTTGGTCCTTCACCTTGTTGGAATGACAGTATGCTATTTGTTGGCGATTTTCGAACTCTGAATAATTTAGTTTGATCATTTTTCCTATTGGAAGGATGAAATACCATTGATTAGCGATTTGTCATATATAGCGGCGCATTGATCCTTCAAGTGGTGTTGAAGTTGCTTCTTGTATATGTACTTGTCTTTTCCAGATGCCCGACGAGGTCTGGATGGGGTTGAGGTCCAGATGATGATGCTGATTTTTACTCCAGTACCTCTAGGGTCCCCTTTCTCCTCCTCGTTGATCACGACATTACAACCCTTTCCTTCCTCTTTGGTCTGAGACAAACCCTTTATGTCTTCCAGAAGCTCATCAATGATGCCACCCATGAAACCTGCTGATTGGAATGATTAATGCAACGGTGGTATCGGTTTCTTCAATGGATAGTAATACCCATCTCTGGGCGGTTGCCAGTCAAGCCATTCCTCTGTAGTATATTTGTATCCCAAGCCGAAAGTGGTTGAATGACGAACATGTTGTATAGGTTCAATTATCCCTTGCAATTTAGCTCCCAAACCTTTCCCGAGCTCAAAACCAAAACCAAGCCATCATATTTATGATCTTCTGGCTAAACCAAGGTTACACTTCAATGTTGCCAACAAGCTCAACGGTATAATACATCTCACCATCTAGATGACCCCTTCTTTCTATCGCATATACAGGATGTCCTTTTTCCCCATGGACTACGACCTCTTCATGATCCCATTCAAACTTCAAACATTGATGAAGAGTAGAGGGAACCGCTCCAGCCATATAATCCAAGGACAACCCAGCAATAGGTTATCTGAGGATGGAATATCTAAGACCTGAAAGGTTATTGGAAAAGTCGCAGGACCAATGAGCATGTCCAAGGTTATTTCTGTAATGGTACCCCTCTGAGAGCCATCAAATGCTCGCACATTCATCTTCCAGGTCTGGATCTTTGCACTATCCACGCCCAGCCTTGTCAACGTACTCAGAGGGCAAATATTCAAACCAGAACCTGAATCAACCAACGCTTTGGTGATGATCTTGTCCTGATATTGAACTGAAATATACAAAGCCATATTGTGGGTTGTTCCTTCAAGTGGCAACTCATCTTCATGAAAAGATATTCTGTATGCTTCAAAAACCTGCCCAACCATTTGGGATACTTCTCCATGAGTGATGCTGAGGGGACATAGGTTTCACCCAGGACCTTCAAAACAACGTTTCGATAAGTTTTGGAAGATTGCAGCAATGACAGGATTGATATTTGGGATGGAGTTTTGCTCAATTGCTAAACAATAAAGTACTCCTTAGCTTGCACCTTCTTCCAGATACCTTGATCTTCAACCAAATTTTTGGAAGTGTAAATTCTTTCGAATCTAGTCACTCCGCTGTAGTGTCTACTTTTTCCAATTTTGCTTTTCCCTTTCTATAGTCCCATGGGACAGCATGGGTATCATATTGGACAGGGGAAGCGCCCTACAAACGGTGAATAGAGGCTTAGGCATGGCAACCTCAACCTCAAAAGGAATACGCCTTTGCACTACAATTGGCGTTTGGGTGGTAGCAGTCATTTCTTCTTCTGGCTCAAGGACCCAAATGGATTTCTCCCAATCCGAAGTATCATCAACTTCTACCATGTTGACCTGATGATTAGGCAGAGGGTTGTTTGCAACATTTGGTGTAGGATCCTTGAGCTGGATGGCCCTTGTATCAATCAGCATTTGAACCTTATCTTTCAAGGCTCAGCAAACTTCAGTAGTGTGACCTTTCATCCCAGAATGGTAGGTACAAACCTTGTTAGGGTCATACCATCACGGACATCCACAAGCAATTCAGGAACCGGGTTACATAGCCAACCTCTTTCAGTCTCTCATAAAGCTGGGCTATGGGCTCAACCAAAGGGGTATAGTTTTTTGCAGGTTTTCTTTCATATGGAGGTCTGTTTTGGTAGTTCGGAGTTTGAGTTGGTGGTGGAGTTTGGAAATATGTTGGCTAGGCATTATAAACAGGATATGAAACTTGTTGATATTGAGGAGGAGCATTTTGGTAATATACTGGCATGGCATGGGGAGATATAGGTGGTGGAGCTGAAGGATAGGGAGTTTGAGTATATGGAGATGGAGGTGGGGTTGTTGCTTGGTACTTATAAGGGGTTCTGGTTCCCTAAGCCATTATGACTGAGCCTATTTTCTTTCGGTTTTCTGCCATTCCACCGGATCGCAGAGCTTAGTTGGTAGCATGTAGGGCCTCTAGGTTGATGATAGTCCCATTTTTTATGCCTTCTTCAATTCTTTCGCCTAGTTTGATGATTTCAGCGAAACTCTTCTCAGCTACAAGCATCATCCTGTCATAATATTGTGGCTCTTGGGCACGGATGAAGTAGTCTTTCATTTGAGATTTTTCCATGGAAGGTCTGGCTCTAGCCGCCTTAGACCTCCATCTTATGGCGTAATCCCTGAAAGATTCACTAGGCTTTTCCTCAAGTTTTGGATGTAGAACCAGTCAGGTGTATTTTCTACATTAAATCCAAACCTGTTCATAAAGTCTGTTGCCATGTCCACCTATTCAACCCATTTTTGGGGATCTTGTTTAATATACCATGATAGAGCCTCCCCAGTGAGACTCCTCATAAACAACTTCATGAGTATCCTCTCATCTCTTCCTATCCCTACAAGCTTATCACAATACATTCGCAGGTGGGATTTGGGATCTCCAATGCCATTGAACATTTCAAACTTTGGGAGCTTGTATCCTTAAGGCAGTTCTACATCGGGGTGCATACATAAATTCTCGTAGCTTAGTCCTCCAAACCTCTTGCTTCCTTCCACATGTTGCACCCTATTGGTTAGGCTGTCTAGTCTCTTAGTTAGGGTTTTTATCAGAATGTCCTTTTGGGAGGACTCTGATTCATGGTAATTATGGGTCACGGGAGTAGTTTCCACATATATGGGGTTGAGGTTGTTATTTCCAGGAGTATGTGAAGGGTTTGCATTTGGGATTGGTTCTGGAATGGTTGGCTTAGTTTGTTGGTGGTAGTGGTAAAAAGAGATTTGGGTATTTTGGGCGTGAAGTGGTGGGAATATATTTGGATGAATGGGTTCAGGTCGGGATATATTGATTGGAGGATTGTTTGGTAAGGTTGTTTGGTTAGAGTGAGAAGGATTGTCCATATTTTCACCAAATTGGGTTTCGAGAGAAATAGATAGCTTGGCCAAATCACGCATATGCGCTACCTCTTCTTCCAACTCAGCGATCTTGCATTCAAATCTAAGGACAAGGTCACTTGGAAATTGCCCTCCCTCAGAATTTTCTGCCTTTTCATTGCTACTATTGTTGTCAACCATTTTACCCTTGTCTTTGTAGTCTGCTCTTTGAAGAGGAGGAAAAGGGGGAGACCCTTTTGATCGTGTATGTGCCAGAATGAAGGACAGATAAACCTTAGGAATGGGAAAAACAAAGAAATCAACAGAAAATAGTGTTAGGATATTAGAGCAAGTAAGAATAAAAATAACACATTGTTTGAAATAAACGCCCTAGATGCAAAGGACCTCGTTTAGCTAGAGGTAGGCCAAAGATGACATATAAGTGATGCACAATGATTAATTCAAGCCTTATTTGCTAATTGGAGTTTAGAGTTAGAGAAAATAAATAAACTTCATTTATTATAAAATTCGAACAATACATCATAATTGAAACACAGAATTGAAATACTAAGGGAAAAGGGGTAACATGAGGGAAATCATCCTAAATTCTCAAATTCTTGAGGATATCGGTTTCAAGAGCTTGGCACCAATTGACTTTTGTATAGGGAATGACTTCATGCCCGATCTTCAATATGTTGCATAACCGCATGCTTTCCCTTTCATCAGTAAACCCATGGTATCCTTCCCCACTCAATTCTCTATCTTTAACCTCTTTTAGGAGCCATATGTAATATTCATGTGTGCATAAGGCATGTCGTGCACCCGTAGGAATGGTCAACACCCGCTCCTACCTTTGAAGTATGTTGCGGACTTGTGGTTTATCTAATCTAAATTCATACTTAAACTGCTCCATGTCAGACCAGAGTGGTATTACTTGAGTTCGCCCAAATTGGCGGAGTACTCGAAGAGGAACGTATGGTTGAACACCCTTTAAACCAATAAGCTCAAAGAAATATCAGTCATTGCCTCTTACTATTGGATTAGGGGTGGTCAACCAATGGAGTTTCCATTGGATGTGGCAGGTCTCGAGCTCTATAAAAAATGTCTGCCATTCTATGAATCCTACAGGGGTGGTGAAAGCTACCATTCTTCTTGGATGATTATCAATCTTGTTGCCATAACCAAGAAAGATGTCTATCATGTCGGACCGTAGGCAGAAGTGTTCAATAGCCCATAATTGCAGCAAAAGGTTGCATCCATCAAAAAATATTTTGTCGTTGACGCATCCTGACAAACTTCTCATTATTTTCGCCAGGATCATGGGCACTATAGTTTTCCTAGGTTCGCCCTCTCTTTGAGCTAAATCTCGAACCACATAACCCAAGCTTGTGTTGATTCTCCCCCTTATTTTAGGAAAAACCAGAGACCCTAATAGGGCAATGGCAAAGGCATTTAGACAATATATTTCCCATCTTTCGACGGAGCACTCAAACTCATCACTAAAAGAGTGATAACTATCCTCTCGACCAAAGTGTGAATACAGAAAGTCGAAGTGAATCCACCCAAGGACTAATGAAGGCAAGATTGGATTTTTCTTCATTCCTAGACTTTTTAAAAACTCCCTCGATGATGGCTTATATGGTACCATCATTTCACACTCGCGGTATGGTAGATTAATGAAACCACTTATCTCTTCAATCATTGGTGCCAAGTCAAAATCCACAAATTTGAAAACCATCCTCACAGGATCCTAAAATTCCAGCAAGGCCCTGATCAGGTGAGGGTTTGGTATGACAAAGATGAGGTAGGTAAGACCACCCAACAATTGACAAATCTCTCTTTCACGGTCTCTCTTGAGATCAATCCACTAGTTCCTTAGCTTGTAGTTTACCTTTACGACCATTTGTGGGTTTGGGAATGTCGTGACTCTGCAAACAAAACAATAGAAAAATTCTAAACTCCATTTTGGCAAAGTTTGGCTTAATTTAATAATCGTGATCACATTGACATATAAATATGCAATTTGTCTAAAGGGTGTTGGGGCCCTTTAGACGATAGGGTTGCTACTAATAATGCGGATTGACACCAAGGGTCAGACCACCTGGTGCTTATGCAACATGTATGACCTAATTAAGACTTTTAAGAGTTGGCTTGACACAGACTTGAAAGGGGATCCTATGCGAGAAGGCTCATGGTTTCCCGGTAGTTAAACTATCTGTTCTGTCTACGTATATGCCGACTATCTATAATTAGGTGTTTGAAGAGAATTGGAGTAGTTGTGAGATGTGCAAAAGCACAACATCACGGTAACCAAAAAAAAGGGGTCCCAATTGGTGGAAGTATGAGCGAAATGCTAGTTTATCAAAGAAATAAACATTTAGCATATAGATGGAAAGCAGTAATACATAAACAATTTTAAGGAAAACAGTAAATAAATAAATAAATAAAAGAGGTAAGCATATAAATAAATAGGAAGATCAAACAAATAAGGAAATGGGTATGGGATTAGGCATATAAGTAAACAAATAAGGGGAAAGGGAAAGGATGAAACATGGTAAATGCACAATAAATAAGGAAACAAATAAGCAACAAAAACTAATAACAGCTTAACATGCTAAACCAAACAAACACTGAAATAATCAAATAAAGTAAAACCCCATATAAGCACGAAACACGTAATGGTTAGAACCTAAAATCCCCAGTAGAGTCGTCATTCTGTCGCGCCCTATTTTTTCACAAAAACGGACTTTTCCTTTCGAACGCACGACCTAGCAACTCTTTTGCGCTTTTGGGTGATTAAAGAGTCGCCACCTAGCGAATTAAGGCGCGTTAGGGCACCTATCTAACCTAATTAATTCTAACTACAGTCAACGAACTAGATATCGGGTAAGGGTTCAAATTACCTCGATGGGAAGGTGTTAGGCATCCCTCGAGGTCCACAAATGTGGGTCCCGGCCGTATCTCATGCAATTTATGTGGGGGGTTACAAGTAGCAATTAAGGTCACTTCATTATTTATTGGTTATTTATTAAACATACTTACTAAGTGATAACAATAAATAAAACATTTAAGATTATTACAATTAATTATTATTTAATTAAACATGTTTACTAGGTGATAACATAACAAATAAACATTTAAGATTATTTCAGTTAATTATTATTTAATTAAACATGCTTACTAGGTGATAACATAATATTAAATAATTAATACATATAAGATTTAAAAGAAGTAGCGAGAAGATAGAAAGTAGACAAATATATAAGAAAATATATATAAGAAAATATCTCTTTTATTTAATTAAACTACCCCAAGTAAATATAGTTATAAAACAAATAAAGGGGGAAGGGAAAGGGAGACTCTGGAGGACTTTATAGATCAGCGCTCAGCTTATTTAGGGACAGACAAACAAGTATTTATCATTTACGGCTCGAGGCAATGTCATCATCTCCATAGGGCCTAACTACCCCTTCCCCACCTTTCGCATGCATTTCGTCCTAAAAGGTGCCTAACGCCCCCGCTTAATGTCCAAAAGAGGCCATTGGACTACTATTGGAGAGGTTTTAGATTAAAATAAAATAAAGGCTCCTAATAGGCCCACCTAGACACCATGTTGGACAAGCACTTAGCAAGTAAAGTCTCAAGTTATCCTCTTAAGTTTTAATCAACATGCTAACAAACACAATTAAAGTGGAATGTCTCATGCTAAGTGTGTGTGAACAAATACGTTAACAAATGTTTTAACATTAAAACAGACAGAACATATAAGGGCCAAAGACTAATTTAATTGATAATTAATTAGGAATGGGGCCTTCATGACAGTATGCATATATTAAACTATTAGTTGATCTAAAGGGGGGCAGAACACTATTCCAACATGCATAAAATATTTTCTAGAGCAGCAGCAGGTTTTATTATTAGTTCATAAATTTATCTTAAGCAAGTCAGTTTATTAAATGCGGAAACTAATCAGTTAAAACGCATAAGCTGAATTTATTGATTTTTCATTTTAAGTGACAGAAAAATCTTTGAGCAGGTACTTACCTATTAATTTAAAAAAAAAATAGTGATTATACTATACAGATTTAAAAAAAAAAAAAAAAAAGGCAGGGAGATATTTAAGTGTTTAAAGATACAACAGGTACTCATGCATGCAATTAATTATATTCAGAAATATGCACATAGATATGACAAGTTATTTAAATTCCTATAGGGATTCTAGTCACAGCATGTTTGAAATTATTAATTAAGAATCACAAGCCTTTATATATTGACGAATTAGCATGCGAACAGTAATATGCGACACCTGTAGACGTGACTTCTTTTTAGATAGGATATTAGAGTATTTATTAAAGCCTCCAAGCTGATTTTGACACCCCAAAATATGCCCTTAAATGAATTACAAAAAATTATTTATCAAGCCTGAACTGAACAAACTAACAAATGCTCACATATTATTAAGAAAAGCATTTAAACATAGCTTCTATATCAGATTTTATGCATCATTAAGTCATATAGCTATGGAATCTAACTGAGTATTACTAATGATCAAACATGGGAGGAAAACACGTAGACAGTTTATTTTACTATTAATATTACTGCATATTAAAGTGCTACATGCAATGGTGCAAAAATTTCCAACAAACACAAGACCATTTTGATTTATTTATATTAG